>OX101818.2:61881788-62269288 GCA_944452925.2 Chrysolina oricalcia | reverse complement strand
GAGACAATTGTATCCTATCGCGACTTGATGTCTACTGAACTCAAGCTAAAACTTTGTGAAACGGAAATTGTTTTCAAATTTGTTACTGTGACTCAATATATGAACCTGCTCAACTCCAATCTAGCTTTTTACGTTTGCAAAAGATTCAAAATAGTTGTTCACGTTTTGCCCTATGAAATACAAAAATTCCCGTAAAAAGAAATTCTCCAATCCCTGCATTTTCATGGACATGAAGAGGAGTGGATCTGATCTCCTGATGACTTCACAGGCTCAATTATTATTATTAATGACCAGTAGGTGAGTGTTGAGCAACAAGTTATTGAATCCAAGTGTTCTTCTATTTTACCTTTCTTTTTTATTACCAAAAAAAAACATGGAAGTTTGCCGAATGAGTCTTAAAAATTCAAGCAGACTTTACTTATTCGAATATACTAAAAAATCGCCAAGGTTGTATCTCAATAAAAAGGCTGTGACGTCATAAATTTGACACGGAAGAGGTACGAAAATTAAACTGGCCTCAAAATGTATCTTTCAACATAAATAAATCGACTTGTACCACCATGCTTCTTGTGGGGAATGTAAAATTCTTGAAAGCTCATATCCACAAAAATTCAATATGACTTTTAATTGTTATCCAAAAATATTGTTTTAGATGATTCAAGCATATCACTGACCATTACAAATAAACATTTCTCCCGAAACTCTCTCTTCCCTGAATATCCCTTTTAATGACTTCCAATAACTGATGTTTTCTTTTTTCCAGGTATATTTTTTTAGCAATTTATACCCTCGAGATGATAATAAAAACAATCGCGAAAGGTTTTATATTGAACAAATACACATATCTGCGGAATCCATGGAATTGGCTGGATTTCGTCGTCATCACCAGCGGGTATGCCACTATCGGAATGGAAGTGGGAAATCTAGCTGGTTTGAGAACGTTCAGGGTGCTCAGAGCGTTGAAGACAATCTCTATATTGCCAGGTGAGTCTTGTTGAACATTTCAATAATTTCCTTCTTATTAGTAAATGTTCTATGGGGCCTTCGCCTCATCTCTTATGTAATTCAAGACGGCAGAATCCCAAGGTCCAACGTAGTCATTTTTGGACCCAAAAAGGCAACCTTGCGGCACACCATAAGATTCGACTCCCGATTTTGGGACGCCCTATATAGCGTATTTTGCCGAACCTCATAAGTCATCCGTCATCTACTTGTTTATTTCGTCACTGAATCATGTGACTATTATTCATGATTTTCTTGATATAAATTCCAATCTATCATATTTTCTCGAAATAATGTTTGTTTTCCTACTGCAGCAAATACTTCGTCCTAGTCTTCTGATAATATCCCTGTATATCAAATTGTACTGAGGATATTCATTATTTGCTTTCTTAAACGAAAAATCCAGTTTAACAATGATGAACATAAGTGGATAAATGACATTCGAGTTCTTCATTGAAACATCTATTCTATCTGAAAAACAATCCTTTTCTTACTGAGACATATAATAATTAGAGGAAATAGCTCATAATGCTGGTCAACGAATCGAGAACAAACTATTATCAAGAAAGGATTATTATTTCCGAAAACAATTCGCGAACCTTGTTGAAGGTTATTGTATCCGAACTAATGAATAGGAACAAAAAATCATATAAAAATATCGTTAATAAAAAAAAAATAATACAATTATTAACGATCCCACTAGGGTCGTAAATGAACTCAACAATTTCTTAATTGGTGTATTAATAAAGAACTAATAAATGATATTTCGAAAGATTGTCACAATCTCGAAAATAACAAAGTAGACTTCAATCTTTATACTATATTTTTGGAGCTTTTTAGCGAAGAGGAATTGCTCAATCTGATGAAGTAGAAAATGAAGAACAAAAGATCATCAGGAATAGACGAAATACCCGTTTTTATTCTAACTAAATCTTTCATTTTTAAGTTGCACTTTTCCAATACCTCTGAGAACGGGAAGGGTAACCCTTATTCAGAAAAATAAAATATCACCCATAATTGATAATTTTAGACCAGTGACTGTACCCCCAAATTTTTTAAGGTTTCCGAGTACGAATTTTTAGAACCATTGATGAACTTCATCGTTTCCTATAACATTTTGATACTGAAACAGCATGGTTTTCGTTTTGAAAAATCAACTCAAACTGCGATACTCTTTTTTATATAAATATCTGATGAATTTTATAGACTCAGGCGAGTGCCCTGCTGCGGTCCTATGTGACCTGAGCAGGGCATTCGACTGCGTCAATCACTCAAAACTACTGGGTCTTTTGAAATGTTATGGTTTGAGAGGAAAGTCACTGACCTGGATATCTTATAGAAAGCAACATGTTTCACTTAAATTTGATATCGGAAATTCCCCATCTTTCTCAACATCAGTAGCGGAATTGGTTCGGATGGGAGTGTCTCAGGGTTCCATCTTGGGACCAGTCTTATTTCTCGTGTACATCAACAGCATAGATAGAGAATTGTCATACGTTTTTTTTTATTGCCTACGAGGATGATGTCAGCTTTCTCATCTCTGATCTACTGTGTCCACCTCGGTAATTCACTTACCTATTACTTGATTTGTTCAAAATTATTCTCAATCGGGGAATGTAGCCAGAGATATTTTGTTCCATAATAATTGAATTGCCCTAGTCCGGAATTTTTCCTCAATGGAAGGTGAGAGAAAAAAACAGAAATAGTCATTTGTAACAACAGTTCAAAATATTGCTATTTTTTTAATGAAAAGAGGGACAACTTATGTGGAGCGGCTATTTCATCCACTTATTCACTAGTCCATTGAGGTAAATTTTGAAAATATGTTACTTGTAAACATCGTAAGTGGATTTTTTTGATGAAACAACTATCAATGTAGCACATAAAAAATATTTTTGCTCAAGATATCTACCTGGTAAGAGAACTACAGAGATTGTTGTTTTGTTGTTGTTAAAATTGTTTTTTCCGTTAATCAGCTGTCGTCCCTTTACGAACGGCAGCCCTCAAAAGTCGAAACTTGTGCGAGCCAAGGATTAACGAGGTCTTACCTTTTTACGTGCGATTCCTAGCACTATCCGAGGAGAATATCGAAAGAAGGTCCGTAGGTCATCCATCCAAACCACGGCCTCGCATAGCGTTGCTTGGCTTCAGATATCGGTGAACCGGCGCTCTCCGTTCCTATCAAGAGAGTTGAAATAATATCAGTACTACTGAAAAGGGAAAAAATAAGCTTTCTAACAATACTAAACATATGGTATCATTAAAAAAAATGCCGATGACGTCACTACTAAACCAATGACATATCTAAAAAATATTTGAATCCATAGAAAGGTGCAGAGTGAAATACCCTTCAACTTTTATCCACACTTTTTTTCGATAACCCTCATATGTATATTGAAAAACATGTAATTACACACAGGTCTCATAACCCATGTGATCATAGACCAACTTACGAATTCAACATTCCTGTTTAACCTTTATTATTTTTTATACACTGTATTGCAAAAAATTTAATAGAATAAAAATAAAACAGTACTTTTTCATTCGCCAAATTATGAACTGCAGAATTGCGATATCCTATTATGCCCTTCTACGATATTCAAAATCTCTTCATCCATATTCAAAATGATGATATCATCAAGTGAAAATTACTCAACAGTTAAGGTACATTGTACTTCATCGAGGCTTGTGGAAAATCAACCCTTCTCTTACTGAATCCGGCAACGGTTTTTCAGTCGTAAATTGATTTTCCGAACGACTGATACCCTTAATTTTCCTTAGTCATTACTTCACCCATTTTCTGGTTAACCTGCTCATTATCTGGGGTAATTTTTAATTAAAAAACTTCTTTATTGATCCAAGGAGTCGGCATGGCAGAGCGCAAACATCCTTTCGAATCCCCCAAACGAGATAACGAGTCTCTCCGAATTCACACAATAAAATAATCAGTGGCGTAGTTAGAGCTTTTGGAAAAATTAAAAAATTTGGGAATAAGCCGTTTTTATGAAATATTTACAGATGCCTTGAATCATGACAAAAATGCAATATCCGTTGAAATTTTTCCGCGGAAACACCTTTTCCACATTTTTTTTGAGAAATATTTATATCAATACTTGTTATCAAAACACACAAACACAATATGTTGAACGTAGTACCTATTCCATGGTGGCCGTGCTGGTAGAACGTTCGCCTTTGGAGCGAAGGGTCGAGGGTTCAAAGCCTCGCATGGTCATCGGTCTCGTGCATGGCATCACACGTTGAAAGGAAAGGTCTGCGTCTTCCCTAGCTCACACAAGTCTCTTGGAGACTTCCGAGGGTTGCACATAGGGGTGCAATCGGTTGACGGAAATAACAATTTTTTTTTATTCGCTGCATATTTTCAATTGAAACGCACAGTGTTAAACCAAAAATCCTTCTATCCCGCAGTTGTAGCAATCTAAGAGTAAAGTATTACTAAAGACTAAAAAAAATGAAGTAGTGGTTATTATTCAATGGACATGAGCAATCACTTTATTTGGCAAAGCTGTCAAAATAACAGTTTTCTCGTAACGGCAAAGCTGATTTTGCGACGTTGCCAATGTTATTCAAGAAATATTTAATTCCTGTATCACGTGGAATATTTTAGAAAATGGGTGATGTAAACTTTTGACATAAATGAAAGCGACGATTGTCAAATAATATAGCGAATATTCGGAATAGCACAAAAGAACGTTGTCGGCTCTTCCTGACTGTTTGCAAACCAAGTGAAAATTACATTTATGTCGTGATTAGTTTTCAGAAGCATCGACGATTCTAGAATCTGTTATTTTCCAAGTATTAACATAATGAAAAAATATTCATTAGATGATAACACGACACACCATTAGAATAAGACACGCCAGACTTATTAAATTCATTTGAAAATAAGGCGCGTGTCTCTTCCTTCTTGAAGTAAAAAAAGGGACACAACCCAACCTAACTATCTTAGCTTTCCAAGTTGTTTAAAATTAGATCACAAATTAGTTTGGAAAGGTGAATTCAAAGCAGATGATCGCATTTTATAAATTACCAGAAGAAAGATACACGCCTCTCTCTCTCTATGATATGTGAGAGTGCCATTATAAATGAACTGGTCAATAATCCTTACCCTTAAAAATACCTGCCCTTGAAACACCTGCACCTGTCACGTGGTTACTATTTTCCAGAAACCACTGGCAAATATCCATGCGGCGTTCAAAATCTCCTGGTCTTAGTTAAGGAAATTTTCAGGTCCCATAAGGATTGAATTTGTGCTTTGTCAATTCGTGCTTTTTCAAAATCCACCTAACGTTAGTTCTTGGTAGACCTGTTGATATTTTTAAATTTCGCGTAGACGTTTTGGGAGTATTTTCAACAGCTCCTAAAACTCCATATCCCTATTTGATGCATGTAATTTTGAACTTTTCTTTTCAAATTGAAATAGTTTCTAGAAGGTTTTCTCTGAATACCTCTCGTGGTACAAATTGCTTGCTGCCTCTGCATTTTTCCCGGAATCATATCCCATTTTTCATAATTCTCATATTTCATTGCAAATGCGTTTGAAAATTTAATAAACACCACAAATTAAGGAGAGCTTCACTGTTCAAATCAAAATTTAACAGCTACCAGTGAACATTTGCATTCTGTTTCATCGCCATGTCGTCCAAAGCCTACTTGTTCAAAGTGTGCGTTTGAAAGTCTACATAAAAAACCTAAAAGCTCTTCATTTCAAAGATGAGTCTAGCAAAACATCAAGTGTGCTGCAATTTTGGAATTGTAATTTCAAGTTCTATTGAAATATGCAGGAATATTAGATTATCTCATTTGAAAAATTGATGTTTCCATTAATAACTATTGATAAATGTTTTTAAAAAAATAATTACTTACTCCATTGAATACTACGTAAAAAGTGCTTTGCAAATGTCTTCAAAGAATCAAAGAATTTTTGACAAGAAAAATCTTGCAATAACTTTTCGAAAATGAACATTTAATGCTATATTTGAAACATGCTGTAACTCAGAAACGATTATAGGTATCTATATGTGGTTTTCACTACTAAGTTTCTCATAAAAATTGGCCCTCAGACACCCCCATCAGTTAGCTTGAAAACAGGAATTTCCCTTCAAAAGTGTCCAATTTGTCCCACTCTGTACATAATATTAATTTCTCATCAAATTTTCTTACACTATAGAATTACTTTCTGGACACCATGAGAATAAGTTATACTTACTTGCGTGTGCTAAAGTAGAAACATATTATTTGTTTTTTTTTCACTATATTCTTTCAGAATCCTGATGTCAGTCATTCATCTATAGCGGATATTTTCCTTGCAGCTACGCCGCTGTTTATTGCCATTATTTCTGTTCCAGGTCTGAAAACCATCATAAACGCGCTCCTCCACTCCTTCAAGCAATTGGCTGAGGTCATGACCCTCACTATCTTTTGTTTGATGGTCTTCGCCTTGTTCGCGTTGCAGGTGTACAAGGGGGAACTGCGGAACAAATGTGTGCTGAAGATGGATGATCATAACGCTTCCTATGAAACTTGGTTCAAGTAAGTGACAACTTGCTTTTCAGAAAAGCTCCTGATTTATTCGGTTAGCTCATATTTTAGTATTTGTTTTCATAGACTTGATTTTGAAGAACGTTCCATTAATAATTTTATTACCTACGTCCAGAATATAGTTTTTCGGAAGAATTTACAAAGACGAAGAAAAGTTGTTATTCTGACCAACACCCAGTAATTTTTGCGAACAATATTAATTTTGAATTACTATTATTAGTTTAATGAAATAAAGGACCCCACACATTTTTTATGGAATATTACTTTCCGTAAATTTGTTTGAATTTTTGGGCACGCGTACCCTTTGTGCCCAAGTGCATCGCCCACAGAATTCAAAGACCTAGAAAGCTCATGATGTAATATAAAAACGAACCTTATCGTACCATGCCGTGCAAGAGGGGGTTTGAACGAAATGTTATTTCCTAATACATGGCAAAATATTGAAGTATTTTAACGAATAAATTTGAAATGACTATAAACTAAGAGAATGTTTTTTACTATGGCCCAAAATTGTATAATCTGCTACCATTTTACCAGAGAGAAAAATCTAACGAAAAATGAAGTAAAATCAAAAAACAAATCCTGGGTAAACCTAAATTATTCGTTTTCTGAACACCGTGAACCTTCGCAGATAGGAACAACATGTATAATAGTAATATCAACGAAACTACCGTTATGTACATATATCCAGTTTTCTGAATTGAAATTAATTTCACATGTTATGAAGAACAGATAGAAATCAAGGGAAAATGTATTTGATTTATATGCATCGATATGCTGCAAATCACTATCCTTTATGACCCGGTATTGTACGCTGAAGGAATTGACATATTCATTTTACGCCGGGAGATCCACCTGCTGCATATATATTTTCCCTCGAGGACACTCATTCATGGGGTGAATTCCCTCGTGAGAAAATTTGTATGCTGTCCCAGTATTCGACATCGTCAATATACATATCGTATCAGCTCGCGACTGCGGATGGATATTCTCCTAATTATGAATGATGGAAAATTGTAATGTCCTGTTCCGATTCGGAAAAAAATTCAGCCATTATTCAAATACTTGGCACGAATTATATCGATTTCTACATACAGGTGGATCACATACCTTTAGTTAAAAATTGTATGTTTCACAGTAGCGACTTTAGCGACCAACTACGGAACTTTCATGACGCCTTCCCCAGCTTAAAAGAATAACAACTACTGGGCGATTTTCAGTAATAATATCCCGATTGAATGCAGAATTTTCGAAAAATACTCTCACCTTGCTGTCACGTAAATTGTGCTGCTTAGAAACACCATGAGAGCTGTACAGCAGCACAGTTTGAGTGAGAGGTAATAAGGTCACAGTATTTTAAAAATTCTGCATTTTGAAGGGCTATTTGATCAGACAATTTCAAGAATGAATAGATAAGTTGAACTTTATCAGTTTTGCTAAAGCGGTTCATTTTGCGTATTTATACCACGAGGTGGAAGTAGTGAAAATGATGACATTTGATTGGTTTATATAATGTGAGTGAAATTGTTAGAAAAAAATCATTTGTTGCTGAAAATTATACTCAACGGTAGATAGGGGACAAACTGCCCATTTTCGTACTATACAGGGTGATACAGGAGACATGTAGCAGCCTGCAATTATTTTGTTTGGAGGGATAAACATTTCAAAATCAGAGAAAGTAGACGTAACCAATAATAGCGCTTTTTTTGAACCGAACAACTTCTTTTTTAAAACGTCACCATGTATATTTCTCAAGCCTATCTTGTTTGCCTCAAAATGTTCCATTCAACAGTGTTCCATAAACTGGTATCCGTTTCTTGGTTGGCTATTGAATTGCATTTCATTGTCAAGTTGGATGTGATTCAAATTCAATTATAGTTCGATGCTTGGTAGGCTTGTTCGTCTGAATTTTCAATAACTTGTCATACCCACTACTTATTCCGTGCATTAAAAAATAACGCCAATACTTATTTTTTTATATCTGTCAAACTAGACTCCGTTTACTGATTTCTCTTCACAGATTTTTGACAAGTTCAAATTCGCGCTGTACAGTTTCAAACATAACCAACAATTCACTTTTCAGAAATCTCTCCTGTGGTGGCCGAAAACATTATAGATTTGAACTCTATTTCTTTGTGTTTTATAGCTTTGAAAATCAGTCATACAAATGAAATTGAAAATTCTTAAGTGTACACAGGAGTAGGTATATGAAATTTTTTAGTATTAGCATAGCAGAAATTTCATATATCTACGATTGGGAAAAGGGTAATTTCATGCTTATTGTGCATTATAGTATCAAAATCTGTATTTATTTTTTTCAACAGTTTCTATCATAAACTTCCATGCTTTCATTGAAAATACAAATGTTGAAAAATATAATAAAAATCTATTAGTGAGTAATCTGATCGATTTGATTGAAAAAAAAGATTGGAAAAAATCACATACTCAGGATTTGAACCCTTACCTCCCACATGACAGTCCTGTCCAATCTCCAATCTATACTTGAGAGCTGAAATTAAGTGCAACAATATGATATCAGGTAATATTAAATTTTGAATTTATAATAAAAAATCCGGGCGCAAAGCGTCCGGACAGACAGAATTAAAAGTTAATACGCAGAAGAACAGCCGGCTCGTAGGACCAAAATCCGGTCCGGTGGACAAAAAAATTGCTATCTCAAGAACGGTGAGAGCTAGAGGGATGAGGTTTTACCTTTGGGTTCCTATTGGAAATATGCATTCAATTAGTGTATGAATATCTTCACCGATTGGTAAAGAATTTTAAACGAAAAAAAAGGAAAATCTGGCTCGTAGAAAGTCCTGCCGAAGGACCAAAAAAATGCTATCGGTAAGAGCTAAAAAGATGAGGGTTTCACCGTTGGAGTTTTATTGAAAATACGCATTCAACTGTTATACGAACACTATGTTTCACAGATTAGGAAAAGTGATGGGAGTCATTTTTATTTTTTTTACTCCACAAAAATACATTTTTTCAAGAAATGAATAAATTTCACTGAAACTTTTTGTACTTTTTAAGCACTTATCCTTCCTGTACCAAACTGTTTCATAAGTATTGTAGAATGTTTGTATATCGGTTATAGCTATTGATATCCTGTTATGTTAATTGTTACTTTGTATCATCCTAATAAGGTTCGTTTGTTTGGATGATCATCAAATAAATAAATAAATATAATAAATGAACTTTTTTCTCAAAATTAGTCAAAGTTTCTCCCTCTAGAGTTTGTACAAGTACTTAATAGACACCCTGTATATGGTGGCGTTTGGGATTACTTCCGGGAAAACAGGTGGTTGAAAGAAATCGTCGTTAGGTTCACTGTACGTACTACCTGTGAATTTTGAAATGTTCATCTCTCCAAATAAAAAAAAAACTACTGGCTGCCACATGTCTCCTGTGTGTCCCAGTATGTTTTTCGCGGGGTCCTTTCAACTCCAACGGCAGTAAATCACCCTGTACACTTAATTTTTTTTTTATTCCAGTTACACACAGGATCCGGCGAACTGGCTGCGACGCAACTCGACGGGGGAGCCGTATCTGTGCGGCAACGTCACCGGGTCGAGGCACTGCCCCCCGACGCACACGTGCCTCTGCACCGGCGGCAATCCCAATCACGGCTACACGAGTTTCGATAATTTCCTGTGGTCGATGCTCACCACGTTCCAGCTCATAACGCTCGACTATTGGGAGAACGTCTATAATATGGTGAGTGGTCGATGCTCACCACGTTCCAGCTCATAACGCTCGACTATTGGGAGAACGTCTATAATATGGTGAGTGGTCGGCTTAAGTAGGAGTTAATGTATGAAATTGAGTGTTTATTGGCGTTTATTTTGACGAAATTAGTAGTTTTTTCAGTCATCTTTAGGACCATGTTGATACAAGACAGTTTATAAACAAGCTAACTGCTCGGAAGTTGAGGAGCTCGGAAGTTGAGGAGCTCGGAAGTTGAGGAGCTCGGAAGTTGAGTAGCTCGGAAGTTGAGATGCTCGGAAGTTGAAGAACGTAGAAGTTCTACAAATGATTGACTCTCGCGCTACGCGCTCGGATTCGCGCTTCGCGCGAACAGTTTGCGGAAAGCTCGTAAAGTTGAATGGCCTAGAAGTATGATTGGATACCAATAATATGATTACAACGACCTTAATGTCTTTAAAACTATAATTGGACACCAATAATAAGAATACAACGACCTTCATGTCTTAAAAACTATAATTGGACACCAATGATATGAATACAACTACTGCAATTTGAAACTATAATTGGACACCAATAATTTGAATACAACGACTGATGCGGGACTTGAGAAAAAATCCAAGTATATTTTTCAAGACATGACTGTCTTGACTAATTTCTCACAAAAATTCGCGTTTTCAATACATGACTGCCTTGACTAATTTCCTACAAAAATACGTGTTTTCAGTACATGATTCTGTTGACTAATTTCCCATCAAAATACATGTTTTCAATAGATGACTGTCTTGACTGATTTCCCACAAAAAATACGCGTTTTCAATACATGTCTGTCTTGACTAATTTCCCACAAAAAAACGCTTCAAAACATGACTGTCTTGACTAATTTCCAACAAAAATACGCGTTTTCAATACATGACTGTCTTGACTAATTTCCCACAAAAAACGCGTTTCCAAAACATGACTGTCTTAAATAATTTCCCACAAAAATACGCGTTTTCAATACATGACTGTCTTAAATAATTTCCCACAAAAATACGCGTTTTCAAAACATGACTGTCTTGAATAATTTCCCACAAAAATACGCGTTTTCAAAACATGACTGTCTTAAATAATTTCCCACAAAAATACGCGTTTTCAATACATGTCTGTCTTGAATAATTTCCCACAAAAAAAAAAGCGTTTTCAAAACATGACTGTCTTAAATAATATCCCACAAATATAAGCGTTTTCAATACGTGACTGTCTTGAATAATTTCCCACAAAAATACGCGTTTTCAATACATGTCTGTCTTGAATAATTTCCCACAAAAATACGCGTTTTCAAAACATGACTGTCTTAAATAATTTCCCACAAAAATACGCGTTTTCAAAACATGACTGTCTTGAATAATTTCCCACAAAAATACGCGTTTTCAAAACATGACTGTCTTAAATAATTTCCCACAAAAATACGCGTTTTCAATACATGTCTGTCTTGAATAATTTCCCACAAAAAAAACGCGTTTTCAAAACACGACTGTCTTAAATAATATCCCACAAATATAAGCGTTTTCAATACATGACTGTCTTGAATAATTTCCCACAAAAAAAAAACGCGTTTTCAAAACATAACTGTCTTAAATAATTTCCCACAAAAATACGCGTTTTCAATACATGACTGTCTTGAATAATTTCCCACAAAAAATAGCGTTTTCAAAACATGACTGTCTTAAATAATTTCCCACAAAAATACGCGTTTTCAATACATTACTGCCTTGAATAAT
This sequence comes from Chrysolina oricalcia, assembly GCA_944452925.2. Lineage (NCBI taxonomy): Eukaryota > Metazoa > Arthropoda > Insecta > Coleoptera > Chrysomelidae > Chrysolina > Chrysolina oricalcia. The sequence goes on along the minus strand of OX101818.2, from coordinate 62,257,256 downwards.
ATCCCACAAAAAAAACGCGTTTTCAAAACATGACTGCCTTAAATAATTTCTCACAAAAATAAGCATTTTCAATACATTACTGTCTTGAATAATTTCCCACAAAAAAAATGCGTTTTCAAAACATGACTGTCTTAAATAATTTCCCACAAAAATACGCGTTTTCAAAACATGACTGTCTTGAATAATTTTCTACAAAAATACGAGTTTTCAATACATGACTGTCTTGAATAATTTCCCATTAAAGTACGCATTTTCAATACATGACTGTCTTGACTAATTTCCCATAAAAATACGCGTTTTCAATACATGACTGTCTTGACTGATTTCCCACAAAAATACGTGTTTTCAAAAAATTTCATGAAAACTTCTTGCTAGTGAAATATTTCCCAGACTATCGATATCACGGAAAAAATGTTCAAACAATTTTTGTAGACTTTTATGAGATGATCAAAAAGGGTTTTTTTGTGAAACTTGAAAATCTGTCGCTATCTTTGAGTTTTTGGTGTTTTTATAAAGTCCCAAATTTTTCCAAATCACAATTTTTTTTTTCAAGATATGGAAAATTTGGGAGATGGGGGGCTACGGGGCGGTAGATACAATCGCAAAACAAAAAAATTTGAGAAATATTGTCCTCTAGTTATTGATGTGGTTCAATTTTCAAAGCGATATCTTCAAGGATTTGGAAAAGCGAGCTTTCCAAAGTGCCACGACAGAGCTACAGACAGACCGACAGACAGACAGACAGACAGACAGACAGACAGACAGACAGACAGACAGACAGACAGACAGACAGACAGACAGACAGACAGACAGACAGACAGACAGACAGACAGACAGACAGACAGACAGACAGACAGACAGACAGACAGACAGACAGACAGACAGACAGACAGACAGACAGACAGACAGACAGACAGACAGACAGACAGACAGACAGACAGACAGACAGACAGACAGACAGACAGACAGACAGACAGACAGACAGACAGACAGACAGACAGACAGACAGACAGACAGACAGACAGACAGACAGACAGACAGACAGACAGACAGACAGACAGACAGACAGACAGACAGACAGACAGACAGACAGACAGACAGACAGACAGACAGACAGACAGACAGACAGACAGACAGACAGACAGACAGACAGACAGACAGACAGACAGACAGACAGACAGACAGACAGACAGACAGACAGACAGACAGACAGACAGACAGACAGACAGACAGACAGACAGACAGACAGACAGACAGACAGACAGACAGACAGACAGACAGACAGACAGACAGACAGACAGACAGACAGACAGACAGACAGACAGACAGACAGACAGACAGACAGACAGACAGACAGACAGACAGACAGACAGACAGACAGACAGACAGACAGACAGACAGACAGACAGACAGACAGACAGACAGACAGACAGACAGACAGACAGACAGACAGACAGACAGACAGACAGACAGACAGACAGACAGACAGACAGACAGACAGACAGACAGACAGACAGACAGACAGACAGACAGACAGACAGACAGACAGACAGACAGACAGACAGACAGACAGACAGACAGACAGACAGACAGACAGACAGACAGACAGACAGACAGACAGACAGACAGACAGACAGACAGACAGACAGACAGACAGACAGACAGACAGACAGACAGACAGACAGACAGACAGACAGACAGACAGACAGACAGACAGACAGACAGACAGACAGACAGACAGACAGACAGACAGACAGACAGACAGACAGACAGACAGACAGACAGACAGACAGACAGACAGACAGACAGACAGACAGACAGACAGACAGACAGACAGACAGACAGACAGACAGACAGACAGACAGACAGACAGACAGACAGACAGACAGACAGACAGACAGACAGACAGACAGACAGACAGACAGACAGACAGACAGACAGACAGACAGACAGACAGACAGACAGACAGACAGACAGACAGACAGACAGACAGACAGACAGACAGACAGACAGACAGACAGACAGACAGACAGACAGACAGACAGACAGACAGACAGACAGACAGACAGACAGACAGACAGACAGACAGACAGACAGACAGACAGACAGACAGACAGACAGACAGACAGACAGACAGACAGACAGACAGACAGACAGACAGACAGACAGACAGACAGACAGACAGACAGACAGACAGACAGACAGACAGACAGACAGACAGACAGACAGACAGACAGACAGACAGACAGACAGACAGACAGACAGACAGACAGACAGACAGACAGACAGACAGACAGACAGACAGACAGACAGACAGACAGACAGACAGACAGACAGACAGACAGACAGACAGACAGACAGACAGACAGACAGACAGACAGACAGACAGACAGACAGACAGACAGACAGACAGACAGACAGACAGACAGACAGACAGACAGACAGACAGACAGACAGACAGACAGACAGACAGACAGACAGACAGACAGACAGACAGACAGACAGACAGACAGACAGACAGACAGACAGACAGACAGACAGACAGACAGACAGACAGACAGACAGACAGACAGACAGACAGACAGACAGACAGACAGACAGACAGACAGACAGACAGACAGACAGACAGACAGACAGACAGACAGACAGACAGACAGACAGACAGACAGACAGACAGACAGACAGACAGACAGACAGACAGACAGACAGACAGACAGACAGACAGACAGACAGACAGACAGACAGACAGACAGACAGACAGACAGACAGACAGACAGACAGACAGACAGACAGACAGACAGACAGACAGACAGACAGACAGACAGACAGACAGACAGACAGACAGACAGACAGACAGACAGACAGACAGACAGACAGACAGACAGACAGACAGACAGACAGACAGACAGACAGACAGACAGACAGACAGACAGACAGACAGACAGACAGACAGACAGACAGACAGACAGACAGACAGACAGACAGACAGACAGACAGACAGACAGACAGACAGACAGACAGACAGACAGACAGACAGACAGACAGACAGACAGACAGACAGACAGACAGACAGACAGACAGACAGACAGACAGACAGACAGACAGACAGACAGACAGACAGACAGACAGACAGACAGACAGACAGACAGACAGACAGACAGACAGACAGACAGACAGACAGACAGACAGACAGACAGACAGACAGACAGACAGACAGACAGACAGACAGACAGACAGACAGACAGACAGACAGACAGACAGACAGACAGACAGACAGACAGACAGACAGACAGACAGACAGACAGACAGACAGACAGACAGACAGACAGACAGACAGACAGACAGACAGACAGACAGACAGACAGACAGACAGACAGACAGACAGACAGACAGACAGACAGACAGACAGACAGACAGACAGACAGACAGACAGACAGACAGACCGACAGACAGAATTTTCGAAAAAAAATTTTTTTTCGACGGGGATCATTTTCCTAGAAGTAACTATGGATCTAAAACGTCAAACAAAAAAGTTGGGGTCCGTAGGGGGGCAATCGTAGATAATACAACTTCCTAAGAGGTCGTTGTATAATAATCAGAAACAGAGTATTATTCGTTGACAAAGATATAGTGTAAAAATACAACAAAGATTATAACAAATATAAAACATTCACAACATACAATAATACAGTTTTAAAATAACGTTCTAGTTATTAACGTTACGAGGACGATATGTAGCAAATAACGCATTGCGTATCGGCCGTGTGTCGTTCAATACTTTTCGTTATCCCGCTGAAAGATTACATTTTGATTCCGAGGAAAGAACAAACCACGTACCTCGTAATTCTACAGAAAAATCTCAACATCGTGTTGTCATGGAACAGCTTAACAATATCACAACAATATTATCACAACAATATTGTCAAATTTTTGTGTTCGCGAATTCACTTTAAGAACGACCATGGATGTAATTGAAGAAATTGAGGAACAAAATCAAATTTCTTTAGAAATATTGGGAGAATCATGAGCAGCGAGTGTTGATTTACTGCCGAAAATAACTGAAGAGCGATATCAAGAAGAATATAATTTTTTTCAAAAGTGTCGTAAAAGCAATAATGTAAAGGTGGTTGATGAAGATGAATTATTAATTAGCCTATACGAAAGGAAAATCAGAGGTTTATTCTCCTAACTCGCTGTGGACCAAGATTTCAATGTTGAAACTTGCTTTGAAAGTTTATGACAATATTGACATTTCATGGTTAGTTATTTTAAATCGTACACCATATTATAGTATTACCAATGTTTATATAGAAGATAGTTAGTCAACCTTATGGGATCATAATTGGATCAAAATGAATGCGACATGTAGATGGCGATAGTCAGCTCGCATCCAAGTCATGTCGTAACTTCAGTGATCTGGCCTCCAAGTCATGTCGTAACTTGATTGAAACAATGGAAAAGCATTAAAATCAGGGTTTTTTGAAGAAACCTGCATTAAAATGACGTCAGATATTCATGTTTGTAACTAATCACGCTAGATGACACTCGCGTTTGTGTCCAATAAATTTTCCACAGGCATTGACTAACTATGTTCTATTTAAACAATATTATTACCTACAGAAATGGTATTTTCAGATTTGGAAAATTATTTTTGTTCTTGAGATGAAAGTCCTATAGGGTTCCATTTTGATCTCGTGATGTGATTGATATCTACTTATTTTATGTGGTCTATGGTACTTCTACAGCCATAATTTTCCTATAACTAATTCCTCCGCCATTTTATGTAACTCAAATCTAAATTATGGTGAAGGATTTTAAAAAAGAAGCTCATTTGAGATGAAGAAGTATGTTAAATAGATCGAAGTTGCATTTGTCTTGAACTGATAACCCACATAAAAGGGCTCGAACATTTCAGCCTTTTGCTAGCGATTCCATTGTCAGTCTTTTTGACTGCAATAATTCCCGTTGGTAGTTACTAGTAATGTATTGAATGGAATATAACTTCATCCATTCGGAGGAAATTTATATAAGATCGCATAACATCATTTCACATTACATATTCAGCCGCAACATCGGATGTTAGCCATTCATCGAATCTTCGAATATCAAAAGAAAATAAAATGCATCCATATAAAATGTTACCAACTCAGGAGCTCTTGGAAGATGGTCATTGGTCCGTTTTTCATTGAAGGCAATTTGAATGGGGATAATTATTCAGCAATGCTCCAAAATAACGTTGTGCAAACTTTTGCAATCCCACAAGTTCCAGCGAATATGATATGGTTCCAGCGGAGCACCACCTCATTATCAAATCAATGTCAGGCAGGACCAGCACGATCACCTGATTTGACGGCATTGGACTTCTTATGGGGATATGTGAGAAGTATGACATACAAAACTAAATCATTCGATTCAATTGACTCGTGAAGAACACCACAGATGTTGCATAACGTTAGAAGACAGTTTTGTTTAAGATTAGAATGTAGCTAAGATGTTCGGAGCGAGCATTTCCATCATCTTCTACGTTAACATTCTTGTTATTTTTTGTTTTTCACAGTATCACGATAATTATATTTGATTTTTGTTGAAACGAATTCGAAAAAATTAACATATTTGAATAGAAGATGAAGAGACCTTTGAATGATGGGTCACACGCCCCTATTTACAAACGTATAATGGCTTTCGGCTAATTTCGTTCATAATTTGATATCTTGTAGATCCTGGTATCTTCATTACGTAGTCCAATTAGAAGATCGATAGTATGACCAGTTTTCGTGTTACGGGGTGTCAAAAATTCAATTTTGGGTATTATGCATCGATCTGAATTTTGTACTGTAATTCGAAATTGAACTCTCTCAGAAATAAACTCATAACATCCTAGTTGTTGCTCATAAGTCACTCTATTTGAATAAGAAATAATACGTTACGAAAGGTGTTCCATTACAGCATGGCAAGACAATGATCATAGAAGTTGATAAAATCAGTACCATAATCTTTTTGATTTTCGTTCAAACCGTTAAAACTAGAAAACAAACTGCTAAAATTTGCCAATTTTTTAAAAAAGTATGGGTCTTTATGAACTATATGACGATTCATAAGATCGCCTGTCCAACAGTTTATAGTTGTCCATGTACAGGGTGACAATTTAAATGCTCAAAAATGCTATAGCTCATGAACACAATTATATTATAATTAGTACTTACTGTCCATAACTGTTACTAAGATATGGAAGTTGAACTGAAATGACTCATGGAATAATCTTCCCCATAACCCCCCCCCTTATTTCCAACCATCCCCATCACCCCCTGATTTACAACCAGTCGCATTCAAATAATTTCAATAGAAATCTCTACTTGTGATTTCTCATTGAATAGCTGGTAAAAATGCTCTCCCCTCTCACTCCTCATCATACAAGTCATTGAATATTATTTTTTTGAACACCTCTGCGTATGGGAATGAAATGAAAAAACGCATCATAAATATTTTATTTACCTGAATAGGTATTTTCAAATTCTCAGTAGTTAGTTACAAAAAATGTAAAAGGTAAATGAAATTACAATATCTGGAAAACACCAGTGTTCGAATTCTATATACAATTATTGGTATGTTTAGAAAAAAAAACACCTTCCCAATGAACATAAATCTTCGAAAGATACCCATGGATATACCTCCCCTACCTGTTAACTTTTGAACGGTTCGATGTAAGAACATGGATCAGAAATCATTTTGAATGGTAGGTATCACCGTTGCTTCTTTTTGAAATAAAATACATTGCGTTTGCCGGATAGGGATCGCGAAGGGGCACATCAATTTGAAATTTTAAAATGGCTAAGGGGTCAAATTACACATCGTTGTAAAGAGAATTCAATTGTCTTTTCAACTATATCCATTTTTTAAATTTTCGTTGATACGTATTTTTACAATATCGATCTCCGGGGGAGGACTAAAAAAAGCAGCCCTGTCAAAAGTGAAAACCTTCGTTTTGTAGGTACGTTTTGGAAGTTTATTTATCAATGCTATTTCGAATAGGAATCTCTGAAAATTTTTCTTGTAACTAACTGCTTAGAATTTGAAAATACCTATTCAGGTAAATAAAATATTTATGATAAGTTTTTTCATTTCATTCTCATATCAAATCAAATCAAATCAAATATACTTTATTGTCTGAAGAACATAATTCTTATTGACAAAGTCACATAAAAGAAAATACCTAACAATAATTATTGTGTTTCTACATATAAATACAATATATATATATATATATATATATATATATATATATATATATATATATATATATATATATATATATAGATACATACATACACATACATATACGCATACATACCATGCATGCAAAACAAACAGGTACAAAATAAATAATGAATTAAAAACAACATAATATGCGCAAAAGTAAATAAAATAGAATTGGTACGCTATTTTCACCGTAATGGTCAACTACAAACAAGTAAAAATATAAAAATACCAGTACAAATTGAATAATAAATAATAATACATCATAATTGGCACACAGGTAATTAAAATAAAAATTTATAGAAAATTTCCATCGTCAACAAAAAAAAATGTATAAATATAAGATTATGAAAAATATAAGAAAATATATAAAAAAAATAGGAAAATGTCAGTACAAAATAAACCTTAGAACAATTATCATAATATAAAATAGCTAAGAAGGGATGACGAAGTTGAATTTCACAGCACGAAAGCTTCTCACAGTAGAATTCATCTAATGAGTAGAAAGCCTTTGCCAGAAGATTTTTTACGGAATTTTTAAATTTTCTTCTATTGTCTATGATTTTAATCTTGTTGGGTAGATGATTAAATAATTTTTTACCATTATAAATTATAGAATTTTTAACCTGTGTCAATGTTGGAATTGGTAATTTTATATTTAGTGGCTGTCTGGTGTTATAATGGGTAATCGTATGGATTTCGTTTTTAAAGTTACTGTGAATGAGACATACTGCTTCTAAAATAAAAATGCACGGTAGTGGTAAAATTTTATGTTTAATGAAAAGTGGCTTGCATACGAAGAGGTGTTAACAAAAATAATATTTAACTACGTGTTTGATTCGGAGGAGGGAGGGGTTTCACCAGATATTCAATTAGGTATAATAAATAGAGATTTCTATTGAAACTATTTGAATGCAGGTGGCTGTAAATCAGGGGGTGGTGGGGTGGCAGGAAATGAGGAGGGGTGACTCCATGAGTCATTTTATTTCAACTTTCATATCCTAGTAACAGTCATGGCAATTCACAATAATAATTTAATTTTGTTCATGAGATAAAGCATTTAAATTGTCCCCTGTACATGGAAAATCAGATACTGGTGGATAGGCAATCATATGAATCATCGTGTAGGTGATGAAGACCCATACTTTTTAAAAAAATTGGAAAATTCTAGCAGTTTGTTTTCTAGTTTTAATGGATCGAGTGAAAATCAAAACGATTATGGTATTGATATTTATCTATTTCTATAAACATTGTCTTGCAATGCTGTAATGCGACACCCTTTGTGATATATTATTTCTTATTCGAATGGAAGAACTCATGAGCTACAACTTAGATGTGATGAGTTTATATCTATGAAAGTTCAATTTCGAATTAGAGCACAAAAATCAAATCGATGCATAATACCCAAAATATAAAAAAAATCGAATTTTTGACATTCTGTAGCTGGAAAACTAGTGATAGGATCAATCTGTGATTTGGACTACGTAATCAGGATGCCAGGATCTACAACAAATCGAAGTTTGAGCAAAATTTGCCGAAAGCCATTTCACGTAGTGAATGTGCGGGGTCCTTTAGGGGTTGTAACTGTCACTCGAGGGGGGTTCAAAGTAGGGATGAAATTTTGTCATTGCAGGATGTCATTTCTGAATCTGAAATTGATGTGCTTTGGGATTTTTTTCATAAATAAGGATAATAATCGAAATACGGAATTTTTTCTTTTTGGCTGTTCCACACTGTAAATCATAATTTATGAGTACGTGTCAGTGTATGTATGTTCTGAATTACTAACATTCAAACTATAAGATTGGTTTGTTAATTGTATACTTCAATAACAAGGAAACTTCATGGGAGCTGTTTGGTTTACTCTAAATCGAGTAGTATCTTCGTGTGTATTGTTGCTGTCTTATATTGAATATAACTGTTATTAATTTGAATTCCCAATCTTCACGATCTATTATGGACCTGAATGATAAATTCTGGGCATAACACGCTTGGACTGCTGGAAAGCTTTAATTTTTATAACTCCCTTAGCAAATCTCTCTAAAACTTCACTAATGAAAATCGTGATGATGAAAATACAGCACTTTCCTGCAGCTGTTTGGTTAATAATGCCCTACAGTTCGAAATTTTAGCAGACCATTCATTCATATTCTCAACAATGGAAACTGAACAGAAGACACAAGTTGCAGAACATATTTCTTTGTGTTCTTGCCGTTCCAATTATTTCGAAATGTAGCTAGTTCAAGTGTCTTTGTTTCTATTTTCAATCACCGAAATGATTCTTGTATTGATCCTATTGTATAGGATATTAGCAGTGAGCAGTCCTCCGGACATCTTATGCCTCTTGTCATAAGCTCATTGTGACCTACAGTTTTCTTTTCTGTTTTATATACGGTCTTGACGATCGTGGTCATGGGTATTGCTTTGGTTGGGCTTCCGGCACTGAGATGGCGCTCGCAGTTTGGAATTAATCCACTGTGCGGGCGCGATCTCAGTTTCGGTCTTTAAATGGGTTTGGTCGTCGATTCATTCGTTGCAGTCATTAGTTATTGACTGCTAGACCTACCCTATACTGATGAGGAGCCGAAATCGATATATAGGTGGTCCGAATGTTTCGATGAACATTCCCATGCAACCAAGCAATTGCAGAGAGAACCTTGTAGGAACTCTGCACGGAAATTTCATCAGATGTAATTCAATGTTCGTCGTGGCATTAGCCAGGAAAGTAGTTGTTTTCTGATGGATTTTCGACCCAACTTTCCTATTGTATAGGATATTAGCAGTGAGCAGTCCTCCGGACATCTTATGCCGATTCTTGTATGATGGGTAAAGAAATATAAGAGATGAATCTACTATAATGGAATAACGGGTGGTTGATGTCAAAATATTTGATTGGAATAATATGTTATTGGGTTGGAATACTGGGTTAAATATTGTATTTCTTATCAGTGGCACTCAAAATAACTTCTTGTTGTTATACAGGGTGTCTCAAAACTCAACGTCATCCGTTGGAGGGCTGGTAGTCCAGCTCATGACTGACTTGAATATCACAATATGACCTCAGTAAAATATTGATAGTTTTGGAGATATTGGCACTTTTATGAATTTCGTGAAAATCGAAACATTTGAACAGTATTTTGAGTGTTGCAAGTACAAAACTTCATAGTTCAGGATTGTAATTTTTGTTATGTAACCCTCAATAACCCTTCTATTGTTTAAAATCCAAAATAAAATATTGGTGCAATACCTATGGAGAAAAAAAACATATTTGCCCGATTCACGAGTTAATTTATTTTATTAGCTTACTTAGACTCTTCATACTGTTAACAAAATCACCAAGCGAACAAAAAATTACTCATTTGGTGTAGTTTTTGACATCATACAACATACACTATCTTCTACTTGACGAAGAAATATATTCCTATTGTACTGCAATAGGAGCTCATTGTGAAATTATTTAAATTTTTAGGAATTCAAATGAAAACACTTGGTAAATCGAAGTGACAGATATTTATTGACAACTAAACAAGAGTCAAAGGAAAATTAGAGAATGTGTACAAACTGCTTGTCACCAAGTCGAATGCAAGCGTATCATCTTTCTAAAAACGATCATTTTATTTATTTATGGACTGGCATCTGGAACAGTACAATAATTAGCCCTTTTGAATTACCTCAACGGGGAAATGTATCACGATTTTTTTAAAAACGAACTGCCTACTCTTTTGGAAGATGTATCTTTGGCCATACGCAGGGCAATGTGGTTTCAAAATGACGGCTGTCCAGCTCATTACGCACGACCAGTGAGAAATTATTTGGATCAAACTTATCCACAGAGATGGATCGGCCGTCTTGGTACCATTTTGTGGCCTGCCCAGTCTCCAGATTTAAACCCGCTAGATGTGTACCCAGTGAATAATGAACATGTATTGAGACGTCGTATTAATGGAGCAGCTGCCCAAATAAGTGCACGACGAATAAAAAGATCGTTTTTAAAAAGATGACACACTTGCATTCGACTTCGTGACAGGCAGGCATTCTCTAATTTTTCTTTGTCTTCTGTTTATTTGTCAATAAATACCTGTCACTTCAATTAACCAAGTGTTTTCATTTGAATTCCTAATTATTGAAATACTTTCACAATGAGCTCCTATTGCAGTAAACTAGGAATATCTTTTTTTCTCAAGCAATATTTTGCCCTTGTTTTTCTAAATATCGAAATTAAACTGAACACAGTTAATGTAGAGGTCAAATGCCACATTTTGACGTCTTTCGCGATTTTGTCAGACTCCGGTTTAGCAAGAAAAGCTATCAATTTTTTATTTTTAAATGAAACACCCTATACATTATTGTATTTTCAGAATTTCTGAGACAAGACTGAATTTTAGTGAGTTTTCACAGTGACTATTTTCGGCGCTTAGTTTTGTTTTCTATCTAGCTTACTGCGATTAACTCAAAATCAACATGAAAGACGTAAAAACTGAGGGAAAATACAAAATTTATCATTACATTTTCCAACAAATTCGATAATCGTTCAAAATTGCAGAAATACTGTCATTAACATTTACATTTTTTTTGCAGGTGCTGTCGGCTTGTGGACCCATAAGTGTTTCTTTTTTTACAGTTGTAGTATTTTTTGGCTCTTTTTATCTCATCAACCTAATGTTGGCTGTGGTAGCACTTAGTTACGAAGAAGAAGCGGAGATTACTCAAGAGGTGAGCTAATCATTCGTTCAATCAATATCCTATTATTCTTAGCAGGTTTTTTTATACAGAGTGACCCATACAAAAGTTGTTGTTGTCCGATTTAAACAATGTTTTTTTTTTCCAATGAAAAGAGCTTCAAATCCTTATAATACCGCCATTAATTTGAAATGAAATTCTAAATGTCAAGATCTTCCTCAATATTTTTTTTCAAATCCATTTATCCAGAAAATTGACAGACACTTTTTAAAATAAAATTTGACTACGCCACTGGATTTGTCATTTTTTCAAATTGGTAACAGAAATTGAATGAAAGGATAATGATGAAAATTATATTACTATTATTATTGTGAGCTGTATTCTCAGCTAGTGTACTACACTATGACTAGAATTAATTTGACTATTTTCGTCATTTGTTTTGTTAATACTTGATGTTTAACAAAAAAATTACAGATAAAAAACGAATTTGACTTTTCCAAATTCTATTCGGTTAGAAGTTATTGAAGGGAGTTAAAAAAATATTCATTTGGATTATGATTCGCTAATTTGTATAGCATTCTACCCTTTAGCAGTCCAGTAGACATCTTTTTAATTTCACTCATATTTGTTCCGACTTCTGGTTCCTATTTTGAAGAAGTTATTCATTTAGCGAAAATAAAAATTAAGTAAAAAGTTGTACTGCGGAATACATATCCTTTTCCTTAAAACTTGTTTGCGGTAGAGATGAAAAGTTAATAAAAAATTCAACGAAGTTGCAAGATATTAATCATTGCAACAGCAAGAGTCATAGTGAAAACCAGTTTTTTGATTTTTTTATTTTGCTATAGCTTTTGGGAAAAAATCAAAAAGTTCTATTTTATTGATTGAATAAATAATCAAAAAACATCGTGGTTCAACCAACAAAAGAATATTTCAAAAAAAAAAATTTCAATTATTATTTGCATATGGGCCAAACATCTAATTGTAAATGACTTTTTCAGTAATTTTTTGCTGTCTTTAAAAATAACCCTACTTTTTTCCAATTCAAAATGAATTTTTCAAAATTACCGCCATTTTGGTGGTCACGTGACATCTGTCAAGATCAATTTTTAAGTTTTCCGATATGTGGAAATGAAGGCCTGGAAAATTTCATTTGTAACTCTAATACTAAAAACTTTTCCCATATGTTGCAAACATTATAGGTAGGTTTTATTGTCGGCAGAAATGTTCTACTCGTAGAAGTAGAATTTGACATTGCTGGTTTTTTGACACCAAATATAGCTAGTCTCTCTACTTTCGCTTCGATCGGATTTGAGGGTATTGAAAATAGATAATTGGTTGAAAGAGAAATTGATACCATTGACAATGAAACTATGGACCTAATATCCGTTCATTTCAGTTTGGTTGTGTTTTGAAGTTCAAAAAACTTCATTTACTCACATATATTAAAATGATTTTTGAAGTGACCAGCTCCTAGTTAAAATAAATATGATTCTTATGGACATAATTGAAGTCATGGATGAAAATATTTAACGTATAGGTTTTACAACAATTTTATTTATATGATATTGAAAAGGTGGGTTCATTTTGATTCCTCTGTTGAACCTCCCTTTTAAAATCATATCCTATACAAATATACAAATGGATACCAAAAAAGAATATGATGAAGGTGGGTTTATATTGATATAGAACTTATTGAGTATCTCTGCTGCACCTTCCTTTTATAAAGCGGCTAAAGTTCAAACACATCAGTGGGATGATATAGAAACATTGTGTCTAATCGATTTACGTAGGATGAATAGAGAAAAATTACCACAGACGTATCAAAACAATATTTTGCAGTTCCTATTTGTACCCTATCTTCGAATGTACTATAATTTTTCTAGATAACTCCGGTTTATTAGCTAGTTTGTTAACTCAAAGCTGTCTCGAAAGTGGAAGGTGTGAGGGTTTTCGAATCACTTCTTCATAATAATTTTTACATTCTGAAAAAGTTTCCTGAGAGAAAATTATTTAAGGAATTCACATATTTAACAACTTCCTTATTCCACTTGAAATATTTTCGCCTTTATAGATAATCCTCGAATAAGATATAATACTGCTAACAAGGGCGAGGATTAGCGCAGTGGTTAAGCGCTCTCCTGGTAACCGAGAGGTTGCAGGTTCGATTCCCAGACAGTGCGATCTTTTTTCATTTCCATATGTGAAAGTCTGAGGCTCGTGTCGGCTGGAAATAATCCTCCACGATTCTCTGTTGCGTTAAAAATTAACAGTGCTGCTCCTAAGGTGGCGTATGGAGTTAGTAACAAGGCCTATCCAGAACACATGGCCAATGACCATAGCAGTGATACCAACACACCAAGGAAAAAAATACTACTAACACCTTCTACCATTGTCTATTTGGGCTGTGGAAGTTGTTAATGCAAGCAGATCATTCATAGTTGATGTATCATATATAATAATGAAACATCTCTGGTGTTCAATGAAACTCGGCTTATGACCCACATTGTATGTTATAGCCGTAGAAAAAGTATAGTGTACACCGAGCGTATCAATCAGTTGTACAAGATACCACTGTAAGTGTTGCTATTAATCAAAAGGAGATATTCCATCACAATTATTGAATCATTCAAGCTTTTCAGCACAGAGTCTACTATAAAATAATTACCAACTTCTAAAGTCTTCTAAATATATCCTGTATTTCAAAATGACAAAGTTCGTTTTGCCCATTCATTTCTCTCGGGACTAGTCTGCGAATAAACAAGCCTTCGTTGAACCTTTTGGTGAACCCTATTATTACGATATTTGCGCTGTCTCTGAACCCCTGTGTGAATTATGTAAACCGTGTCATATTGGGGATGAGCAAAACAATAAGGAACTTCAAAGGGTGGCAAGAGGCTCCTTCGGAATCTTTAATGAATAGCGTATTGCGTTTGTTGGGGTTATGGCAAGTGCCATATTGAAGATGAATGTTAAGATTGCTCGATGAGGACCATTGAAGTAGAGTTTTTTGATAATAATAATCATAAATATATTTTATTGATTTATAAATTAGTTCTTATAACTGATTAAAATTTTCCAAGATCTGGACTTCTTACCAGTTAGACCAAGCTATAGAGGTTTTTCCCCCACAAATTGAAAGACGCAGATGGCCTTCACTAATTTTTATAAGATACTTCGTTAATGAAAACCCTAGTTTTCGCCCAAGCCAAATCGCTTTGTGGAATTTTTTAGACAAGCAGTAGTGAGAAAAATTACAACTTTTTAGTTTATTTGGAAATATCTCAAAGATTATTCGAAAAATCGTTATACAGTTTTAAAATTTGGATTTTCATACGACCGGATTGGTGCATTTTCCACAGATGAAAATTCGGGAAAACCTCGAAAAAGTGACCATATTTCAAAAATCTATAATTCTCATAAATCTGAAGCTGAACAAACAATATTGTGGAAACCGATACATAATAATATATCGTTCAACTGTGCGCAAGATGTTTTCTGTGCGATGTGTAATTTTTACACAATCGCGTTATAACCAATTTGAGAGCATATCTTAAAAGATTCGCCGATTTAAGGGAAATCGTCGTATTCAAATTCTGTAAACGGTATCTGGAAGTAGAGATCAATATCTACAATTTGTATATTTTGAATTTTCACATGAGAGGTGGGAAATGTGTTCAAAATGTCACTGAAAGTTCGTCAAAACGCTTCAAAGTGCGTCCGAAGTCACCCGAAGTCGCAAATTAAACAAGTCGTTACTCAATACCAGAATTTGGTGCTTGATACCATTTAGTTAAAAGCTGTCCAGTTATTTTGTCTTTCAAAATTACAAGAAATAAACAATTTCGGTATTAAAAACACTTTCTCATTACCAGTACATCTTGTTATTTTTTTTCTATCGAATATAATTGTATCAAAATTGGTTTATGAAACATTTCAAACATTCTTAAATTGAAGTTAATAAAACAATAAAAATCGAGAGAAAAATAAATTCAGTTGCAAAAAAGTGGAAATTAAAATTTTTACCATTTTGGCGTCGGTTATCTATTTGTAAGCCTATTGGGAATAAATTCACAAAGAGAAAAAAATCCTAGGATTTTAGTTATTATATCAGATTATAATTTTTAATCGTTATTTGACATTAACAAGTCATTAGTCAACACCATAATTTGCCGCTTGTTACGTTTTAGTTAAGAGCTATCCAGTTATTTTGGCTTTCAGAATGACAAGAAATAAACAATTTCGGCATTAAAAACACTTTCTCATTAACAATACACCTTATTATTATTTTTTTTCAATCGAATATAATTTTATCAAAATTGGTTCATAAAACATTTCAAATATTCTTAAATCGAAGTTAATAAAACAATAAAAATCGAGAGGAAAATTAATTCAGTTACAAAAAAGTGGAAAATCAAATTTTTTACCATTTTGGCGTCGGTTATCTATTTGTTAGTCCCTATACAATAATTTGGCGCTTGGAACCTTTTAGTAAAAGCTATCCAGTTATTTTGTCTTTCAGACTGACAAGAAATTAAAAATTTCATTACCAATACACCTTATTATTTTTTCTATCGGATATAATTGTATCAAAATTGGTTTATAAAACATTGCAAACATTCTTAAATTGAAGTTAATAAAGCAATGAAAATCGAGAGGTAAATAAATTCAGTTGCAAAAAAGTGGAAATTAAAATTTTTACCATTTTGGCGTCGGTTATCTATTTGTTAGCCTATTATGAATGACTTCACAAAGTGAAAAAAATCCTAGGTTTTTAGTATTATATTATAATTTTCAAAAATTATATGACTTTAGCAAGTCATTACTCAATACAATAATTTGGCGGTTGATACCATTTAGTTAAAAGCTGTCCAGTTATTTTGTCTTTCAGAATGACAAGAAATAAACAATTTCGGTATTAAAAACACTTTCTCATTACCAATACATCTTGTTATTTTTTTCTATCGAGAATAATTGTATCAAAATTGTTTTATGAAACATTTAAAACATTCTTAAATTGAAGTTAATGAAACAATGAAAATCGAGAGGAAAATAAATTCAGTTGCAAAAAAGTGGAAATTCAAAATTTTACCATTTTGGCGTCGGTTATCTATTTGTTAGCCTATTATGAATGACTTCACAAAGTGAAAAAAAACCTAGGTTTTTAGTTATTATATTATATTATAATTTTTTAAAATTATTTGACTATAACAAGTCATTACTCAATACTATAATTTGGCGTTGAAACTTTTTAGTTAAAAGCTATCCAGTTATTTTGGCTTTCAGAATGACAAGAAATAAACAATTTCGTTATTGAAAACACTTTCTCATTACCAATACACCCCATTATTATTTTTTCAATCGAATATAATTGCATCAAAATTGGTTTATAAAATATTTTACCTATTCTTAAATTGAAGTTAATAAAACAATAAAAATCGAGAGAAAAATTAATTCAGTTGCAAAAAGTGGAAAATCTGAATTTTACCATTTTGGCGTTCGTTATCTATTTGTAAGCCTATTAAGAATAACTTCACAAGGTGAAAAAAATCCTAGGTTTTTAGTTCAATAATTATCGGGGTTTTTATGTTAACATTCAGTTCAGAAAAATTTGTTAATTAACAAATGCATAATTTACGGACAAATTGAGATGAAAATTTCCACGGAAACCACGGATTAGTGTCAATTGATGTATCCCGATAGTACATGAATTTTTTCATCCCTAAATATTCATTTTAAATATGTTAAAATGTTTTGTTGTGTTAGAGTGACGCAATGCGCGCGGAAGCCGTTTTTGGCTCCATTTTCAGGGCTCTGTAAAAATTGATAAATATTGGAGGTACAGTTTCGGGAGTCGAAACTTTTTTTCAGAAAATTTACTGATCTTTTCAGATCTTTTTTACCATTTCGAAAATCTTTAATATTTATATTCTTGCAATTATTTTCGGCCCTTTTTGGGATATTTCCTTAAATTTTATACATAACATTACGAATCGAATGACACCATGATCATAATTTTCGGTGAATATACAATTTTTTTCAAGTAGTACATGTTGACTGGACTAATACATTCCTTACGAGCTCTACACAAGCAGACAGGTGTAGCAGACAGGTCCGGCTTCAGCTTCTTACAATCAGAATGTATCAGCTTCAAAGTTTCGGGAATTATTCTTTTCGTTAGTTTCAAAGTATTTTATTGTACACACTCAAAAATGCACACAAATACTTTATATGTACACGAGAGACGAAAAATAAAATAAACTATTTACACGAAAATATTCATTCTTACGATTTAGGGCCAATTTATGCATCATTGTTATTATCATAGTCCTTATCACTGTCACTGTCATAAAATTAAATTAAAACAGTACATTTTAATAGGAGCATTTGTTCAATTTGTTCAGTTTTAGTCTCAATCAGAATCATAAGAATTTGACCTTCAAAGTTGGAAAATTTCCATTTTTATGCTTATGATTAGGATGACATGTTCAAGTTGCATGTGCTTCGGTATCTAGTTGACAAATGACATAAATAATTGATTACTTATATTTCGGACGTCCATCATCTTAATGGTTGAAAGATTTCTATCTCTTTCAAATTTTTCACAATGTTTCAATTGCTTGAATCCGCAATCGTCTTCTGGTGAATAGTGACGAAATCAGATGCTACGCGACCTTTTATAGGTCTATAATTAAAGTGTAATTACGCGCGGTCTTGTGGCGCGCGTGGTTTCGCGCTTTTTCTCCCTCCAAAACGGTCCATGAGCGGTTTCCATACGTTTTTTAATTTCCACGCTTGGTTGACTGAAGGCACCATTGGCTTCTATGTAGGCGGTTTCCATAAATCTATGAAGAACACTAGCTTCGTCCCAGAGAATTCGGTGGTGTTTTGTCCAGGCGTGGTCAGCAATTCCCGATTTTGATGTTTCCCCTCGTTGAGTCCACTTTTTGTGTTCGGCTATTCTTACTGATAATGGCCTCTTGGTCTCTCCGATATATGAATCTCCACATTCACATGGGACATTGTAAATACAGTTTTTACTGGATTCTGTTGTGTTCTCTGGTTTCGTCTTGGTGAGGAAGTTTCGTAAGGTACTGCCGGATTGAAAGCAACTCTTGATGTATTTATTTCCGATCCTTCTGATCTTTTCGGAGATACCCCTGATATAGAGAAGAATGAGAACGGGGTTTTATGGTCTTTCTTCGGTTGTCTTGGTCTTTTCGAGTTGTTTCCGAACTTCTCCTATGAGCTTCTCGGAGTATCCGTTTCGGCGTAGGTCCTTTTTGATGTGGTTAATTTTCGCCTCCAATGACTCCTGGTTGTTGCAAATAGACATTGCTCTCTCCACCAACGTTCTTACGATTCCCCTCTTTGTGGAGTTTGGGTGATTAGAGCCGTAGTTGAGGTACTGTCCTGTGTGTACCTTCTTCCTGTAAACAGAGGTGAGGATTCCAGTGTCTGTTCTTTCAGCTTTCACATCGAGAAAGGATAGGGTACTTTTAGTTTCCTTTTCCATTGTGAATTTGATTGAATCCCTCATGTTATTCATTCTGGCGAAGAATTCCTCAAGGTGTTCATCTCCATGGTTCCAAATGATAAAGGTGTCGTCTACGTATCTTAGCCATAGTTTTGGTTTGTATTTTGCCTCTCTGATAGCCAATTCCTCGAACCACTCCATGTATATGTTGGCGATTACTGGAGAGAGAGAAGATATTTATATATATATATATATATATATATATATATATACAAAGCAGGAAATTTTTTTGGGTATAGCAGCAAGCAAAACCTGTACTCTTTTAACACTATATTTCCGATATTTCAACAGTGAATACTGTCATCTTCAGGGAAGTGTGTTGATGAGAATGATTGCTATGGATGTAATATTAAAAATTATAAACAACATGTCATGTAAGTCACATGTGACAAAGATGAACAAAACACATTAAAATACGTCAAACAATAAAAATATTAATATTAAGTCATTGTTATAAAATTTGTTTAAACATTTATTTGAATTATCTCCACACGTGGAGAGATTCAAATGTAACATAAGAAATTTGGTTAGGATTATTCCTAACCAAATTTCTTATGTTACATTTGAATCTCTCCACGTGTGGAGATAATTCAAATAAATGTTTAAACAAATTTTATAACAATGACTTAATATTAATATTTTTATTGTTTGACGTATTTTAATGTGTTTTGTTCATCTTTGTCACATGTGACTTACATGACATGTTGTTTATAATTTTTAATATTACATCCATAGCAATCATTCTCATCAACACACTTCCCTGAAGATGACAGTATTCACTGTTGAAATATCGGAAATATAGTGTTAAAAGAGTACACGTTTTGCTTGCTGCTATACCCAAAAAAATTTCCTGCTTTGTATCCTAACTAGTCAGCAAAGACTACCCTTCTACTATATATATATATATATATATATATATATATATATATATATATATCGGAGAGACCAAGAGGCCATTATCAGTAAGAATAGCCGAACACAAAAAGTGGACTCAACGAGGGGAAACATCAAAATCGGGAATTGCTGACCACGCCTGGACAAAACACCACCGAATTCTCTGGGACGAAGCTAGTGTTCTTCATAGAGAGGAACATTTGTTCAAACGGAAATTTATGGAAACCACCTACATAGAAGCCAATGGTGCCTTCAGTCAACCAAGCGTGGGAATTAAAAACGTATGGAAACCGCTCATGGACCGTTTTGGAGGGAGAAAAAGCGCGAAACCACGCGCGCCACAAGACTGCGCGTAATTACACTTTAATTATAGACCTATAAAAGGTCGCGTAACATCTGATTTCGTCACTATTCACCAGAAGACGATTGCGGATTCAAGCAATTGAAACGTTGTGAAAAATTTGAAAGAGATAGAAATCGTTCAACTATTAAGATGATGGACGTCCGAAATATAAGTAATCAAGTTACTACATCGTCTAAAACATTCAAACACACATAAATAATTATTTGTTTTGACTTGTAAACCTTCTTATTTGTTATTGTTTATTATATTTCGGGGAAAAAATGAGCCAGGAAGAGGGTACTCTTATTGAAATGATTGAAAAATATCCCACCTTTGGAATTAAAATACAATAATGACAGTGTTGTCACTTGTCAATTTTTTATTTTCAAGCTGATAACTGTGATAAATAAATATAAAAATTTCCTAAGACAACGACTAAGACTAGGACTGTGATATTGATTGTGACTATGATAATTATATTTTGCATAAATTGTCCCTTAAATAATTTTTGCTTCGTTTTTCCAGGAGAGAAAAAAAGAACTAGTCGACCACCGCGAGGACTCCACGTTCAGTTTCGACCCGACCAATCTGAATGTGCGAAAGCTGTCGAAGCAGAAAATAAAGAAAATCGACGCGAGGAAAGGGGTGCTCCTGTCGTCGTACACGCGGAAAAAGACGAGACGCAGGAAGAGGAACCGAAGCTCAACGAACGCCGCCAAGACCAACTCGACGGATAATAATGGCAATAACCAAGAGACAAAAGACTCGAGCTCGAATAAATCATCGCCGAAGAAGAATCCCAAGAGGTGAGTCGCGAAAAGGGGTGAGCGGTAATTTTCTGGCGGAGAGAGGGTGTAATTAATGACGATGAAGCAATTAGTATTCAAGGCTGTAACTATTGATGTGGAAATATCGGTTGTTTGCAAGCTGTTTGTCGGTAGCTCCTTGCGAAATTATTAAATTGAAAATTGTCGTCGGGAGTTCATAAGCTTATGAATTTTTTCATCTCATTGATGGATATTTTGCGTTGACTTATACAGTGTGCCTGTTTTAAAATGAAGACTCCCAAATATTTTCGTAATTTTCCTAAATCCACATTTGAACTTTGGCACCACTGTAGTCTTATACAGTGTGTCCCACTTCGAGCAGCCACACCCTGATATTTCATTGAGAATAAAATAATTTGATTTTTTTTTTCAAATTTCATTACTACTCCCACCTTTATGTTGATGAAACATTCGCAAACCCATTTTCCACGGCTAACTATGACCAATTAAAAAGTGAAAAAGTGGGAAAAACATATTAGAGATTTTTTCATTACAAAATTAACATCAAATTCTGTTTCTGATTATCCTTAAACCCCCAGATCTCATTGCTTGAATCAATTGATTATACCGGGTGTCATTTGCTCCTGGAAATATGATTAACTCTTTTTCATCAGTGATATATGCTTAATTTTCAAAATTTCTTTACTTTTCACAAAATTCACAGAAATATTCAATTACAACTGCGAAAAATAAACAAATACTACCTCTCCATGGCAAACTTGAATAGTGAAAAATTGGGAAAAAATATATTAAGGATATTTTATTAAAAAATTTACCACACCTCCTGGTTTTGGAATGTCCCAGAACCTTAGAACTCGATGATGAATCATAGAAATATACAGAGTGTCATATGTAGCTGGCAATATAACCCACTCTTATTCATCCATAATGCTCGGGATGATTTCAAAAACGTCTTCTGTTTTGACAAAGAGCCCAGAAATATTCTATTTATACTGCAGAATGTAAACAAAAAGCACTTTTCCATGGCTAACTATAATCAGCTAAAAATTGAAAAATTGGAAAAAATATATCACTGAACTAACATCAGAAATAGGTTCAGAATACTCTAAAACTCTTAGATTCTAATCCCTGAGTCATCTGCAAATACTAATATTATGAATTGATGTGAATTTGCAGCTGCGGAAAAGGAATAAATTGATGAGTGCAATAATTTTCAAAATAAGTCAATTTAGGAGTTGAACTTCTGCCATATACAGATAAATTTCTCAGGAATTGATATCTGGGAGTCTCAGTGTGTTCTGATCCATTAGTTCAGTGATATAAGAATCCATAATATTTATGTTTTTCCCAATTTTTCAATTTTCAGTTAGTCATAGTTCGCCATGAAAAAGTGATTCTTGGTCACTTTCTAAAAATAATAATGGTACATTTTTGGGCACTTTGTGAAAAAAACAGATATTTTAAAATCAACCGAGCATTATGGATGAATAAAAGTTGGTGATATTGCCAGATATATATGACACCCTGTATATTTCAATGATTCAGCACTGAGTTCCGGGGTTCTGGAACATTCCAAAACCAGGAGTTGGGATTGATTTTTCAATAAAATATCCTTAATATATTTTTCCCAATTTTTCACTAAGTGGTCACAGTTTGTCGTGGAAAAGTAATATTGGATTATTTTTCACAGTATTAGATGAATATTTCAGTGAATTATGTAAAAAGTGAAGAAATTTTGAAAATTAAGAAAACATAACTGATGAAAAAGAGATAATCACATTCCCAGCTACAAATGACACCCTGTATAATCAATTGATTCAAGCATTGGGATCTAGGGGTTTGAGAGTATTCTGAAACAGAATTTGATGTTAATTTTGTGATCAAAAATCCCTAATATGTTTTCCTCACTTTTACACTTTTCAATTGGTCATGGTTAGCCGTGGAAAATGGATAAACGAATGTTTCATCAACATAAAGGTAGGTATTCCTGAGTACAATAATATGAAAAAAAAATCAAATTATTTTATTCTCAATGAAATATGAGGGACACACTGTATAAAACGTACATTTCGAAGCTGACAACCTAAATTTTTGTAATAATCTGAGACAACGTCAGCCCCCCCCCCCACCAAGACGACCCATTCCCGATATTTTGTGTCACATTGAAGATATCGAAAAAAAATTCTTTCCTCTGCAACTACGATGCCACCTCAGAGGCACGTTTGGGGGCTCAACTGGTCGGCGCCCTCGGATCGGTGGGCTTGGTTCCCCTTGAATGGGGTCTAGAGGTCCCTGCTCCAGTTCCTCTTGTGAGTGTGGTATATTAGTCGTCGTCTTCGACAGGCAGACCCTACCTGTGATCTATTCTTTCTAGCCCGAGTTCCCAGGAGCCAACAAATTTCAGTTATATTGTATAAAGTGCTTTTTGACAATCGTGAAATGCGTTTGCATTCAAGGGAAAATAGAAATAATGTTATTTGATGATAGGAAAATTTAAGGTTTTATTGTCGATAGCGGGCTACAGAACATCTGGTTTCAAAATTGTAAAGTATTGTAGAATTTTAGGAGACCCAATAATGGGTCTGTTTTTCTTTATCAACCCGTTAATTGTTGAGCGTTTAATTCATTTGCGATAGGGAATTATGGGATGCAATTGAAGATCTCCATCCTGAAGTGCGCTAGAAAATGTTTTTTTTAGCTAGATGGTGCATCAATCCATAATTCCAGAATTGTTCGTCAGTGGTTGATATTACACAATTAGATTTTTTATTTCAGGGGAACAGTGAAGAATAAAGTTTACTAAACATGGCCCAGAAACCGACAAGAACTATAAGACTATCCTTTCGTGAAATCAACATGCCAGAGCTGAGAAAAGTATCCAATCATAATCGAAAAAATATTCGGAAAAATCTTGTAAAACTTAAATTGCGAACTTCCTAATAACACTCGATATTGGAGATCAAAATCAGATTCTGAACAACTTTTTCCATGTCTTCAACGTGACTCAAAACATTTGTTTGTTACTCATTTTTAAGTTGGTTGCTTCGGAATGTACGTCTTATATAAGACCCCAATTGTGCCAAAGCAAACATCTTGATTTCAAAAAATTACGAAAATAATCGGTTCTTCATTTTAGCACACGGTATAACCTGAAGAGTTTCTACAAAATTTTCTCCGGAATGCTTCTATTACGCCAAAGTACACTGTGCTTATTTAGACTCTTCAACCATTGAATAAATTCACCAAATATACACCACATCCAACCCTAATTACCCTGAAAGTTAGTATTCATAAAAACTACTTCAAAATAGTTAATTATGCAACAAGTGCAATAAACAATTTTTGCACGAGTTGCATACCATATTTTTTCTACGTTTGTGCAAATACCAAAAACTGCTTCATTTAGGTGGTACTAAAGTGTAAGGAAGACATTCTTTGTTCAAATCTAGCTGCTGAAAGTAATATAATAATCTTGGAGGAAACAAATGTTATTTTTATTAAATTGCATTTTCTAGTAATGTTGTAATCCCAGTATGTAATAAATATGATTGACAATAATATAAAATATGCAACTGTTTAAAATGTAATACAATCTCATAGAAAATGGGCTAAATATGGTGTCGATTTGACTTTTGTTTGTCATGATGACAGAACGATGTAGCAGAATGACAGATGAGTACAATACAAGACTTTATTGCACTCAGTGCATTAAAGGGGTCTACGTCAATTGGTCGAAAGTTAATTTATCGAAAGTCAATTGGTCGAAGTCAATTGGTCGAAAGTCATTTGGTCGAATACGTCAATTGGCCGAATACGTCAATTTGACTAAATTACGTCAATTCGTCGAATTTCATATGTTACTTTGTCAGAGATATAGTAAATGTATTACCTTGTTGTCATGTCACCTTGTTGTCAAACATTTGATTTTGAATGCAAAATGGCATTATTCATGCAAACAGAAAAACTCAAAAGGAATCTATACTTCGAAGGTTTTGTCTATGTACGAGATTTGGAAAGAAATGGAAAAATCTATTGGAGATGCGAGTTGAGAAAAACTTGTAAAGGAAGAGCACATACAGTGATATCTGCGGAGGATGGAGATGAGGTATGTGTGAGGGGTGAACATTCACACCAACCAGATGCTCGAAGAAAAGAAGTTATAGTAACAGCAAACCTCCTAAGGAAGAATGCAAGAGAAACATTGAATTCAACAAGCAATATTCTGCGGGATGTTATGAATTCTGTGACTTTGGAGACGGCTGCGATATTACCATCTACTTCGTTAATGAGAAGAACGGTTTTAAGAGAGAGAGAAGTAGAAACAATTTGCCTCTCCCAAGATCGAATGATTTCCTTTTACCTGATGAATACAAAACCACTCTAAGCGGTGAGAATTTCCTATTACAGGATTTTAGAGAAAATAATGAGAGAATGTTGGTTTGTTCAACGCGCAAAAATTTGAAATTGCTTCAAAAAACACAAGTATGGTTTGTAGACGGAACTTTTAAGGTAGCACCGAAAATGTTCAAACAGCTCTATACCATTCATGCCTAAGTTAAGGGATTGTTTGTTCCATTAATATACACATTATTATCCAATAAGAAGAAACAGACTTACAAGAGTATGATAGACATTTTAAAAAAGCAAACTGATTTTTCTAATCTAGATACTGTTATATGTGATTTTGAAATTGGAGCAATGAATGCTTTCCATGAATCGTTTACAAATATCAATATTCGAGGTTGTTTATTCCACCTTAGTCAGAATGTTTATAAGAACATACAGAAAAATGGATTGCAGGGTATCTATGCTACTGACGTGCAGTTCGCAATAAAGGTTAAAATGCTGTCCTCTCTGGCATTTGTTCCATGTGGCCAGGTTGTAAAATATTTCGAATTTCTCTCCGAAGTTTTTCCTCCAGAAGCATGTGTTGTTTTAGACTACTTCGAAGATACATATATAGGTCGCCTACGAGGAAAAAGACGTGGAAAACCAGATTTTGCTATCGATGTGTGGAATGTTTATGATAGAGTCAAGAATGATTTGCCTAGATCAAATAATGCTTTAGAAGCATGGCATAGAAGATTTGATAGTTTGATTTCTTGTAGTCAACCTTCTATATGGCATATATTAAAAAACATAAGGAAGGAACAGCAATATTTTGAAAGGAAAATTGAACAGGCGTTGGCTGGAAATGAAGCAAAAAGATTAAAAACATATGTCGATCTAGACAATAGAATAAAATCTGTTGTCCAAGAATTTGAATTGACCGAACCAATTGATTACTTGCGAAGTATAGCACATAATCTTAAATAATAATTATAATATTTGATTTGATATAAAATATATGAACTGTAATTGATTGTTGAAAGAATAAAAAGAAGTTGTAATAAAATAAATCTATAATTTATTTAGAATAATTGCTCATCTTATTTAAGAATTTGTTTCAAAAGAGGTTAGTGATGGGGTCAGTGAGGAGAAGGAAATAAAGTCAGATCAAATATCCTAACCGATTGTATAAAGTATAAACTATAGATTGCCAAATATATATATCGGTCAATTTAGTCCAATTGACGTATTCGGCCAATTGACGTATTCGACCAAATGACTTTCGACCAATTGACTTCGACCAATTGACTTTCGATAAATTAACTTTCGACCAATTGACGTAGACCCCATTAAAGAACCAGTTTTTCAACTAAATACATTTCAATAAAGTTTTGTTTTCTGCATGAACGTATAAAAAATATTTTAGTATATTTGGGGTGATGACTATTTTTGTTTTCTGTTGATCAGGTCTGTAACCCCAAGTCGCAGCCCTAGCCCCAGCCCTAGGCATAGTCAGCACAGCCAGCAGGGCC
Source organism: Chrysolina oricalcia (assembly GCA_944452925.2). Taxonomy (NCBI): domain Eukaryota; kingdom Metazoa; phylum Arthropoda; class Insecta; order Coleoptera; family Chrysomelidae; genus Chrysolina; species Chrysolina oricalcia. The sequence continues at coordinate 62,229,899 of OX101818.2, read as the reverse complement.
AGGAATCACCTCGTCCACAAGTTTTACCCTTAGTGATGCCTCTCCCCCTTCCACCCCCGAAGCATGTTCATTTGAGTGATTCGAAGCGCACAGATACTCTTCACCCCCATAATACACTGGGTGAGTAAACTTTTAGTTACTTCGGAAATATTGCAGTGAAAAAATTGATAAATAAAAAAGTTCTTACTTGTTTGATTGATGATCTATTTATTTTGTGGAAGTTCATGATGAAATAAGAAAAGGAAGAAAAAATATAACTTTTGTCCAGTTTCCACTAACACTTTACTACTTTATTACTTTACTTTATTATTTACTTTATTAATTTATTACAGTTACTTGAAAATGGTGTAAAAGCCGAAACCGGTCGTAATAAAGTAGTAAAGTGTTAGTGGAAACTGGACAAAAGTTATATTTTTTCTTCCTTTTCTTATTTAAAAAAGTTCTTATTACGTTTTTGAATAATTCCTGAACCAAACTTTTGGAATAACGTGTCAATCAAAATTTGGAAAAAAAATAATATCAAAAAGATATTTTGATATCAAATTTTTTTTATTGGTATACTTGGGTGATGGAGGGAGAAACATTTAACTTCCTTACCTTCCTAAGGAAAAGTAGTATTTTCTTTCCTAAAATCAGGGAGGAAAACCAGACTTTCCCTTCATTTATGTAACAAAAGCTATTCTTGAATAAATACAGTTTTATCATCATCCCACACTGAATTTAAGATTTTCAACTCACTTTACTTTCTCAACTGTCTCTGCCTTTACTTACTCTGTTCAACTCTGTTAACTAAAATCTATTGCACTCAACTCAAAAACGATTTGTTAGACGGAATGTGAACGTTTGTGAATGTACAACCAGAAATATTTAACAAAAACAAAAAATAATAACTTCCAAAGATGTTAGGAACATTCATCAATTATTTGATCTGAAACTACTAATTGTGTCTCATAACATGAAATACTACGGAATAATATGAATGAGGCGAGATAATTTACTAAAATTTATCAAGATAAAACACAAATGACTCAATATAATGGGCCTTTACATTTAGGAAAAATAAATTGCAAAACTCGTTTAAATCGATAGTTTCTAGTCTGAAACGTCATTTAACAAAGAGTTCATTAAAAAAAAATCACATTTGAAAGTGTGCCGCTGACGTCACGTTCAACGGAAACACCCCCCACCATAATCCACGTTCCGAAACAGGCAGTACAATTCTCCTTAAAAATATAGCTTCTGGCTTGATATAAGGCATTGAGAAATAATAATAACTTTGTCACTTGCTAAACTCAGAGAAATAAATCCACATATTACCTATTTTTATTGTATTTATAGCTTTCAAATTTTCTGAACGGGCCTTCCTTTTGATGAAAAACGAGCATTGGTAATACCGCAAATCATAATAACGTGCTTATTCATCGGGTGAAATCAAGTCAGATAAAGCAATGTCTAGGATTTCATTGTGACTTTCATCTCTATGAATTTGGTTTTTCACGTATATTTTTCTGAATCTTTACTAGTACCTAACATTTTTTGATAGTTCAAGGTCTTTTTTGCAATTACTAAAATCTTAAATCTTTCTTTGTACTCTGCTTGAATACAATAATAACATAGGTAACGTAAAGTACTCACTTTTTACAAAGGGTTTATTTACTGCTTCGAAACACATTTTACGACGCGTTTCATCTTTAGATGCATAAAAAAATTGCACATTAGAATTTTCACTGGTGTTCAGACAACCGGATACAAAGCACTTGTTCGACATGTTCACAGTTATTGCAGGGATACACAGACAGGAATTAGAAAAAAATGTAGATTGCAAACAAAAACTTTCATAACTGAAAACCGAATTATAACCTCAAATAAGAAATCACGTAGGGTCTGTTCGTGTGCAGCATAGATATTTGATGGAACTGCTTCACTTGTATCCAATTTTAATGTAGGCTTATGAGTTAAACAGAGACAAACGATTCGTATTGGTTTGCTCCGTGACACAGATGAACGAACCCATCTGGTATCAAATGACAACTGTCATACGACACAATATATTTGAATGAGAATTTGAAATTCCATGCTGCGCAACTTTTACTCGTTGCCAAGTCAAGTTTTGATGAACGTGACGTCACGAATCACCTTTTTTTTGATTATAGAGAAACTAGCGGTCAGAAAAAAAATATTTCGAGTAATATTAACGTATATACTTTCTCATCACAGTGTTTTCTCATATCTTGTGGAAAGGTCCATTCAAATACAATGAGTGCATTAAAAGTTGATAATAAGAATAAACTTTTTAGAGAGAGGTCGACTTAATATTTGAAGAATGGAAATTAATGATATCACCCAGATTGAATGTTGAGAGTAACAGAGTGAATTATTACTATTACAATAATTTAACCAAAACAATAAAATAACTAACTGCGCAATTACATGTTGACTTTAACGAGTGAATAAAAGACTAACCACTTTTTAAGATTCGGTCCAATTTCATAGTTCAACCTGATAGAAAATGCACAATACATGTGAATACCATTCACTTATTTAAGAGTTGTTCGTTTCTCTATTACTCTGAAATGTCCCATTTGGAAATATTTGTTCATCCTAAACACTTAAGAATAATCTAATACCATGATTTATTTCAAAAGTATCTTTCGTAACAAGTGTATTTCTGAGAATATTTTCAGACCATCCGCAAATGACATTGAAACATTGAGTTAAACAAAAATGGTAGATGGTTCTATGATCTCAGAGGTTGTATAAACTTTGGGTTTGGTCTCATTTAAATAAATATTTCCAGTCCTGAAACGGCCTCTGTACGTTTGATTACAGGTATTAGAAAAAAAAATTGTTTTCATCTGTAAGTAACTGAACGAACACAATCATTATTCTTTAGAAAATAGGACGAGAAAACCAATTTACAATGGCTTACAATGGCTGATATTCCATTCGCCGATACAAGTTTCATTGGAAAATATAACAATATATCATATCTGCTGCATCCAAGCGGTTGGCTTTGTTTCCATAATCATCACATCTTGGCGCCCAACGTGGGGCGTCAAAAATGCGACAATTCTCTTCGTAATTCAGAGTTGACTGCATCCAATCGGTTGGCATTGTATCATTCTTCAACAGAACCTACCACGCTACCTTCCTGGCGCACTCAACCCTGAATTACGAAGACAATCATCGCATCTTTGGCACCCCCCTTTGGGGGCCAAGATGTGAATAGCATCATCAGTAGGATTTTTTGGTCATCAACTCCCACATTAGCTGAGGAAAATGGTCGGATCAAATTATAGCATTCACCTTTGTCTGTAATTTCGAAAACCTATCTAGATAACTATTCGAGAACCGACTTTTTCTTCATATTTTTACCTGAATGTTTAACCGGTATCCGTGATTTCGTGGCGAACCGTGTGTTTTAATTTCATTGACGATTTTTACACTAGGAATTCCTAAGGTTTCTTCACTTCAGTCATCAAAAACGCGGTTGTGGGTTTTTTACGGCAATATAAATATGTAGAGACTACTTGGGATGAAATGGGATCATAATAATGTGTGTTTTACGACCTTTGTACAAGTCTTGGAGATTTGCCAAAGCGAGATACCACGTTGACTAATTGAAATAATGGCTTTCGGTGAGTATGTGTTGAGTGGTAGCTCTGACGACAAGTGTTGAGGTTGTTATACAAATCATGAGACAATAAAAAACGGGCCTTGGAAGACAAGGCAAGATTTATATGTGTTTTTGAGGCTGAACGAGATCTCTTTCGAATTGTATATTAACTTGTGATAATGATAGTGCCAGCGCACCCTCCAAATGTCAATCAATCAATCATTTATTTAACTACATTATATACGAATATTACATTTGTAGCAGGTCATACATTTATCTAATAGTAGATACAGAAAAACAATGAAAAATTATCAAATAAAAATATAGAGTATATTATCATATCACAGCACTCTTAGATCAAGCAAGTGAATGGGCGTTTCCATATACTCGCTAAAACAGTTGACGAGTAAGAAATCTTTTATTTTATGTTTGAAATTATTTAGGCTCACGGCTCTCATAGATTGAGGTAGCTTGTTGTTCAACTTGACATTCACAGAATTTCTTGCCAACACTGCGAGTCGGTATTTTGGGTGCATCGACGTTTTCATTTCTTGAATAGTTGTGGGAGCCTGTATGTTTTTGAAAGGAAGGAATATTTTCATGTATCTCGCTTACACAGCTGAAGATGTAAAGGCAAGGGAGAGATAGAATCTTATGAGGTTTGAATAAGGGACGACATTTGTCCCTGTATTTTGAATTGCGTATGAGCCTAACTGCTGTTTTCTGTAAACGAAAAACTCTCATTAGATCAGTAGCATTAGCATTACCCCAGAGAATTATTCCATAATTGAGGTGAGAATGAACAATCCAAAATAAGCTGTTTTGAGTACTGGTAAGCTTGTTGATCGTCTGAGATTATGTAAGAGGTATAGCTGAGATGACAACTTACTTCATAATTGATCAATGATATGTTTGTCCCATTTCAACCGATCGTAAAAAGAGTTTGACATCATGATTATTTGTGGAAAAAGTTATATAAAAAGTTTTATCTTCATTTAATTTGAGGAAGTTTGAGTTGGACCAGGCTTCTGCCTTGGCCTCAGCTTGTTTTGACAGTTCATCGAGGATGGAAGCATCCATATTAGATCAATACAAGGTAGAATCATCGGCATAGCTTATACATTTCAGTATACTGAGGTGGTGAAAAATGTCATTCATTTATATAATGAACAGTAACGGCCCAAGAATAGATCCCTGGGGTACTCCATAATTAACTATAACTACTTTCGAGAAGTGGCGACCTACAAAAACTGCCTGTTTCCTGTTGAATAGGTAAGAGTTGAAAAATTACAATGCAACATCGGGTATTCCATAGAATATTAATTTCTCGAGTAGTAATTTGTGTGAGACAGTGTCGAAAGCGTTACTGAGATCACACAAAGTCACCACAGCGTGTAAACCACTTTCAAAGCTCTCGACAATGTCCCACACAAGTTTTTATACTGCTTTTACTGTTGAACAATTGTTTCTGAATCCAAACTATCCAACATCAAGTGTGTCGGAGCTTCGGAGATACGTCCGACTGAAAGAATATAGTTTAAAAATGATAACAATAGGTAATAATAATAATAAAAATGAGTCATTGAGATTGATTTTCTTGAGATCATTTTCGTCCATTCTGCTTTCTTGTTTGAAAACTTCAGTGTATATTTCCAGGTCCAAATCCTAACAGACTGGGTCTCCAGAGCAGACAAGCCAGCAGCAATAGTGGAGAGGGTAACAACAGAGAGTCGTCATTGGACGATTCAGGGGTGGTGGATGACCACGAGCCTGAGGGTGATGCTACATCCGAAGAGGTTGCGTCTCATCTCACCCCTAGTAGCAGGGTGAGTATTCATTCCTACTATCAATGATATTTTCAATAATGGTTTATAAATATCTTCCAAAAATTGAAAATAAGATTTGCAAGCAGACGTAATAAAAATATATCACGTGATTCGAATTCATTTGTTTATAAATTACTAGTCTGAATTGAGTGCAATTAAATAATGTTTGAAACACACCACTATAAGGTTATTATCTTTTGACAAGTTTGATTAAAACACATAAGTAATAATAATAATAAAATATTTATTTCTCATTGATAATAATTGATTAACAATAGTATCTATGGAAGAGAAGGGAAACAAATATAGTTAAACCATAAAAGGTTACACTCAAGCAAGGGTATGGAAAAAAATTTAATACTTCAGATGTTTGAAAGACAACGGTGTTACATAACATGGTGAAAACATAAATAACTGTGAGTATGTAATAAAAATATGGAAAAAATTTAAGAAAATTGGAATGTATTTGTTTTTTTTAACATGGGCAGAAACTATGTGATAGTACTCATTTTAAAAATGAGGATAATATTAATACAGAAAATATTGCACTTCATAAATATTTGCACAAACATTTGCACATGGGTAAATGAATATGCACATACAGAATCACCAATTCAAAATCGGACACCGCTGTAACTTTTTCATTTGTGGTCAGATTCAAACTTTTTTTTTCTATAGAAAGGCTTCAGTTGCTCTTCAATATCGCCATAATTTTGAAATAGAATTCGAACTGTCAAGACCTTTTTTTTCAAAACCAATTATCCAAAAAACTTGTTAGCAACTTTTTACAATGATGTTTGACTACGCCACTGAACTTGGGGCGGAAATTAAAGAAAAAATAATGAAAAGAAAAATATACATCTTTAATAGTGTACTTACGGTAAAATGAGCTTCACTAGTGATTCGAATAAATTTGACTATTTTCATCTTTTATTTGGTGACATCATCTGTATCACTGTAAGGTTGAAAGTCTAAAATTAAAAATTAGTTTTTCAATATGGGCCGTGGTGGTCGGCTGGTAAAGCGTTCGCCTCGCAAGCTTGGGATCGTGGGTTCGATCCACCGATTCACAGGTCGCGTGCATGGCATCACACGTTAAAAGATAAGGGCTGCGTCTTCCCTAGCTCACACAAGTCTCCCGAAGACTTCCGAGGGTGGCGCGTGGGGGTGCAATCGGTTGACGGAAATAACAATTTTAACAACAACAACAATAACAACAACAACGATATGAGTTGTTATGAGTGTAAATAGAAAACAAAGATAGGCAATAATATGAATAACTGTTGGTTAGAAATGTTTACAATTCAAACTGATAGCGGTCTAATAGACTACAAGCCCATATAACAATTTGGGGGGTCATTTGACCCAGTATGAAACATATTCAGAACTATGCTGCTATATGAAAACATAACTTTAGTCACTATGCCGTCAATTCTTGGTGGTGCAAATGACTGTAATAATAATAATAATTATTTTTCATCTGAAGATGTGCTTTTCCGACAAAATATTCATGTACCCATATAACGATTTTGGGGGTCATTTTATACAGCATGAAACATATTCAGAACGATGCTGCTATATGAAAAAATAACTTTAGGCACTATGCCGTCAATTCTTGGTGGGACAAATGGCTGTAATAATAATAATAGTAATTTTTCACCTGAAGATGTGCTCTACCGACAAAATATTCTTGTAGGGCATTCCTCACGTTGGTGGATTATGAAATAATAATCTCATAGAACCTACTGCCGTACAAAAATAATGAAACCAAAATCCAGGAATTTTTTTTTATTTTTCGGAAATTGAAAAATTTTCCTGGCTTTCGGTTCCATTATTTTTGTACGGCAGTAGGTTCTAGGAGATTATTATTTCATAATCCGCCAACGTGAGGAATGCCGTACAAGAATATTTTGTCGGAAGAGCACATCTTCCGATGAAAAATTATTATTATTAATATTACAGTCATTTGTCCCGCCAAGAATTGACGGCATAGTGCCTGAAGTTATTTTTTCTTATAGCAGCATCGTTCTGAATATGTTTCATGCTGTATAAAATGACCCCCCAAAATCGTTGTAGTCTAGTAGATTATAAAATCATTCGCACCACCAAGAATTGACGGCATAGTGACTAAAGTTATTTTTTCATATAGCAGCATCGTTCTGAATATGTTTCATGCTGGGTCAAATGACCCCCCAAAATTGTTATGTGGGCTTGTAGTCTATAATAGAGCATCGTAAATTTCAATACTTCACAAATGTGATATATAGGATGATTATACCAATTATTTCGAAAACGTGATTTAAATTTCAATTATGCTATATTTCTTGTTAGGAATTAACATTTTGTTATGAAATTTTGGAGAAACCCATGTTAAAGTAATTACTGCAAATTATCATGATGAGAAGAACATCAACAAACAGATAATTGCAATAACTATTAGGATTTTATGTTTGAGAAAGAGAGGTCACTTTACATAAATATAGCAGAGCACGCTTCTGTAAAATAAGGATAGTCTGCAAACTCCCCAAAGTGCTGTACTTCATTGCATTTAGCGTAATTTTTTAATTCTTTATTTTTTGCAACTTATGAGTTAACCATTGGATCTATAAGCTCCATTTTATACTAGGACTGAAGCTAAATACATTTGCTACCACTTCACTCCTGACAATTGTTGTCGTAGTATCGTCATTTTACCAAAAACTTTGTTCAGAAGTCGACCCAAAACGTAAAATATCACTTTTTGGAAAAAACTACCCATGCTGTATTTCCGGAACTATTCCTATAGAGCTACGATTATATTCAAATTGTATAACATTTCATATCCTTAAAGAATATTGGAACAATGTTTCCGATACTGCACACGCTTATGAAATTATATACGGAAAACCAAACAGTGAACACCTCAACATACACCTGGAAATTTTCTTGGATAACTTCAGATTCAAATTCAGCATCCCAAAATACATACGGAACGATAATAAAACCGATTACTAGATTTTTTGAAACGTGAAACTACCATTTACCTCTATTATTATATGTAAAGTTGCCTCAAAATGACATGAAAATATTTGTTTGTTCGGCTAACTTATTTCTGGTGTATTAGATAGAAATTGGAACAAACGAATAACCGGGAAGTTTCTATTATATTACCATACGAGTCGGTTATAAAGCACAATATTATATGTCCTGAAATTTTAATATCAAATGCCTCGTGCTCTAGTTTTAACTTTATTGGAACATTAGCCAGAGAGCTTCCATGGAAATTCAATAAAGTTAAAGCTTTCAGGAAAGCTAGTTCCACCTACAAGCCTGCGAGGTATAATGCAATTTAATTCGAAAAGAGTGTTGACTACGTTCTTATGAATATTGAAAGCCCTCGTTATTTCCAGAACTACTGCGAATTTTAGATTGCGGTAAAAACATTTATACTCATCTGGATTTGGAAGAGGAAACTCGAAAATGATTACTACGTTCCAAAAACACTTGCCCCCTAAACCCCACCAACCCTAACTGAAAATTTTCAAATAATAATATTATTCATTTGGCAATAGTAAGAACATCAAAATATATAAAAAATATGGGCGAGTGAATAAGGCAATCACTGAAGCAGCTTGGAGTTCAAACATAAATAGAAAATTTATAATTTTAACTAATCTAAACTAAAAAATATTATAATATTAAATATTTAAAAATGAAATGGTATGTAAATATACATCAATCACAATACACAAAATTAATTTTATGAAATCAGGAAATAGAATAAATAAAAGCAGAGCAAGAATTGATTATGTAGCAGCAGGAATTGTTTATATATCAGTTTCAACAATTATATCTATTAATTTATTAATTACCAATGTGACATCTCCAGTTGAATATAAGACAGGAAAGTTTTGTTATACAAATTCTTCAAAAATTGATCTTTCAATACCCGTAATCCAGTTGGTGTTTTCTGATGGTGTTTTTCATTTTTTGTGTCGCATAGATATACAGTGCTAGTCAAAGTCTCCTCCACCCCTCTTATACCTATGATAATGAAATTTGGAGGGTGGAAATAAACGGATGGTGGCTTCTCAACTAATCGCAAACGGTGACGTAATAATCATAGATAACGCTACAGGGCCACTGTGACCAATAATTTTGCAATCGTTTGAAAGGTATTGGAAATATCTATTGAACATTCCTATTCAGTCATACTAAAATTATTTGCTTTAGGGCTGATTTTGATAGATAAATTAAATAAATACGAAGTAATAAAACATTGATTATTTCAAGAAAAAGAGAAAAATAATCAATAATTAAGAAATGTTATCAAACAATTAAACTTCTTTGAAATTTCCCATTGGTGGATTCTTGGAGATTACTATCATTGTAGAAGGAAACTAACGTACTCCAATGAAATCCATTTGATATTTTGGGTTATTTTCGGGCCAAAATTGAAAAAACAAAACATCAACGATATCTTACTATTCCTCCCATTCAAAAGAAATCAAAGAAAACAAGTACCCGATTTCTTAGCTCCCTGATCATAAATGAAAAAAAGGAAACTGATAACTGGGAAATACTATTATTGTTAGTTAAAATCTCGTCCCTGAAAGTCTCTGTCATAAACAGCGTTTAAAAAACGCTATTCATATGACTGAATTCTCCAAACCAACTTTAGTTCCAAAAGATTATATGAAAAAGAGGAAACTAATAACTAGCGCTTGTTGAACGCTATTTATATATTCCCAAATTGTAAACCAACTTTACTTCCAAGACATCATATGGAGAAAAAAAAACTAATAACTGGGAAATATCACTATTGCTCGTTAAAATCTGGTCCCTGAAAGTCTCTGCCCTAAACAGCGCTTGTAAAATGCTATTTATATTCCCAAACTGTTCAAACCAACTTTACTTCCGAAAGATCAGATGGAGAAAGGGAAACTGATAACTGGGAAATATTACTATTGTTCGTCAAAATCTCGTACTGAAAGACTCTGTCATAAATAACGCTTGTAAAGCGCTATTTCTATTCCCCATTTGTTCAAACCTACTTTTTTCCAAGAGATGATGAAAAGCGAAGTAATAACTGGAAATTATTATTATTGTTCCATAAAAATGTCTTCCCTGAAAGTCTCAGTCATAAATAACACTCATAAAACATTGTTCATATTCCCAAATTGTTCACACCAACATTACTTTCAACAGATCATATGGACAGAAAGAAACTAATAACTGGAAAATATTACAGTTGTTCGTTAAAATCTTGTCCCTGAAAGTTTCTGTCATAAATTATTAAAACCAACTTCACTTCCAAGAGTTGAAATGGAGAGAAGGAAACTAATAACTGAAAAATATTACTATTGTTCGTCAAAATGTCGTCCCTGAAAGTCTCTGAATAAATAGCGCTTATAAAACGCTTTTCAAATTCCCAAATTGTTCAAACCAACTGCTCTTCCAAGAGATCATATGGAGAAAAGGGAACTGATAACTGGGAAATATTACTATTGTTCATCAAAATCTCATCCTGAAAGTCTCTGTCATGAAAAACGCTTGTAAAGCGCTATTCAAATAATCAAATTATTTAAACCTATTTCATATTGAAGAAAGCGAAGTACTAACTAGAAGATATTATTGTTCCTTAAAAATATCTACCCTGAAATTCTCAGTCATGAATAGCACTCATAAAATGTTGTTCATATTCCCATATTGTTCACACCAACTTTACTTTTAAGAGATCATATGGAGAAAAAGAAACTAATTACTGGGAAATATCACAGTTCTTCGTTAAAATCTTGTCCCTGAAAGTCTCTGTCATAAATAGCGCTTGTAAAACGCTATTCACATTCCCAAATCATTAAAACCATCTTCACTTCCAAGAGATCAAATTAAGACAAGGAAACTAATAAATGGAAAATATTACTATTGTTCGTCAAATTCTCGTCCCTGAAAGTCTCTGTCATAAACAGCGCTTCTAAAACACTTTTCAAATTCCCAAATTCCCAAATTGTTCAAAGCAACCGCTCTTCCAAGAGATCATGCGGAAAAAAGGAAACTAATAACTGGGAAATATTACTATTGTTCGTTAAAATTTCGTCCCTGAGGGTCTCTGTCATGAATAGTGCCAGTAAAACACTATTCATATATTCAAATTGTTCAACTAACTTTATTTCCAAGCGATCATATGGCGATAAGGAAACAAATAACTGGGAAATATTACTATTGTTTGTTAAAATCTCGTCTATGAAAGTCTCTCCCCTAAACAGCACTGGTAAAATGCTATTTGTTCAACCAACTTCACTTCCACAACATGATATGGAGAAAAAAAAACTGATAACTGAGAAATATTACTATTATTCGTCGAAATCTGGTTCAGAAAGTCATAAATATTGCTTGTAGAACGCTAGTCATATTCCCAAATTGTTCAAACAAAGTTTTCTTCCCAGATATCATATGGAGAAAAGTAAACCAGTAGGTAACTGGAAAACATCATCATTGTTCGTTAAAATCTCGTCCCTGAAATTATCTGTCATAAGTAGGGCATGTAATACTCTATTCATATTCCCAAATTGTTTAAATTAATTTCATTTCCAAGAGATCGTATGAAGAAAAGAAAGCTAATAACTGAGAAATGTTACTATTGTTCGTCAAAATCTCGTCCTGAAAGTCTCTGTCATAAATAACGCTTGTAAAACGTTATCTATATTCCCAAAAAAGGTCAAACCAACCTTTATTCCAAGAGATCATATGGAGAAAACCAAACTAATTATTGACTGGGATATTTTATTATTGTCCGTTAAAATCTCGTCCCTGAAAGTCTCTGTCATAAGTAGCGCTTAATATGTAGAATAGAAAATTAAAAACTGGGAAATAGCGCTTGTAAAATTATATTCATATTTCCAAATTGTTCAAACCATACTTCCAAGAGATCGTATGAAGAAAAGGACACTAATAATTGGAAAATGGTTTAGTACCGTTCGTTGAAATATCTTTCCTGAAAGTCTCTGTCATGAATAGCACTTGTGAAACGCTAATCATATTCCCAAATTGTTTAAACGAACTTTACTTGCAAGAGATCGTATGGAAAAACGAAACTAATAACTAGGAAATATTATTATTGTTTGTTAAAATCTCGTCCCTGTGAAAGTCATAAATAGCGCTCGTAAAACGCTATTTAAACAACAAAACAGTAATAAAATTACATAGATTTTTGTTGAGTCGTGACTTAGGGAACAAGCCTCGTATTCACCTGAAGTTCCCAAAAACTCAAGAGGCGGCAAAGGATCACCACATTTGTTGAACAAAACATCGTTCGCTAAACACCCCTATCGATCAAAAGTGGCACAACAGAATGATGGATGGCAAGTTGAAATTTGAACTTATCAAAAGCGTCACGTCCTGTGTTCGAGATGAAAGCCGTTCTCGACCCAGTTCTGCCGGGATCTTCTTGTAAATCTCGAGATGACACTCCGCTAAGACATGATGTATGAAAATTCAACGGCACAAGCGAATGGAAGGAGAAATGGAAACAAAATGGGTTTTTATTACGAAGTTCTTTATGAGATGTCGGTATAGAAGCCGAGAAGTTGAAGTTATTCGTCATGGCATACTGAATGAAGAAAATTGTTCTCTGTTGGTGCATATGAAATGAATGAACTTAAAAAAAAACTTTTTAGAGAAAAGCTTTCATTTAAATGCACTGAAAAGAAGAAAATAAATTTTGAAGTGAATTAAACCCATCATTTTGTTACATTATAAAATGTTATAAGATAAAAGCTGGTCGCGAGAAATATCATGTATTTCTTATTGTAAATCAAATTTAAAATCACCTCTAGATTTTATTCTCGTGGCAACCTTTTATAGCATTTGAATAAAAGCTTTTCTCTAAAAAGTTTTTTTTTAAGTTTTTTTATTTCTTTTTTAGTTTCCTTTGGATATGTTTTTCAGTCTGTTCGTTTCAATTGGGGGGAAGACATTTTTTTTAAAACCGTATTATTCAATGGTCAGATAATTTTCACTATTTTTACGGATTTTCTCGATTTCTATTTCGCGAGTTTTCCTAATTTTTTTCGTGACATGAACAGGAGGCAAGGCCCCATGATCGATTTTTTTTCATCATTATTTTCCATGTTGAAACATTTTCCGAATTCCGTTCTCTATTTAGCTTTTGAGGAGGGACAGGAAGGGCAAAATTTTTTTAAACCATAATATTCAACGGCCAAATATTTTTCACTATTTAAACGAATTTTTCCGATTTTAATTTCACGAGTTTTCCAATATTTTTCCGCTATAATTTTTGAGGGCCAAATCCGTCAAAAAAAACTTCCGAAACCCTTCGCGTTCTCTATCTAGTTTTCGGGGGGCAGAGGAGAACAATTCCTTTTTTTAAACCATAATATTCGACGGTCAGATATTTTTTACTATTTTTACTGATTTTTCCAATTTTAATTACGCGAGTTTTTCAACTTGTTTCGAGAAAAGGGGAGGGTGAGTCCCTCCTACCTAATTTGTTTTTTCGCTGTAATTTTTAACGTCCAAATCCCTCAAGAAAACTTCTGAAACCCTACGCGTTCTCTATCTAGCTTTCGGGGGACAGAGGGAGACAGTTCCTTTTTCAAAAACCATAATATTCAACTGTCAGATATATTTTGTTATTTTTACGGATTTTACCAATTTTAATTTCTCGAGCTTTCCAATTTTTTTCGAAAAACTGGGGGAAACCCTACGCGTTCTCTATCTAGCTTTCGGGGGGCAGAGGGGGACAATTTCTTTTTTTAGCTATAATATAAGACGGTCAGATACTTTTCACTATTGTTAAGTATTTTTCCGATTTTAATTTCGCGAGTTTTCCAATTTTTTTCGAGAAAAGGGGAAGGCGAGCCCCCTCCCCTACGTAATTTCTGATCTGGTCTGAATAGCATTTTACAAGCGCTGTATAGGGCATAGGCTTTCAGGGACTAGATTTTAGCGAAAAATGATAATATTTCTGTTATTAGTTTCCTTTTCTCCATATGTTCTCTTGGAAGTGAAGTTGGTTGAACAATTTGGGAATATGAATAGCGTTTCACAAGCACTATTTATGACACAGACTTTCAGAGACGAGATTTTAAGGAACAATAGTAATATTTCCCAGTTATTAGTTTCCTTTTCTCCTTTTATCTCTTGGAAGTAGAGTTGTTTTGAACAATTTGGGAATATAAATTGCATTCTACAAGCGCTGTATATGGCATAGGCTTTCAGAGACGAGATTTTAACGCAAAATAGTAATATTTTCCTGTTATTAGTTTCCTTTTTTCCATATGATCTCTGGGAAGTGAAGTGGGTTAAACAATTTGGGAATATGAATAGCGTTTCACAAGCGCTATTTAAGACAGAGACTTTTAGAGACCAGATATTAAGGACCAATAGTGATATTTCCCAGATATTAATTTCCTTTTCTCCTTTTACCTCTTGGAACTAGATTTGTTTTGAACAATTTGGGACTATAAATTGCATTTCACAAGCGTTGAATAGGGCGTAGGTTTCCACGGACGACATTTCAACGAATAATAGTGATATTTCTTAGTTATTAGTTCCTTTTTTTCCATATGATCTCTTGGAGTTGAAGTTGGTTGAACAATTTGAGAATGAGAATATCGTTTCACACGCGCTATTTATGGCCGAGACTTTCAGAGACAAGATTTTGAGGAATAATAGTAATATTTCCCAGTTATAAGTGCCCTTTTCTCCTTTCATCTCTTGGAAGTAGAGTTGTTTTGAACAATTCGGGAATATAAAGTGCATTCTACAAGCGCTGTATAGGGCGTATGCTTTCATGGACGAGATTATAACGAACAATAATAATATTTCCCAGTTGTTCCTTTCCTTTTGTCCATATGATCTCTTGGTAGTGAAGTTGGTTGAACAATTTTGGAATATGAATAGCGTTCCACAAGCGCTATTTATGACAAGAGACTTTCAGAGACGAGATTTTGAGGAACAATAGTAATATATCCCGGTTATTAGTTTCTTTGGAAGTGAAGTTGTTTTGAACAATTAGGAAATATAAATAGCATTTTACAAGCACTGTTTAGGGCAGAGACTTTCAAAGACGAGATTTCAATGAACAATAATAATAAATACCATCAGTGATTAGTATTCTTTGCTCCAAATGATCTCTTGGGAGAAAAGTTGGTTTCAACAATATGGGAATATGAATAGCATTTAACAAGTGCTATTCATGACAAAGATTTTCCGTAAAGATATTTTGACGAATAATAATAATATTTTCCAGTTATTAGTTTCCTCTGCTCCATATGGTCTCTCGGAAATAAAGTTGGGAATTACAAAATTAGTTTACATTTTATAAGTCAAAAACTGAAAGGAGCTTTTTGTATTTGAATGTTTATAACAAATTAATAAATGACAGTTCAAAACTGTCTAAAACATAACTGAATATAAAACTATGGACTGTCTTTTCTCGTTTTCTCGTGGTATTTTTGCAGCAAAATCAGTCATTTTATGCCCTATTGATTGATCTACATTCAAACACTTTTGTAATCCCCCACTGCCTCAGTGACCCTTCCGTGCCTTCTCAACAAAGCAAAATTAAAAATCGTAAATATCCCGACGAACCCAGACGCAAAAATAAAAACGTTACAAGACTCCTCCAGTGTCTACGCGAGTGTAACTATGGTGAAATCCCAAAACAGCCGTATATTCTTACCGTCCTCGGTAGAAAGTTAGTCCTTGCGTTCCATTTCCGACAACTGGAGAACTATAAATATTCCCCAGGCTTAATATCGACTTTTACTGTTGCAGAGGATAGAGGTGACACCTGTTACAGTGGCCGTTAGTCCCAAGGAAATCAAAGTCATCAAATGCAACGGGGTTGGCAGCTGTAAGAAGAAGGAGATGTATACGCTACAACCGGATTATCTGTCCCATATTGTTGTTATAAGTAAGTGTTATTCCAAATTGATAGTTTTGTTTTTGAAACTCTTGCTGGAGTGCCGCAAGAGTCGATTCTTGGGCCTATATTATTCGTGATTTATACGTCTCATTTTAATGATTGCTTATTAAAATTCGTGGTCAGACTAATAGACCGTCAGATAATGACAGATTTTGCTGACTGATTTTCTCTTCTATGGGATTTTAACCACTGAAATTTATTTCAGTGTTGAGCTCACAAAGCGAAAATTTAACAATCGGACGTGTACTAGGCATACAAAAGATTAATTTTCCGTTTGCAGTAAAAAATAGTTAGTGGCATTTTAACACAATAACATACAGAGTGGTCCAACGAAAAGTATGCACCTAGCTTTTCTCCTTTTATAAAATAAACGTCTGGTGTGGCATATCTGGAAGTCATATCATAGGACCACTTTTCATTCCTGGAAATTTAAATGGTGAAATCTACCTAAACATGCTTGAAGACGCAATTGATCCTTTCATCACACAAATAATAGAAGATGACCCAAATCATAATGCTGATCGGCTTCATTTCCGGCAAGATGGAGCACCTCCGCACTATGTTGTTCCTGTACGAGAATTTTTAGATTACCGGTTCCCCGGACAGTGGATTGGCAGGAGAGGCCCAATGGAATGGCCTGCCAGGTCACCTGATTTATCGCCTTTGGACTTTATTCTATGAGGACACTTGAAAAATACATGTTTTGCTACGAAGTCCGAGTCCATAGAAGATCTTCGCCTACGGATTATAGCAGAGTGCAGAAGCATAACACCTGATATGCTACAAAATGTTAGACATAGATTTGAACACAATCTGTATTATTGTATGGAAGCAAATGGTCACAATTTAAACACTTGTTGAAGTAACGTTTTAATAAATCAATTAAACAGCTTGTTTATTCTTTGAAAAAAGATTCTGAAAAGAGAGGAAATTTCCAAGAAAAAAGTTTTGACTCCCAGAACTCTATCTCTATCATTTATAGTTTTAATTCAACGCCGAAAATAGGGCTCCGCCCAGCTATAACGACATAGGCGCACTACCGCTAAAGACAGTACCACATAAAATATGTTTATTTTTTTTTATCTTAAAGCACTACATAAAAGTTAAAATAATATATCTATACATTTTTGACTTCGTGGAGCCCTTCTTATACTTATACTCAACGAGATCACGTGATAAAAGTAAATTAAAGTTATATCATTTTAATCTGTGGTAGAAGTCCATTGTATCTCGAAGTGGAGTGGTATAGTTAAGCGATGCAGCAAGAAAACACAAAGTCGTCTCCACAATTTAATATTACCAACTGGGTATTGTAATGGTGTACGGCAAGTACTATCAATCATCTAAACCGTAGTGTTAAAAGGACATGTTTCGAGCCTATATAGGCTCATCATCAGCTTATAATAATTATACAATAAAGGAAACACAAAATAACTTAATGTAACAAGGTATGTTATAAGTACTTACATGGAGAGGAAAAATTGTTGCAATAAAATATTATGAAAGCTAAAAAATTGTATTTCTACATGTTGCCTAATAGGCCATCATGTGAAATATCATTATGAAATCAAAAAACTTCAACAAAACAGAGAAGAGGGCGGCTATAGAACCTTAGTGCCCTTTTCTTCCGAAAGGAAAGTAAATTATGGGGCCACATGGGGCGGAATATAACATTTATGTAAAACGTGCTCATCAGAATAGCCAAGCAACGAGGAAGAATGAAGAAGGCCAATAGGACGTTAAGTGTTTTCTGACAGTTCAAACTGCCAAAGGTCCTTTTGGCCTTCTTCATTCTTCCTCGTTGCTTGGCTATTCTGATGAGTACGTTTTACATAAATGTTATATTCCGCCCCATAATTTACTTTCCTTTCCGAAGAAAAGGGCACTAAGGCTCTATAGCCGCCCTCTTCTCTGTTTTGTTGAAGTTTTTTGATTTCATAATGATATTTCACATGATGGCCTATTAGGCAACATGTAGAAATACAATTTTTTAACTTTCATAATATTTTATTGCAACAATTTTTCCTCTCCATGTAAGTACTTATAACATACCTTGTTACATTAAGTTATTTTGTGTTTCCTTTATTGTAGAATTATTATAAGCTGATGATGAGCCTATATAGGCTCGAAACATGTCCTTTTAACACTACGGTTTAGCTGATTGATAGAACTTGCCGTACACCATTACAATACCCAGTTGGTAATATTAAATTGTGGAGACGACTTTGTGTTTTCTTGCTGCATCGCTTTATATCATTTTGTTTATAATGATTATTTAAAGTCGACAAAAAATTAAAAGTCCAAGAAATGTTGTTAATAAAATATTTTTCATCAAATATTATGCTATTGCTGTTTTCCTAGCTAACAATGGCATTCAGTAATGTTGGAAAAACATTTTTACACCATTAATAAAAATTATTTTAGAAACAAATGGACAAGATCTCTTTTATTATTATTTTTCCACTCTGTTGTCTTGTCAAAATGATTGAAAATTTTTATTTTTTAAATAAATTTTTTTATCGTTTGAAATTGTTTTTTTTTTTCATTTTTTGTTTGTTCAAATAATCAGTTAAGGAATTATTTTCCCTTTAAAAATCATAATAGGCATTTCTTCATAGATTCACAGAAAAAATATTTTTTTATAGATTATTTCATTGTTTGTTAATTTAATAATTTGTTATAAACCAATTCGAAAAACCATTATTTTTTTTTCTAGTGCTAAAAAGTTTAATCTAATCATTCCTGAATCCAAAATAATGTTGGGAAAACATTTTTACACCATTAATAAAAATTATTTTAGAAACAAATGGACAAGATCTCTTTTTTTAAATTTTTTACCATTCTGTTGTCTTGGCAAAATAATGGTTGAAAATTTTTATTTTTTAAATAAATTTTTTTATTGTTTGAAATCTTTTTTTTCATTTTTTGATTGTTCAAATAATCTGTTAAGGAATTATTTTCCCTTTAAAAATCATAATAGGCATTTCTTCATAGATTCACAGAAAAAATATTTTTTTATAGATTATTTCATTGTTTGTTAATTTAATAATTTGTTATAAACCAATTCGAAAAACCATTATTTTTTTTTCTAGTGCTAAAAAGTTTAATCTAATCATTCGTGAATCCAAAATAATGTTGGGAAAACATTTTTACACCATTAATAAAAATTATTTTAGAAACAAATGGACAAGATCTCTTTTTTTTAATTTTTTTACCATTCTGTTGTCTTGGCAAAATAATGGTTGAAAATTTTTATTTTTTAAATAAATTTTTTTATTGTTTGAAATCTTTTTTTGATTGTTCAAATAATCTGTTAAGGAATTATTTTCCCTTTAAAAATCATAATAGGCATTTCTTCATAGATTCACAGAAAAAATATTTTTTTATAGATTATTTCATTGTTTGTTAATTAAATAATTTGTTATAAACCAATTCGAAAAACCATTATATTTTTTTTCTAGTGCTAAAAAGTTTAATCTAATCATTCGTGAATCCAAAATAATGTTATAAATATTTATTTTTAACAAGAAATTTTTATTCTAATCATCGACCAATGTCTGAATATAATTTTTGCCATTTCAAAATCTCTTTTTCATAAAACCACACTAAATGGTTTGGGAACTGAATTTCAAACGATTCCTCATTTTCAGACCAACAAATACCGGATCGAAACTGCTCCGGGTGCGAACAGTGCTGCATGGACTACGAGGGGTGGCTCCAGTTCCAGCAAGGACTCTACCAAATCGTGCGAGATCCTCTCTTCGAACTAGCAATAACAGTGTGCATTGTACTCAACACGATGTTTCTCGCTATGGAACATCACGGCATGAGTGAATCAGTGCTAAGAGCGTTAGACATAGGCAATAAGGTACGCAATTCTGCTAGTTTTGCATACAGGGCGGTTATTTGAAGCGTTACAACCCGCTTACATTGTCTGATTAACAAGTTCAAAAACGTGTTAACTCTTGAAAAAGCGCTTAAAAATATGGTGATGGTTCATTCGATTCGGAATGATGTCTAGAAGAATGTATCGAAAGTATGTATTAGCACATGAAAAAAAAAGATTGCATTTCATTTTTTGTTAACAACTTAAAAATAACTAACATTCAAGGAATTTTTAAAGAAGATTCTTAAAGAGGAGGGAATTTAAGGGAAAAAAGTTACGACTCCCGGAACTCTATCTCCACCATTTATAATTTTAATTCAACGCCAAAAATAGGGCTCCGCCTTATCGACATAGGCGCACTACCGCTAAGACAGTGTATCACATAAATTTTTTTTTTTAGTTACAAATATCAACTTAATATCATATAGACACTTGAAAGAATAAATGCCCATTGAAAAAATATTTTCTAGTCAATTTTTCAAAAAGTTATACTACTGTTAATTAATTATTTTTTTCCAATTTCTGTTATCTTAAATGACTACATAAAAGTTATAAGTTAATATATCCATAAATGTTTGGCTTCGTGGAGCCCTTACATATACATAACAAGATCACGCGATAAAAGAAAACTCATTATTTTGTTGATAACGATTGTTTAAAGTTAACAAAAATGAAAAGTTCAAGAAAAGTTGTTTATAAAATTGTTTTCACCAAATATTATGCTGTTGCTGTTTTTGTACCTAACAGTAGCATTCAGTAAAGTTGGAAAAAAATTACATCATTTGTTAAACAATTTTTTATAAAAATTAGACAAGATTATTATTTTTCGAAAAATTTTTTACCACTCTGCCTTGGCAAAATAGTGATTTGAAAAAAAAAAATCTTAAATAATTTCATCGTTTGTTAACTTAACAATTTGTTATAAACAAATTATAATAACTGTTTTCTAGAGCAAAAATAAATTACAAAAACAGGCATATATATATATAAAGTTATTTATATATATGAATAAGTAAAAAAATATATATATATATTATTGGGTATAGCACTCAAAATGTTGTGCAACTGTAGACACGTGTTTCGAGCTTGAGCTCTCATCAGTACGGTAAAATCAAGTGCGAAGATGTACAACACCACTTGGATGTGAAAATAGAAACAAAGGAAGTCAACAACAGGAAGCCAACCACACATTTGTGGCTTCGGTTAGAAGACATTGAGATTTTAAGGCAACAACTAACGTCGCACTTGATTTTACCGTACTGATCAGAGCTTAAGCTAGAAACACGTGTCTACGGTAGCACAACAATTTGAGGGCTATACCCAATAATATATCTATTTTTACTTTTATATATTTCCCCTCGATAAATCCATCCTGAATTATCTATATATATATATATAAAAAAAGTAACTTGTGACATCTATAGTCACTCGTTGAAACTCAATTTGAAACGAACCAAGGAATCCAAAGTTAGATTATTATCTACTTATTGACAGGCAGCCAACAATTTTGTTGTTCTGACCAACCCAAGGTTTAATCAAGATTGAACTTTGAAACTCATTCAAACTGGTAAGTTGTAATGAACAATTAGATAGTATAAAAGGTGTATTTGAAAAAACTAAGTTTCAATCACTTTCATGAGTCCACGAAATAAACTTACTTCTGAGCCTCCCTGTATGCTGAGACTGAGACCCAGTTCTTCGCCAGAATACTGAATGGTGTTATGCAGCTATGACCCAAATTGAAATATTCTTTTAATTTGCATTGTAAAAAAAAGTTATTTTTCAATGGTCAGGTTTTACACAAAAATTTGACAAAATAATTTTTATCTCGAAAACCGTCACATATAGTATAGGAAATCATATGGGAAAGTTGTGAGGAATCTTATAAGGATTCCAAAAATGATGTAATATACGGGGTGTTCTATTTAAAATAACAAAGTATCTACTACTTTCTGATACAACTGGCAACACTGTATTGACGAAAACATTTTAGACGGGTAGAGCATGTTCAATTATCCATGCCCACAAATTCTGGAAATGATCCATCGTTCCATTCTACAGAAACGTCTAATAGGCCATCGAATGTGGAATACCCTGTATAAAAAAGAAGGTATTCATTTCATTCAATTTTGAACTACACTGGAGTAAATAAAATATATATATATAGTATTTTGTTATTGTTTTTATTTATTCAAAATGTGACCAATGTTATTTAAGCATACATTCAAGTTCATTTTGCTATTTATTTTCTTTCTTTATATGTATATATTATGGATATTTATCATGTGTATTTTGATGTGGATTATTTCATAATTAATTTTACATGATCATGGACAAGTTTTTCACTTATTTGATCATGTTTCTTATTCTTATTCTTTATATTATAGATAAATATTGTATTATTAACAATAAATAAATAAATAAATAAATAAATAAATAAATAAATAAATAAATAAATAAATAAATAAATAAATAAATAAATAAATAAATAAATAAATAAATAAATAAATAAATAAATAAATAAATAAATAAATAAATAAATAAATAAATAAATAAATAAATAAATAAATAAATAAATAAATAAATAAATAAATAAATAAATAAATAAATAAATAAATAAATAAATAAATAAATAAATAAATAAATAAATAAATAAATAAATAAATAAATAAATAAATAAATAAATAAATAAATAAATAAATAAATAAATAAATAAATAAATAAATAAATAAATAAATAAATAAATAAATAAATAAATAAATAAATAAATAAATAAATAAATAAATAAATAAATAAATAAATAAATAAATAAATAAATAAATAAATAAATAAATAAATAAATAAATAAATAAATAAATAAATAAATAAATAAATAAATAAATAAATAAATAAATAAATAAATAAATAAATAAATAAATAAATAAATAAATAAATAAATAAATAAATAAATAAATAAATAAATAAATAAATAAATAAATAAATAAATAAATAAATAAATAAATAAATAAATAAATAAATAAATAAATAAATAAATAAATAAATAAATAAATAAATAAATAAATAAATAAATAAATAAATAAATAAATAAATAAATAAATAAATAAATAAATAAATAAATAAATAAATAAATAAATAAATAAATAAATAAATAAATAAATAAATAAATAAATAAATAAATAAATAAATAAATAAATAAATAAATAAATAAATAAATAAATAAATAAATAAATAAATAAATAAATAAATAAATAAATAAATAAATAAATAAATAAATAAATAAATAAATAAATAAATAAATAAATAAATAAATAAATAAATAAATAAATAAATAAATAAATAAATAAATAAATAAATAAATAAATAAATAAATAAATAAATAAATAAATAAATAAATAAATAAATAAATAAATAAATAAATAAATAAATAAATAAATAAATAAATAAATAAATAAATAAATAAATAAATAAATAAATAAATAAATAAATAAATAAATAAATAAATAAATAAATAAATAAATAAATAAATAAATAAATAAATAAATAAATAAATAAATAAATAAATAAATAAATAAATAAATAAATAAATAAATAAATAAATAAATAAATAAATAAATAAATAAATAAATAAATAAATAAATAAATAAATAAATAAATAAATAAATAAATAAATAAATAAATAAATAAATAAATAAATAAATAAATAAATAAATAAATAAATAAATAAATAAATAAATAAATAAATAAATAAATAAATAAATAAATAAATAAATAAATAAATAAATAAATAAATAAATAAATAAATAAATAAATAAATAAATAAATAAATAAATAAATAAATAAATAAATAAATAAATAAATAAATAAATAAATAAATAAATAAATAAATAAATAAATAAATAAATAAATAAATAAATAAATAAATAAATAAATAAATAAATAAATAAATAAATAAATAAATAAATAAATGTTGTGCAATACATTTAACACAGTATTTTCTATTGCAGGTTTTCACTTCCATTTTTACATTTGAGTGTTGTTTGAAAATTATGGCTCTAAGCAAAGACTTTTTTTACTGCGGATGGAATATTTTCGATTTGATTATTGTGTCTGCGAGTTTACTGGATCTCATTTTCGAGCTGGTTGATGGGTTATCAGTGCTGAGAGGGCTACGACTTGTAAGTATTACCATTTAATTATTAAAGATATCCAAAACTGTCATTAGGCTAATAAAATCAGCAAAATTAATTATACGTTAAAGAAACTCAGCACACATGTTAACTTCAACAAAATAAAAACTAGTAATTGAGCAAAACGAAAAGGTCACTTTTTATGAACATCAACAAAAACTAATTAATTTTTTGTGAATGTATTATTGAGTAATGGGCTCCATAATGGAGAAATCAAATTCACTCAATAAATACCAAAATTATAGATTCACATTCAATTAATCAATATTTGACAAACAGTTCTTATATTAAGTGTTCAAAATGTGCTCCACGTACTTTCTGACAGTTATACATCCTATTGCTAAACTCCTGTCGTACTCTTTCAAATTTGCCAGCGGAAATTGTCCTACTAGTCCAGGGAAGATAGAAAAAAATAACTAAATTTGGCCGTCACACAGATATCGAGATGCGGTTTTCTGCATTGTGTTCAGGAAGGTCACAGCAAATGAGTCTATAGGGTGTGGTTTCTCGATTTTTTTAAAAAATGCTTTCTGGGCCGGAAAATGCATTTTCCAATTGCATCACTACTTGCACCATTACAGGAACGACTGGAAACTCGGAAAAATCGCTCGGAAATTGTTACTCGGGGGTTGTCGGGGCTGCCGAACTCGATTCTGGCATTAGAATCACCCGGGGTGCACGAGGGTGGATCTGTGGGTGTGCACGGGGGGTGAATCTGTGGGGGTGCACGGGGGGTGAATTGGGGGAGAAATGGCAGCGTCCAAACTCGTTACTTGGGGGGTTTTCGGAGATGCCGAATTCAATTCTGGCATTGGAATTCCTCGGGGGCGGTTCCCAGGGGGCTGCGGGGGTGGTCAATTGGGGGAGAAACGGCAGCGTGCATGAAAATCGATCCAAACTCGCTACTCGGGGGGTTTTCGGGGATGCAAAATTCAATTCTGGCATTGGAATTACCCGGAGGTGCACGCTCGGAGGTGGATCCGTGGCAAATGGTAAAGGAGAAGGTGAAAAATCACAAATTATGAAAAGAATACTTTATTCAAGTTTTTATTAATCTTGACTAAATGTCAATTCTTAACTTAAATACTAAACATCTTGTTCGTACTCTTCTTCCTCAACGTGCCGCAAATTATGAAAATAATACTTAGTTAAAATAACAGATTGAAGTTCTTATTAATCTTGAATTATTCGTTTTAAAATTCAATTGTTAACTTAAATACTAAACATCTTGTTCAAACTCTTCTTCGTCTTCTTCCGTTCTTCATCGTTTCTCCCTTCTGAATTTTCTTTCCCTCCTTCATCTTCTTCCTCGTCACTATTCTCGGCCTCATTGGAAGTGCTTTTTTGGTTTGAGCAATTGCCATCGCAATGCTTGCATGCAAGTGAGCACTCCATACCACTTCGGCGGCACCCGCACCTCGTGCCACAGTCGGTTTGACAAGAACAAGAAATTTTTCTCAAAATTTCCTCGGGACCGGCTTCCTGGGTCATGGTGAATATTGCAGACATCAAAACATGACCCACGGATGCAATAATTCGCTCATAGTTATATCGTGTTTGCTTCTCTTTCTGCTTGTATTCAAAATTAAGGAATTCAAAAAAAAATTAAGTTTTGGTGGCAAGTTTTCATATAAATTGTCTAGCATTGTGTCGCTTTGTGGATTCCAAGTAAAATCATAAGGTTGTTCACGAACTTCCTTGACAATTTCTTCAGCAGCTTTTTTTAGATGCTCTGTTTCACGATCTTCCTCCGGGTTTTGTCTCTGCCTGCTTTCATTTAGCGCCTCATATGGTCCTTTATTGGAAAGACAAATAAGAGTGGAACAGTTTCTCTTTCCTATTACTACGAGGTTCTGATCCCCGTAATACCCCTTCAACTGATTCAAAATGGTGGGTTCTGAAGGCTTATAAACATCTTCTGGTAACTGTTCGACTAATTCACTCAAAGTAAATTGACCGTATTCATGATCCTCAATATACTGTACAATTAACGCACACGCCCTATCTATGTTGGCCGTGAGGTCAACTGTGGCCTTAGGACGACGGCTGAAGGGCTACAAATGTCATTATAACATTTTTTTGATACAGAGCACCTAGGGTCTCGACATTAGATACATTTTCTTAACGCTCTAGAGCAGCTTGTTTTGTAGGCTCATCATATTCACAATCAGGGTGTGATAAAGCTTCTAAAATCGTCTCTGTGACACGACTTTTGACTTCAATCCATGAGCGCTTAGGGTTTTTTTTTTTCATAAATTGTTTTGGTACAAATAACACATTTGTTTTTCCACTCGAATCCATCGTTAATGCTTTCTTCATCATTATTACTGTCTTCTTCTACTCTTACATTTTTAGACGACCACTCTCCTCCATTTTTTTCAAAGAGTTTTCTTTTTCGTGCAGCGTTTGTATTAAACGGATGAGGATACTTTTTGTAACATGTTTTATGTACAGTTATTACCGGCATATTGGAGATAATACCATGGAAATCGTCATCCATACGGTCTTTGGATGTTCCACTTAACGTCAGGGCTACAGCTGCTTTTAGTTCTATAAGAGAGCTACCAATGCTGCAGGAGCCAGGCCAACTATTTACATAGCGGCAGATGTAGCAAAATGTTTCTTGTCCGAAGTTTTATATCTAAAAAAATACATCGAGTTAACGAGTTATAAAATACTTGGACTATTAGTTATATATCCGTTTCATCATAAATGGACACAAGAGAAATTAGATTGAAATGGTATATTACGGTCCGTGGCCAGAAAAGTACCACAGTTCACCACAAAGGCCAGTAAATATACGATTTTTCTTCTTTTTTTCAATTATTTAAATTTTATACCTGCACGCATCTCGGGTCACAGCCTGGGGGACCTGGGGGATCCCAAAGGTCTGCGGGGATGTCCGATGCCAGAATTGAATTCGGCATCCCCGAAAACCCCCGAGTAGCGAGTTTGGATCGATTTTCATGCACGCTGCCATTTCTCACCAATTCCACCTCCGCGCACCCCCACAGAGCAACACCCGTGCACCCCCGGGTAATATTCTAATGCCAGAATTGAATTTTGCATCTCCGAAAACCCCCCGAGTAGCGAGTTTGGATCGATTTTCATGCACGCTGCCGTTTCTCCCCCAATTGACCACCCCCGCAACCCCCACGGAACCGCCCCCGAGGAATTGCAATGCCAGAATTGAATTCGGCATCCCCGAAAACCCCCCGAGTAACGAGTTTGGATCGATTTTCATGCACGCTGCCGTTTCTCCCCCAATTGACCACCCCCGCAACCCCCTGGGAACCGCCCCCGAGAAATTCCAATGCCAGAATTGAATTCGGCATCCCCGAAAACCCCCCGAGTAACGAGTTTGGATCGATTTTCATGCACGCTGCCATTTCTCCCCCAATTCACCCCCACAGAGCCACCCTCGTGCCCCCCGGCTGATTTTAATGCCAGAATCGAGTTCGGCAGCCCCGACAACTCCCGAGTAACAATTTCCGAGCGATTTTTCCGAGTTTCCATTCGTTCCTGTAATGGTGCAATTAGTGATGCAATTGGAAAATGCATTTTCCGGCCCAGAAAGCATTTTTCAAAAAAGCGAGAAACCACACCCTATAGACTCATTTGCTGTGACCTTCCACAATGCAGAAAACCGCATCTCGATATCTGTGTGACGGCCAAATTTAGTTATTCCGGCTGATTTTGATCTAAATGCCCTGGACTATACAATTTTCGTTTCAAAATGTGAAAACTGTCAAGTACTGTAGCGTTCACTTTAGATTTCAAGTATCCCCATAGCAAAAAATATAATGGTGAGAGGTTCTGTGTCCGAGCTGGCCATTCTATCGGACCTCAGCTTCGTCCAATCCATCTACCAAGATATTGCAATATTGCATATTGTACCACCTTGTTGAAACGTTATTTTTGAGTTGTCGAATTCATCTGGATTATCTTCCAGAATTTCAAGAATTAACGGGTCAATTGCGTTTTGTGACATCTCCAGGTACAATTCACCGGCTAAGTTAGCAATGTGCTTTCCCAAAATACCTGTCCAAACATTTACTTTTTCTGGAAATTGGGTATGTTTTTCACGAAAGATGTGAATATTTGAGTCAATCCAATATCTCACATTTTGTATGTTAACATTTCTATTGAGAAAGAAAGTACTGAAACAAATTGTTTTCATGGAGTCTGGTTGTTGGTTGATATGATTGGACATAATTTCACAGAATTCTGTCTTCGGTCGGGATCATCATCTGAAAGATGGTGCACCATTTTTAATTTAAATGGATGAAATTTGATTTTAACCAACAAACTATGTACTGTTCTTGGAATGACTTCACAGAGAGACGCTACTTGGGCTGTAATTACGTAATTTTTTTTAGACATCACTAATTGTTGGTCGACCAGATCGTTTTGAATACTACCTGTTGCTTCAATCTTCCGAAAAGGCTCCCTCAAATAAGTCGTCGATATAGGGCTATCGGCGTACCACCCATTTAAAAAACGTCCCGCAGCATGCAACTTGTTTCTACATTCACCAATTATTTAGAGAACTGCTGCTTTGTGTGCTACAGTACGTTCCATTTTGCCTACACTTAAACGTCTCGTTGAATAAAAAATTGAAGAAAATATTCAAGGTATAAAGACGTGTTTGCAAATACCTAGCAAAGTGAAAAACTAGAGAATTAAAAAACGTCAACTTTTTTGACAATCAATCAGAACCAGACATTAGAATCTGCATATTGGGTTCATATACGTTTTTCATACCATAATGACAGCGATCTATTATAATATTTCCAAATAAATTACAGTTTTCTACTAGAATATCTACCGAATATCCAACGCTTGAAGGGGACTAGTAACGATTGTGTCCATACCTTCTCTACTGTTTGTAATTTTGAGTTCATTGTTATGTTTTTGGGCCACGTTTTCAAGGTTCTTTCTTTCTTTTCTTCTCTCTTCCAGCTCTTCGGATAGGCTTATTGTTCAGTGGTCTACAAAATATTTCAGTTTTGCAGTATCTCCGTTTTTTGTGAAAGTAGACTTCGCGGGCCTCATTACTGTTGATTAGCGACCTCTACAGAGCCTTGTCAGTGAATTTAGTGAAACTAACAGGACTCTGTGAATACTGCTGAGTCCTGTCTACGAATTTGGCAGAATTTGTAGTGTCTTCACTCTTTTGTTGGCAAATCGCAAAATATAAAACTTATTACTTACTTACTTCTTCAATTGTGTCCAAGGACTCCAAGACTTTAGGCGGACCAATTTAATATCCAACTGATGAACTGACAAACTCCTATCGTCGTAACTTTCATTTTCGAAAATTTAAACAAATTACATCGGTTACCGCTGTCTAGAACTATTGGCAACGCTGTACAGTAAATATGACAGTGACAATAATTCTGTGCAATACCTTGTGGACAGTAGTAGAACTATTTTGTCTTTTCGTTCATGTACTAGAGAGGAATCACTTACTGGAGCGATTTACCGTATTTTGTCCGAGGTTTTGAAAATCATTGTTAAAAATATAAATCGTTTGATTTTATGTCTGAAAAATAGTATGAATAGTTTCTCAATGTTCAGTCTTCTAAATTTCATATAAATATCACTTGCAAAAGCGATTCTTCTCTACTGTCTTTGACTTAATTAAGATTTTCAGAATATTTTTAAATTGTGAGGGAACGCTAAAGTTGAAAATTCTGAAAAAAAATCGTGATTATCTTTTACTTTGACATTGATATGTATGGGAAAACTTAAAAATACCTCTAAAAATCAGGTTTTCATTTTTTTACTCGAAAACTCTTCATCAGAGTTTCTTCTTCTACATCTATCTAATTATTCAATTTGAATGCCAAAATGACTCGAATTTTTTTCAGAATTTTTAAACTTGCCGTTAATTTTTTCATGGGTTTATATGAACCTTAATCAAATGCGAAACTATGATTTCAGTATTTATTCAATTTATCCATCAAAATCAGACTAACAAATTTAGAATGACTGAATAGGTATTTTCAATACCTTAAAACTTTCCATTAGGTCCCATTTGAAATTATTGGTCACAGTGGCCTTGTAACGGTATTTATGACTATCACGTTACCGTTTACGACTAGTTGACAAGCCTAATCCGTTATTTCCACCCTCCAAATTTCATTATTATAAGTATAACTTGTTAAAAAAATAAGAAAAGGGGGAGGGGACTTTTGACTAGCACTGTATAATTTTTACTTTGATTATTTTATATTGTTTTGTGTTAGGATATTTTTCTGCTGAAACAAAATCAATCATTTATTCTATCATGATTTGTATTTACTCCAGATCTCTCATAACATTTCAATTCCACGAGACATTCCATCAATTCTTTTTCATAACATCGACAATCTCGTAAAACACTTGGAAATGCAATAAATTTCAGAAATAGTGTATTTGAACTCGGAATAAGTCTGTTACAGAAACATGACGTGTTGAATATAAAGGTGGATTCTAGAATTCTAAGACTGCATTCACCCTCACGATTCCGTGTAGTGTCTCCAAGACAGCGCGAGAGCTTGAACTGCCGGAAGAGATAAGGAGTATCCCAACTGAATTATACATTTGTGAAAATAGTAATAGATGGTAATAATAATCAGAAGTTGGATAGTCAAGCCATGATTCTTCTCATAACCAGACAGATCCTTAAAATGTCACGAAAAATGAGAAAAAAAAACTTTCTATGTTTTTATACCACTTCTATTTGTAACCAAGGTTACTGCAGTTTCGTCCTATATGGACATTATCAAACAATACAATAATCTGAAATAATAAATAACACTTCTTGAATACCCTTAATTCTACTTGAGGCCTGTCTTAATGACTGACTAACGGTCGTTAATTACTTTTACCTGGACCTTGTTTATTTGCGACAATGTGACTGCGCTGCCTTAAAAACCGGTAAATAGACCAAATCCAGTTGATCATTCAGTAGGTTACATCCACAATATTTGTGTTTATAAATTTCTAGGGATTCAGTTTCCAACCCTTGCTGGCATAGTGCAAAATTTCCGTATCGTTCAGACTCGGAAACTTGTGGTTGCATTCCAAGGAATGGTTTGAAAACGTCGAATCATTTTTTCCTAGTCTGAAGGACCTTTCATGTTCAGCGTATCTTTTTGAAAAATTACTTCCACATTGTCCCACATAAACATCGTTACACTCTGGACACTTAAGCTTATAAACTCCATATTTTTCCATTTTTGTTATTTTATCTTTGGCATTGAAAAGAAAAGTAGACAACCTGGCATGCGGCCGGCCTGTATGCTACTTCTATATTATTCTTTCTAAAGAATCCCGCTATAGCCTCTGTTCTTCTCCCGAAGTACTGTTGGGGAATACCAAATTTAGATACTTTAGTACCCCAATAATAAAAAGTCGAAGTCCTTTTACAACTCAGTATATTGCAGATCAAGTTACAGACAGTTAGTGCAACAGTTGAAGTTTGATGGAGAATGTCCCCGTTTTCAGGGGTTCACTAGTTTTTATGAATGACACATCATGTGTTGTGGTAGGCGTTGCCATATGAAGAAAAAACAATCAATAATTATTTATCGATGATTAAATGCATGCAATACCTAGTGCACATGAGGTGTCAGCAATTTGTAATAATATGTTTATTATAAGGTGAATCAAGTAGAACAATGTTTCATGTAGTGTTGCTAAAATATAATATACAGTATGATAAAAGAATGGATAACAATACTAATAGCCTGAAAGGCGCACTTTACAACAGTACGTTAAGGTTACAAATTTCTTAGTTTCTGATTGTTTGACCTGGGGGTATATTAATTTGTGCGAAAATTTAAGAGGATGTTTTCTGACTAACAAAGAAGTGATAAGATATTCCATTTAAAAAAATCCTTGTAGAGAAATGCTATTATAGTTACCAAGATTTCCTAACTGAAAATCTCACAAATAACTCCAACCAAAGTGTTCCCCATTTTACTTGGGGTCAATTTTGTGAATTTTTGTAAAATGCTCTCATACATTTTATGTATGTGAGTTTAGTGTATTTGTATATATGTATATATGTATTATATATATATATATGTGAAAATAGAGTATATTTCGTTTTAATTCAGAGAGTTCTAACCTTTGACAGCTGTTTCGTGCTAACGCACTCATCAGAAAGGATTTATGGAGCTCTCGAAATCAAAACGAATCCACTCAAGAATTAATATCGTGAGGCAAGACAGAATATAACAGGAAGTTATTCATGACATCTACAGTCACTAGTTGAAACTTAATTTGACACGAACCAAGGAATCCAAAAGTAGAGGTTTGTCCACAAATTGACAGGCAGCCAACAATTCGTTGTTCTGACCAAAATGACTGATTCTGCTTGCGTTCCTCATAACGTATTAGAAACTTGATTGAACCTTGGGTTGGTCAGAACAACGAATTGTTGGCTGCCTGTCAATTTGTGGACAAACCTCTACTTTTGGATTCCTTGGTTCGTGTCAAATTAAGTTTCAACTAGTGACTGTAGATGTCATGAATAACTTCCTGATATAATATATATATATATATATATATGTAGGTAAAACAATTACAGTTTTAATTTTTATTTTATTTAAATTTTCTCAAAACTGACTTACCATATGTACCTAGTGTAACAAAAACGATGAATAAATATTATTATTATTATTAATACTGAAGCCACACTGACTTCTTAATGATATAGACTGCAAGGAAGTAATACTTAATCTGGTGGGATTGGATGAAGATAATGATAACATGAAAATATAATTAAATGTAAGCAAATTAGCATAAACCACCTGGCTGCTACCTGCAAAGTACCGTGAAGGTCTCATAATACTAGCTAGTTGGAACATTGTGAATTTTTACAGGAACAAAACCGAACGGAAATGTTTCTCGGGCAATTTGTCGGCAATATTATGAATTCCTTGCCTAATTTGACTATCTCTGAATTGGTGAACTTTGGAAATTTTCATCCTAATTCATCATTGTTTTTAACTCCTGTTACCTGCGATGGAGTACAAGAATTTTTTTTAAAACCTTGCCCTAATATTGAAAAGTAAAGTCATAAGAAGAAACCAAGGATATAATTCATTCTCAATTAACAAATTTGATCAATATAATCTTTCAATCAGGTAAATTTCCAGACATCTTCAACTATGCAAAAGTGATTCCTCTCGACAAAAAAATAGACAAAGATGATTTTCTCAAAAATCACCGAAGAATTAATTGAGAAAAGACTCATTAAACATTTTAAAAACTTGCTCTTCCATCGATGCTACTACGAGTGTTGTCGGAAGCATACTTGAGGGTCTTGAAACCGGAAAAGTAGTGGTAGTCACACTATTGGATTTATCACAGACCTTCGACTTGTTGAAAAACCTATAGACTATGGTGTTAGAGGAACTGGTTCAAAACTGATTGAAAATTACTCTAACAATCGTTCCCAAAAAGTATTTTAGAGCCATACATTATCGGAGATAAAACCGACCAACCTATGTGTACCACAGGGATCAATTCTGGGTACACTATTGTTCGTAATTAATGTTGATACATTTTACAAGTTTATTGCGGACGATACATCACTGATTTAAAATATTCATTTATTGTTGGAGAATCTGTGGAAACATATTCTTATCGAATATTACTCTGGGTAAATTCTAGTGATTCCCAATGTAATTTTATATTACAGAAAAAACATTGAGAATTCTTGTTGGGATTGGTTTAAGAGAGTCTTTCTGTGAATCATTCATTAATCATGAAATTATGTCGATACATTCCATGTATATTGATACAAGTATATTGGAGATTCACAAGAAGGCTTTCTTGTTTCCTAAGCAATCCAGTTTACATAATCTTGATACACGTAAAAGCATTCTTATTAGATGCAAGGAATGTACTTGCCGATCCTCCCCACTTGTTTTGAATGTTTGTTTTGAGCTTGTATTGACTGTTTTTTTTTCTTACTTCATAGAACTGAATGTTTAAACGGCATAACATAGCCAATGAATATTTCTTTCTTTCAAAAGTCTAATAGGTCATTAAAACAAGATCACCTCCCACTTCCTTTATTACAAGTACCGACAATTATGATGTTATCTTCATTTATTGTGTGATTTGCTTTTGGAAAAGTCCATATATTCTTGATTTTTTATCCGACAAAACATGTTCACGGTATCTCGTGCCAAAACTTCTGCCTGTTTGGCCTATATAAAGTGCTAAACATTCCCCACATTACAATCAATACCTTCATGGACACACTGTATATCATGCTTGAAGTGACAAATATAATTTTTTTTTCCAGTTGCGAGTTCTGAAATTAGCTCAATCGTGGATAACAATGAAAGTCCTTCTCAGCATAATTATAAGCACGATTGGTGCCCTTGGTAACCTTACGTTCGTCTTGGTGATAGTAATCTACATATTCGCAGTTATAGGAATGCAGCTGTTTGCCAAGGATTATACCGAGGAAAAGTTTTTTCCAGATCCCATCCCAAGGTAACGTATTGTTGATATATTTTTATGAGTTGACATCAAAGCAACAAAGTATCAATCAGATTATATCAAAGAATAGAGAACCCCGAACTACTGGGGTTTTTCGTAGAATTCTTTCATTTATATTGAATACGTTAAATTACATTTCTGAAACAAAATGGGGACGGTTACAATCCAAAGAAAGTTGCGATTTTTACGTGTACACAAATCAGTGATTTTTTAAATAATGCTCCAGATGAAGTTCATTTAATGGCCAAGGTTGTTCTAGTATTTGGTATTGCAGGAGCTTGTCGAAATCATCCAGGTAACATTAGATGATGTCGAAGATTCGGGAACGTTATTAATTGTTAAACTGAAGCAAACAAAAAATGATGTAAACAGGAGATTTGTATAGTTACTGAGGAAAATATCAAATTTTACCGAATGTACATAGCCCTAGGCCCAGCAGCAGCAAAGGATCGCCAACTGTTTTATGCATTTCCCAATGGAAAAGGTATCAATCAGGTTATGGGTTCTATAAGGCAGCTAATTTTCTTCAACTTGAAAATGCTTACTCATATACCTACAGGTCATTCATTTCGAAGATCGTCTGCTACACTTTTATATAAGTTGATATAATAATAATGACAATGACAATGATAATAAAAGTAATTTCATAAATAGTAATATTTTGTTATCTGTCAACAGAGGTGAAATGTGAAACGTTTTTCCCGTCACAGGAAAAAACATTATTACTCGATCATTTCGAATCAAAAGTCTTAGAGCGTTTTCACACACACCGGTAAAACCGGTGCCGGTGACGGTGCCGACACCGAATGCAATGTAGGTAATCGAATTCTAAATTTCACACATAGCCCGGTCCGACCTATTTGCCGGTACGGCCGCCGATTCCGATTTATGCAGCCGGCGGGGATCTCGACAATCGGAAGACGGGAACCGGTCTCCGATTTGTCGGTTTCAGTGATTTCTTATGTACGTTTGTCCACCCAGACAGGTTCTGACGTTCGGTGATGGAGAGTATTTTGATATGTATTTTATTTATATCGCTTAATATAGTTAAGTCCTTATATCGATCATAGTATTCTGTATTTGGTTGTACATTTTCAAAGCCGTAACAGCACACATCGTTCTTCCTGCACTGTTAAATATACAGTGAGCACGTAAAGATTGGAACAAATTCGTTAAAAGCTTGCTATGGCCATTGGGAAAAAAAGCTCAGATACGTGGATTTTATTCTTCAGTTGCGCATTTTTTAGTCTGCTTATATTCTTGATGACGTCATTACTGTTTGAGTTATGACGTCAACATCTTTTTTCAAATGGAAATACCCTATTTGATAATACCTTCAAAATAACGCATTTTTCTGTGCATGGATGTCATGTTTTTTCTTATGTTACATGACGTACAGTAACTTTTCACTCGAGGAATCCCCACAAAAAAAATCTAGTGGGATTAGATCAGGAGATCTAGCTGGCCACTCTAAAAATCCTCGTCTGGTATCGAAATCACCTTCATTAAGTTCATGAATTACTTTCACTTTATATTGGTGCCACTCATTTTAAAACAGACATTGATCCAATGCAACTTGACACTGATTGATGATATGTTTGTGAAAATCGACTCAACTATCAACTATCAAATAATTGTGGTATAGATAAGTTATCCACATCATGGTCCGTTTAAGCGAAAAGCAACGCATAGACATTTTCATGACGTTAGGTTATAGAGGTAAAACCCGTACGCAAGCTGAGGTTTTCAACTTATTCAACAATAAATATCCCGATAGACCTATTATACACGTTCGACGGTGAGAAAAGTCGAAGCAAAATTTTTACAATGTCGGTGAAAATTATACGAAATGTCGTTCAGGCGTTACGGAAGACCAACAATTGGATGTATTGTATATTATTGTGGTGGCCGGTAGCTCAGCGGTTCGATGCATTGGACAAATGGTCGATGTGTTGGCCGTTGAATTTTCTGCTTGCATCTGACCCGGTTCGAATCCGGAGTATGAGGGATTTTTTCTCAAGTACATCAGTATCGATAGACGACTCATACCTTGTTGTGAAGCAAGTGCGATGTGAGTTGCCACTATACCAATCCCTGGTGTTTGCTCGAAGTGTGCAACCGACCATCCGGGGTGGTGCTGTCGGTTTTTCCTGCAGCTGAAAAGTGAATGCGCCACCAAAAATCTGTAAGTCGCTCCAGAGCACTACGGCAAATAATAATAATAGCCGTTCTCTACCCGCACAGGATATGCCACTACGTACACTCTTCTAGTGTTCATGAGGGAGTATTATTATTATTATCATTGCAAGAAAATCCTCATAAACCTACAAATCTTCAAATTGCATTGAAGCAATCAATGTGTCGCACGTTTGTTTTGAAATTACTAAAAAAGTATAAGTGGCACCCATATAAAGTGAAAATAATTCATTAGTGAAGATGATTTCGATTGAAGACGAGAATTTTCAGAGTGGCCAGCTAAATCTCCTGATCTTACCCCGCTAGATTTGTTTCTTGGGGATACCTTAAGTCAAAAGTTTACGTTACTAGACCTAATGTTACACTATTATAAACGAAATATCTTTTATTTCTCGAACATACGGTTACCTAACATAAGAAAAAATATGACACCCGTACACAGAAAAATGCGTTCTTTTTGAAAGTATTATGAAAATAGAGTACTGCCATTTGAAAATATTTTAATGACGTCATTACTCGAACAGTAATGACGTCATCAAAAATATGAGTAGACCAAAAAATGCGCAACTGAAAAATAAAATCGACGTGTCTGAGCTTTTTTTCTCAGTTGGCCACATCAAGCTTTCAACGAATTTGTTTCAACCTTTACGTGCTCACTGTATACTGAAACAGATAACGGCACCGATTTACCGGGCTGTGTAAAATGCGCTGTTGTCCGGTACCGGAATCGGTTCTAGAACCGGCACCGGTTTTGCCGGTGTGTGTGAAAACGCTCTTACAATTATTTCCTTCTTCCGCACCATTTCTGACTTGATTATCATTTCTGTTCTAAAAACTATTTCATTTTCTTTATAGGTGGAACTTCACAGATTTTTTTCACTCTTTCATGATGATTTTTCGGATATTGTGTGGTGAATGGATCGAACCTCTTTGGGATTGTATGAGAGCTGAAAAAACTGAGGTAAGAGTAACTAACACTATAGGAATATATTGTATATTTCCGAAATAGATAACAAAGAATAATAATAATAACATAACATATATAAAATGCATTTTGGTAATGAAAACAGTAGAAAATAATTTGGGATAGATTGAAGAGTTTTCAATTGTTAATTTGATTCAATTATTTCTAACATTATCGTGAATATGGTCCAGACATAGTCTTGCTAGCCATAGTGCAGGCCCACTCTACATGCTCAACTGTTTCATCTTCTTTGATGCATAGTTCATGTGATATCTTATACATTTTTTCAATAATTTTCAGGGCCCCGGTACATGTTTGGCGGTATTTCTTCCAACCCTAGTGATGGGTAACTTCATGGTGCTCAACTTGTTCTTGGCTCTGTTACTTAATAGCTTCAATTCCGAAGAACTCAAGACAAGGAAGGAGGTATTTGATGTTTTTATTGAACTCAAAGTATGTACATTTTTATTTTAGCATGGTTTTTACTGTAACGGTTGCATTCCTTCCCAAATAATAAGAGTGATATTGTTTTATCATGGTATATTTCGAAGAAATTAATTTTGTACAAATCTTCAATAATTGGATTGAAAAATTTGATAGAAAGTAGAACGCTAAAGTCTAAAACAAATAATTTAGGAATATGGAATGATTGTTTAAATTTGGGAAAATTTCCAAGACAAAAGTGTATTACAAGTGGTAGATCATTGCAACTGGAAAATAAGCGAAGTATCACCGACGAGACGATTTGCCAATTTTTTTACATAATTAAAATGTTCCCTGTATAAAATCTTGGGTGACTCCATCAATAAAGAATTCACAGATACGAAATTTGCTATTCAGAACAAAAGATCTGAAGAACTTATTTTTCATCTTCCTTTTCGTGCTGCCGAAAAGATGTTTCAATCAGTTAATAAATCGTTGGAAATGACCATTCGATTTTCCAGAAAGAAAAACTGAAGAATTCTTGACCGTGGTAGAACAGA
The DNA here is from genome assembly GCA_944452925.2 of Chrysolina oricalcia. Classification (NCBI taxonomy): domain Eukaryota; kingdom Metazoa; phylum Arthropoda; class Insecta; order Coleoptera; family Chrysomelidae; genus Chrysolina; species Chrysolina oricalcia. The sequence continues at coordinate 62,190,802 of OX101818.2, read as the reverse complement.
ATCACTGAAAAACAATTAATGACCGTTTTCTTTACTTTCGCATGCTTTGTTTGTTTCTACTAAATAAATGTTTCCGAGCAAAATCTGATGGTTTTTGCACGTAGAGGCGATTGTGAAAAGGTGAGTAGTTTTGCATTCCTCTAACGATTTTTTGTTACTACCCAACAAATATTTGTGTAATATTCACTTATATGTATACACGTTTCCTGTTTTTTAACTCCACCATGGGAATCTCAGTTATTGTAACTGAACAATTATCTGGAAAAAAACTTACTGTGTCATTTTTACTTTCTGATTTATTGAAATAAACAGAATTTTGGAATTTTCGTTTTTATTTCTCCATGCGATAACCTAATGAATGTTTTCAACTAGGACGTTCTTGATGCACTTTTTACAAGGAATCTCAATCTGCCACCCTATTTTTCCAAGGCTTTCTTGATGCCAGAGTTACAACACTCAACTTTTTCTTATGGGCATTTTTGAAAAGTCTTATTTTCTTGAAAATTGTGAAAAAATAGTTTTTCCGAAGTGTGCGTTGGAAAGAAAAAAACTATTTTGTTTAACAAACTGATTTTTTACAGTTTAACTGCATTTGGATATAGAACGATAGTTGCAGTTAGGAAAAAAATCAAAAATGCAAAAATTAAGTGTGGCGCCCATAACAAGTTGTGTTGAACTCTGTAACGATGACAGATTTAGATTCTTTGTAAAATTTCCACAAGAACACCTTAGTTAAAAACGTCAGGTTTGCTATTATTAGTAATAACAATAATATTTATTTGCATAGGTTAAAAAATATAATACATAACACAGTATAAATTACGAATATATCTAAAAGAACATACAAAAAATAAGACTTTGGTACATCATAAATCGTAAAAGTAAATGGAATCAAAATTCATTTTCGTATATTCCATGCAAACAAGTCGGTACCCACAAATTCATAGACTGTCTGTGGTGACGATATCGTGCATTTTTCAATTTCAAAAGGTTCATGTGAAAAATACCTAAATTACTTTTTTTGTTTCTGTTTTAGTTTTTTTATTGTATATTATTTATTACATTCTATCAAACTATGTATTTCCATCCTTCTTGTGTCAAATAAGTATTTTTTGAGATTTTTCACAAAATTATCATAAATAGTTATACTTTTTATATCTGGAGGAAGGAAGTTGAACAGCCGTATGCATAGTCAATTCCAGCGACTCGCCAGAGTTTCGCCGCTCGCTACACAAGAACTATAATGCACAGTCGAGCTCCAGAAAAGTGTTACATCGGCAGCGTTTCGCCAAAATGTGACTTATCGCGTAGTTGTCACTTTTTTGGAGCTCGACTGTGCATTATAATCCTTGTGTAGCGAATGCCGAAACTTTGGCGAGTCGCTGGCGATTGACTATGCAAACGGCTGGAAGAATCGTGGAAATAAATGAGTATAACAACGTTGGACTTTCGGCCAATAGACTTTGAAGCAAGTGGCTAATTTCCTTCTCGTATAATATGTATATTCTAGTTTGGAAAGGTATATGATTTATGTTTGAATGCAAAGCAGAAAAAAATAATGATGTTGAATAATAAATACCTTGGATTCAGATTATAGAGATTCAGAGGGGTATCGATTTGGTTTGTTGAGCATAATTTTCAGGAATATTCTTTGAAGCACTTGTAGATTGTTAATATGCTGTTTTAGTACACTTCTCCAGCCTATTATATCATATGTTGTTCTAGATTCAACTAGCGCATGATATATCAAGGAACTTACAAACGATACAAAATGCTTCTCAATGTACTACATAGCTTCAGAATGTGCGCATTCCATCTGATATGTTTATCTATTGTTATGCCTAGATGTTCAATCGTTTCAGTTTCTTTCACTTCCAGATGTCCATCGATCTTTAGAGCATTATATTACAGTTTGAAGTTCTTGTAGCACGAGAAGAAGATGAAATAAGTTTTATCAAAATTGATGGCGATCAAATCAGTTTTAGTTGCTTTCAAGTCTTTTTCTATCATTTTTTCTAAATTATCGGCATCAAAAATATGTAGATAGTATAAAGAAAATAAAATTGATGGGTAAACATTTTTCTTTTGCAGATGATACTGTACTTTACTATTCGGCCAAAAATACAGCAATTTTAGAAAATAATATTGAAAAAGATATTCAACTGTTTGAAAAATGGATAGATGAAATGAATCTAACCATTAATTTAGAAAAAACTGTTTATATGATTTTCAAACAAAAAAATGTTTCCAAAATAAAATTAAAAATAAAAATAAAGAACAAAATATTAAATGAAGTTGAAGAACACAAGTATCTAGGATTGATGATTGATAAGAATTTAAATTTTGAATGTCATGTGAATAAAATAAAAAAATCGATTATTCCTTTAATTGGAGCAATAAGAAGAATTGACTTTCTGAATAGTCAAATTCAGAATCTCATTTATAATGCCCATATTGTCTCACATATTAGATATTTAATAACAATATGGTCAGCTTGTAGTAAAAACCAAAAAGGTATTATTTATCGTTTGATGAATAAAGCAATAAAAGTAATTTTTAAAAAACCATGGGAAACTCCTTCTTCAAAATTGTACGAAGAAACCAGAAATTTCACATTAGATAAACTAATAAAATTTGAAAGAGCAAAATTTGCTCACAAAGTAACAAATAATTTACAAAAAAGTAATAGTAATTTCAAAAAAAAATCAAAATTACATGACCATAATATTAGAAATGCAAATAACTTCCATTTGAATAACGTTCATTCAAATAAAGGCAAAAATAATCCAGTATCTAGCTCTATAGAAAGTTACAATGAACTTTCAGATGATATAAAAAAATCAAAATCAATATATATTTTTTCGAAAAAACTCAAACAAAATTTGTTATCATACTGATGTTCATCAAACTATTATGCAAAGTTGTTATAATTGTTATATTTAATTGATTTTAAAATTATTGACACTTGTAATTATATATAATGTATTATTATCTTCCTTACACCAGAACTTGTTCTGTTTGGAAGATGTATTTTTCAATAAAAAATGATGGCAGAATCATCAGCAAAACTCAACAACTTCTCTCCTGACATCTACGGAAAGGAGATCGTTTATATAAAGTACTAATAGTAGTGGACCGAGAACGGTCCCTTGGGGTACACCATATTAAACAATTTTCTCCTCACTGATGCAGTTATTTAATATCACTTGCTGTTTTCGGTCACTCAAGTAGTTTTCTATTAACTTTTATACCACTCCCGACAACCCAAATTCTCTAAGAAGCCTAAGAGCTGCTTGTAACTTACCGTATCTGTACCTGTAGAAGCTGACGGTGATATTGGTAAGATCTGGAAAGTGGTGAGTGAATTAACTGGGCAGAAACTGAAACAGAGCAGAGTCGTATTCGAAAACAACCAAATTATTAGAGTATGATGCTGCGAAGAGATGAGCAGAACGGCTTCGTTCTTCTTAGGTACATACGATACCTACGTGAGATATAAACTTAAATCCACATCTCGTCCATTTGCAGGCCAAAATTCGTTCGGTATTTTTTTAAACGTTTTTCCTCAAAGTTCCTACATAGGTGAGACCTCTTTTTTGAGCTTATGTTAGCGCAAAATTGAGTTATCTCTGAGGGATAGACTATAAGGTGAGCATGGGTCAATTTGACCCATTTGATATGATATTTGGTGATGTGGGGTCAAAATGACCCAACATTACTCACTTGGCGAATATCTGTTGGAACGAGGAAAAATATCACAGCAGTCACACACTCTCCATTGACATTCAGGAAGCTACTGAGATGCACCGATTAATACCATCAACCTAATTAATGTAGCGCGAAATTCAAAATCTCGAAGGGTTAAAATGACCCAGGGTTACCAACTGAGGGTTAATATGCTTTTTAGTGCACTACCCCAGCCTATTACACCATATGTGGTTCTAGATTCAACTAGCGCATGATAAATCATTTTGAGATGGTTGTTATCGAAGAATGTTCTGAGGAACTTGAAACGATACAAAATGTACTACATAGCTTCAGAATGTAAAAAAAAATTTGTAAAATTTGTTTTTACGAAACTCCCAGGTTTTCGGAGAAAACCCCTCAAAAGCAGAGCTTGTGCGAGCAAGGGAGATCCGGGACCTACAGTTTAAATAAAAGTGGAATCCGAACCACTTCAGCTCAGTGACACACGACCGGGGATCGAACCCGGACCCGTCTGGGTGGAAGCCAAACGCTGTAACACCTTGACCACTGCGCATTCTATCTGATATGTTCATCTATTGTTATATATGGTTTCGGTTTCTCTCATTTCCAGATGTTCATCGATCTTTACAGCATTATATTACGGTTTGAAGTTTTTGTAGCATGAGAAGGTGATGGAATAAGTTTTATCAAAATTGATGGAGATCAAACCAGTTTTTAGTTGTTTTCATGTCTTTTTCTATAATTTCTTCTCAATTGTCGGCATCAAAAATGATGGCAGAATTATCAGCAAAACTTAACAACTTCTCCCCGTAGAGGAGATCGTTTATGTGAAGTACAAATAGTAGTGGACGGAGAACGGTCCCTTGGGGTTCACCATATTTAACAATTTTCTCCTCACTGTTACTACTATTACTTGCTGTTTTCGGTAACACAAGTAGCTTTCTATTGATTAACTTTTAAACCACTCCTTGACAACCCAAATTCTCTAATAGGCCTAAGAGCTGCTTGTAACTTACCGTATTGAACAGGTTGGAGAGATCTAGAAATACACGCATTGTTTTTTTTTTGTTTTTTTTTTTTTTCGTTGATGCCTAGTAGATTTTTGACGTTACACATACGCAATTGCGTCCTGTGTTGATTTATTTTTTCGAAAACCAAATTGCCAGCTACCGATAAAAAGTTTTTTCGAATATTTTTGCAATAGTAGAGATTATCGATATAGGTCTATAGTTTTAACTTGAGTTTGTTGGGCTTGATTTATGAAACGGTTTGATAAGGGCTCTTGTGAATTGTTTTGGGCAAATACCTGATCAAAAAATATTATTAAGTACGTATGAAATCTGTTCGGATACATCGCCGGCCATTCCTTTCAAAATTTCAGACGTTATTCCATCAAACCCAGGAGATTTATTAATTTTCAAATCCATGATAAGTTCATGTACCTCTTTAGCATCTGTTGGTGTCAAGAAAACAGTATAATTTTTAATATTCCTGGCTGGTTTATAATTTGTTTCTATTTTTTTTGTTTCAACGAATGTGGCGCATATTTTTTCCAATAATTCACAAACTAAAAATGACACGTCAAATTTTTATTTTGGTTCTGATAATTGTTCTGCATAAAAATGAGCAACTTCGCCGTAATTTAATATTGGTGGAACTCAAAAACCAGGTGCAGAACGCTTAATAACGATAAAAGACGCTCAATGACTTTTTCATTTATTCTAACCTTCCACGAGAAATATTCATATTTACACAAGAAAACAACGTCATCGATATTTGACGAAATTCAAGAGGAAACAGTCAGTTTCAGTTTGTCACTGACACTCCAACAGATTCACACAACATCGACATCCACAAACTCTCACAATCTAGTTCATTCCAGCTACATACCATCAATTCATCTTACTCTCCGCTCATCTCATTCTTCAACGTACCACAAAACACCAACAAACCAGGCGTCTTATTATTCACAGCGGTCGTACAGAATATTTCCACAATTTGTCTTCATTTCTCCCGATTAGTAGCGACTGCATTCCTATCACATCGTGCAGACTTTCATGAATATCCGCATGCTAAACGCCTTCTCCATTATGTAGGAAGTGGGCGATGAATCAAAATTAGCCCAAAGTTTCCAAAGGATACGGGACCTGGTGCGCAAGCGTCGGATGGCCGAAAGGGACCGCAACGAGAATTCACGTCTGGAACAAATAGTCCGGGAGGTGATGCAGCGACATGCTGAGGAGGAGGCTTTCAGGAATGGTGAGTATTAATGGGTATTTGTGTGATCAATCAATTAATCAATCACGATATTCTACATTCGGAGAAGTCCAATATAAACAGGGGTGTTCCACAGGGATCAATACTGGGACCAACACTTTTTCTGTTTCGCATAAATGATTTGGCAACTATAGATATCGTAGGAAAATGTTCCTTAGTTGCAGACGATACAACTAAGCTACCCAACACTAATTTCGTCGCACCGCAGAATTTTGCCCCTGTTAAAATCTGAACAACTTTTTTCTGCTTTCAACAATTTGAATTCTGTTCACACTTTTTGCTTGACCAGTCCTCCAGCTATAATCTCGTTCTTCTTCAAAACATGAGGTTTTTCACATAAAATCGCTATAGGGTGTTACCTGAAACTGTGCAAAATTTCGGAATTTTCAGAAGGATCCCTAATGAAGATAGACTTTTTCAATTTGGACATTTTCCTATCTCTTCTATTTACAGGGTTGATCTCAAAAAATTTACTTTTTGGTTTTGCAGTACTAACTTTTTTCCTCGTCAACTGATTTTCAAAATCTCAGGCTCATTTTGAAGCTGAAACTTTAGATGAAGAGATATGAAGATCAGAATTGACTCAAGTTGAATATTAAAGAACAAGAATTTCCCGAAGAAACATAAATGTTTATAATAGGGACCTAAATCTATAATTAATACAATAAACAACAAAATTTCAAGTTGAAAATGTTTGCATTAGTTTTTTTAAAGTATTATTGCAATAAGTACTTCTTTACATGAAATTTGAAATGATTTCTTTGTATGCTATTTTTTCAAATTATTACGTATATTATTGAATATCAAAATTCCATTATATAAAATTGATTTTTTCCCGATGTTTGTATTTATTCTATGCGTGATGAGACTATTTGATTGTCTAGTTTGGTGATTGTGTATGGTATCGGTTGAATTAAATTCCAGAGATGAATGTTTCCTATTATTGATGACAGAATGTATGAATATACATATTTTCAATTTGTACAAAGATTTGATATCCAAAAGATTGTTTGGAGCATATAAATGTGATGTAGATTCAAGGAATGATAATTTAAAAATACATTTAATACTTTCGTTTTGCAAAGATTTGAGTGAACGCAAGATAGTACAATTATTGGCAGTTTCCCATACTGATATTAAATACTGTAATTTTGAATAAATCAAACTGGAATATATCATTTTTAGATAATTCAAAGGAATGTAAAATCGAATTTTGAATAAAATACCAATTATAAAATTATATGAAAACTATTGAATTTGCAATGTCTGAATTTTCTTTTTGACAAAAACATGAAGGGAGATTTTTCAATATTCAAAGTCATTTTATGATTGTTCAACCAAAGCGAAATTATTTTTAATTCAGCTTGAATATCTTCGATTATTTCATTGTCATTTTTCCCAAAATAAATTAATGGTGTGTCATCTGCAAATAATTTGAGCTCGTCATGCAAACTAAGATTGGATATTGAATTGAGATATATAAGAAATAATAAAGGTCCACGAATTGAACCTTGTAGTACACCACATGTTATATTCCCCATCAAACTTTTCCATTCCCCACACAAACATATTGTATCTTGACTGTATGAAGGGCTGGGCTAGCAAACAGTGGGAACAGAATTCGAATAAGCCTACATAGTTAGGTGTTTATGGGAGTAAAGGGTTCATCATCGGTCGGTAACGACTGTTCGTTAGCAAACGATCTCCCAAAGATTTCTGTCTTCTTAGAATTCGAATTGTTCCAAGAAGAAAAAAGTTATTCAGATTTTAACAGGGGGAAAATTTTGTGGTCTAACGAAATTAGTGTTGAATGGTTTATATTATGACACGAAAAAATAATGGAAGATCTTTATAAATCATCAGATCAGATGTTAAAAAACTCTGAGATTGATGTGACTCAAATCTGTTATCGTTCATCGTCTCAAAAACCAACATAATATCCTTCCGATGCCGAGTTGACAACTTTTAGCAACAAGCAGCTGTTTGATGTCTACATTTCTGTGCTCAATAAAAAGCTTTCTTCAGGGTGTCATTCAGTAAGGGAGACCTCTACTGAACTTGAGAACTATAGAATCGCACTCAAGATATGGAATCCCAGTTTGGGGAGTATGTGCAAAAGCACATTTACAGTCGGTTTTTGTTTTTCAAAAAAGAGCAATCAGATACCTATATCTACAAGATTAAACGACGGTAGTCTGGCAGGTCCTTATTTTCGGAAAGTAAAATTCTAACAGAACTTGCCATTTCTATTAAGGAAACGTTTTCCTTGATTATCTAACTATTGCACCCGACAGATCGTTGATCTCAAACTCCCTATACCTACTTCAATTCTCATTAAAGATTATATTGTTTACAAAGGTTTCAAATTGAATAATCACCTACCAAATCACGTGAGTTATAGGCCTTTTAATTGGAAGATCATATCATCATAGTTTGCAATAGGTTGCAATAGTTCTAAAATAAATTATAGTTTCTAATTTTGACGTTTTACTTTTGTATATTGAGATAGATTTCAAAATAAAACTGTGATTTTTATGATTTTTCAATGTGTTTGTGCTCTGTTCAATTGACTCCATGCTTTTCACGTTTTTTATCTACTTTATACATTTATTTAGATGCATAAGAAGTATAGTCACTTTGTCAATAAGATTAACTCTTTGGACAATAAAGAATATTAATTATTATTAGTTCTTCTCGTATACTGTTAACAGTACCATCACACTATTATCATTGCGTAACAAACTAGTGTAATTCAAGGAAAACAATAGCTGGCATACGACAATCAAACAAAATTTGAGGTAACACTCGACCAATTTACGCCCAGTATATAATACAAATTTATAACCGCAATTCCTATTCATTTCTAGTGGAAAAATCTGCGATATCAATCCAGCAAACCATAGTTGGATTCCCAAGGGATAAACGAAGCTATCAGGAAGCCATGAATCGGCCAATTTCCATCATAAGTTACGATCCTCCGGAATATCAGGTAAGATTATCGCGAACTGCGGCATTGAGAGGTGATAAGCCATAAAAGGAGAACGAGGAATACTGATTTTATGATGAGAAATGTTAGATATGCTTGTGGAGGGTCCTTTTGAATCTACAATTTTTTCCTGACTTTTTGTGACAGTGTTATTTGAAGAAAATTCCAACACAGAATAATAGGTACACAATTTGTATCCACTTCATAATCGCATGTCTCTAAAAAGTTGAAAGACAGGCACTGTTTGTAGGCAATTAAGGTATATAATGTTATTGTCGTTTTAACCTATGAAAACTAAATTTAAGGTCGTCAATCAAGAGAATATTGAGATATTGTTATGAAAATATGTAGTATATGAAAGTAAAGTAGTCAAAAAGTTCAAAATCCATAAAAATCATAAGAAAACCTAAGCAAATACTATACCTCTAATCTGAAGTAGGTACCTTACCTTATTAGCAAAATACCTACCATAGTTTCATTTAAAACCTGTCACAAACTCAGCATTTCCAAATTCAGTACGAGTCCAGTCTTCGCAGCGACAAAACAGTTCCAAGAACAGCATTATTTCCTAAGAAGAATTAAATTTAAAGAAAATTTTCAATGAAATATAAAGTAAAATAAAAACAGTCAGTATAGGAAACTTGGTAGACAGTCCATTTACACGTAGATTCCAACATTGGAAAACGAGGAAAGAAATGTAAAAATAATAGTCATACCAGCAACTTGATGAAATAAAGGAAAGGCAGAAGAAAATGTGGAAACTTTACTAAATAAGATTTAGAAAATTTAAGAAAATAGGATAAAGGAAAAAAATTATTGGTAGCTTCTTATTTCTTATAAACACTCCGAACGTTATTTCTCTTCGTTTTACTTCATTTTACTTCTCATTTTATTTCACATGCTGTATAAAGTCACCTTCAACTCTGTTGGCGGATCAAGTTGAGGTATAGAAACATACAATAAATACTCTAGACTTTTGATCAGGAATCCTCAATTGGGACTTCCGGCAGTGGTTGAGGTCAGACGGCGGCCTTATATTGGAAGTCAGGTTAATGTTGTGTAATGTCCGCCGTCTGAGGACGTGCATCGACCAAAGTTTAAAGTGTTTGTTAAAAATTGAAAAAGTGTAAATTAATATGGGATGCAGTATTGCCTAGAGCAAGATAACTGCGTCCCCCCGATACAGCTTTGCTGTCTACGCCGGTCAGAGGCCGGATGGGAACGGATTTCTCGCAGCAGGGCATGTCCTAATGGTGCCGTATGGAAGCCGAAGGACAATAATTGAAGAGAGAGAGAGAGAATCCTCAATTGCAATCCAAGTAGAGGATTTTTTATATCGTAAGCAACTAGCAAAATGAAGGTGATGGCTTTCAGTATTTATTTGTCATTCAAATGGTTTCAAAAAATAATCCATGTAAAGATCATCCTAAATTCAATTTTTTCCAGATTAATTTTCAATGTCAGAATCACAATTCACTTGATACAATTACAGTCACATTTTAATTTTATTTCAACTTATTTCCAATGACAAGCTACCTATTTATTTCTAAACAAATTACCTACATCTTAGCAATTTCAAAAGATATACAAGACGTGCACTTAAATAATACATTGAAGAAATTCGGTACAATTCTTATTTTACTGCTGATGATAACAGGGTTCCGAATTACAACACAAATGTATTGGTGATATTGTATTCACATTGTTGATATTGACATTTTCTTTGCAGGAAAAACCGCCTGAGAGTGAAAAAAGTAACAGGAGCTCAAAACTGTACTCGAGTTTATTGACCACATCCGAAGAAAGTGGCACGCCAACGATCGAGAAGAAGAAGATTGATTCAAAACGTCTTCGAAATATGTCTTCTGAATTAGGAACGACGAATAGCAGTAAGGGTAGGTATTTATTGATCCAAATATTGTATATACGTTTTTATACAGATATGGAAAAATATCATCGAAAAAATTGCGATAAAATTGTTCACTGCGAAGGTGATTCAAAACAGCTATGGAATGTTGTAAATGAAATAAGTAATAAAGAAAAAAACAAACAATAATTAATCAAATAAAACTAGACAATAATACCGTAGGAACAGATCCTCTCAGTATCACTTACGAGTTCAACAAATATTACAGGGATGTGGGAAAGAATCTTGCCAGCAAAATCATCCTACCATCAACTCGTCCATCAAGACATATTGGAGAAAATACTATATTCATGGCACCAACGGATAAAGATGAAGTTGAAAAAATAATAAAAACTTTAAAAAATAACAAATCTCCTGGAATAAACGAACTGAGGGCAGAAAGCTTGAAAGAGATAGCTTGTTATATCAGAACCACTCTCTCAACTCATCAATCAGAGCATAACGACAGGAAAATGGCATTCAGAACTAAAAAAAGCTATTATACAACCCCTTTTCAAACAAGGAGACAAAACTCAAATGGTGAATCACAGGCCGGTCTCAGTTATTACGAATGTTACAAAGATATTCGAAAAAATAATCAAAGTGAAACTAGATAAAGATCTAAGTGAAAAAAAATATTTCGTGCAGGCAATATGGATTCCAAGCGAATAAGAGTACTGAAGATACAATTTCGTTTCTGGTTTCTAATATTTAACGAGAGTTACGCTCTCGTGATTTTGTCAGAACAGATCGAGTTAAATTACCTACATGAAAGTTAGTATGAGAAAACCACCAGAAAAAATATCCTGCTAGATCTGAGCTCGCGTGGTATTTGGTAAGACAATCCCATGAATATCAATTCAATCAAACTTTATTTAATAAACTAATAGATCAACAAGTAGAAGAATAATATTCAGAAACAACAATACTTACTGGAATATTATTCGCTGTTTAATTCTGTTTTGTACGAAAGTGTAGAAGGGCCACATAAAATAAAAAAATTATAATTCCGACTTCACAAGTTGGAATTATGCTAATTCCGACTTTACAACTCGGAATTAGTTTAATTCTGACTTTACAACTCGGAATTAGTATAATTCCGACTTCACAACTCGGAATTATACTAATTCCGACTTTACAACTCGGAATTAGTATAGACTTTACAAGTCGGAATTAGTATAATTCCGACTTCACAACTCGGAATTATACTAATTCCGACTTTACAACTCGGAATTAGTATAATTCTGACTTCACAACTCGGAATTAGTATAATTCCGACTTTAGAACTCGGAATTAGTGTAATCATTGCGATTTCATTGAAATTATAGTGAAAGATTAAACATTGATCCCTAATGTCCAAACTCGTCAATTCAGGTGCATTTGTGTATATAGTTATTACTCAATATTATTAGAACGTATCTTTCCCGCACGCCACCTCGGCAGGAGCGTGCGGGAAAGTATAACTTTCCGCACTTGTTAAGTATTTTTAATGGAAAAGAGTATACTTTATTTAGAGAAAATCGTAAGAAAAGTACTAGTTTTATGCTTAGCAACTTTTCTACTTAGCAACACGTTTATTATTGATCATTACATTATTTCATCTTGCTAATCTGTTAGATTTTTCTTTTATAAATTGATGCGTTTCCATTAAAAAAAGAAAAAAACATGCTGGATCCACATCAAACCAAAATAACAGAAACAAAACATCATCTCAATGTTTTTCAACAATTTAACAACAAATCTGAAACTCTTCTTCAACAAAACGTGTTGTGTTTTTGTTCTCGTTTCCATTAAAAAAATGACAAAAACACGTTTTCAACTTTTAAAGAGAAACATTCTTGATTGAAAATTGAATCAATAACATGACTCCTCTGGAAATGGAAAAACCCTACGATAAAATTGAAGTTACTTTTTTGTAATATCTAACAGAAAACAACTACTTCCCCGGCTAAAGCCACGCTGGACATTGAACTACATCTGATAGATATTGAGAAATACCCTATATAACTTGAGAGAAAAAATCTGAAAGTGAAAATTTGCATTTTCATTCAGATAGTTGATTATTTATTAAATGTCCAGTTTCCATTGGAGATTCTTATTTATGAATCAGGTAAGAGAGAATGTTATTCAGAAGTATCACTGACAGAAAATCGCTCATTCCATTGATGCGTGAATTGCATCTCTTTCGCTAGGCCTCCAATACATTTTGGTCGACAAAAAATCTATTTCACTATTCTAAGATCATCAGGGAGGTCGGAAGAATTGGAAAACATACTCTTCAGAAGCAATTTCACACTGTAATGAGGAATTGTTGTACTATTTCATGTGTGGTGAAACATTCAAAATATTTTTCTGACATAAAACCTGTCATGGGTATGGTATGTTGATTTCATTGAAAATATGAACAGAATGTTCATAAAGTCAGATGTGGAATCATCTACGACTGAAAGTTGGAATTTAGTCGCTATTTTCCATCGTACAAAAAAAATCTTAGTGGTACCGCCAAGCATTCAACCACATAGCATATCTAAAATTGCTATATTCTTTGATAGATCTTAGGGCCAACCATCAGCTGTATTAAATCTTCAAAGTTCTCGCTGGACGGTTCAAGTTTACATTTTCACCACTCCAGCCAACTCGTGGAATCGTAATGATCGTATAATTCCGAGTTGCGAAGTCAGAATTATACTAATTCCGAGTTGCGAAGTCAGAATTATACTAATTCCGAGTTGCAAAGTCAGAATTAGGCTAATTCCGAGTTGCAAAGTCAGAATTAGGCTAATTCTGAGTTGTGAAGTCGGAATTATACTAATTCCGAGTAGCAAAGTCAGAATTAGGCAAATTCCGAGTTGCAAAGTCAGAATTAGGCTAATTCTGAGTTGTGAAGTCGGAATTAGGCTAATTCCGAGTTGTAAAGTCAGAATTATACTAATTCTGAGTTGTAAAGTCAGAATTATACTAATTCCGAGTTGCCAAGTCAGAATTAGGCTAATTCTGAGTCGTGAAGTCGGAATTATACTAATTCCGAGTTGTGAAGTCGGAATTATACTAATTTCGAGTTGCGAAGTCGGAATTAGACGAAATAATTTTTTTTATTCATTGTGGCCCTTCTACGCTTTCGTAGTTTTGACATTTACAATTGTCAAACTGACGCGCAACGCTTGATAAACGAACAGTAAATGCTAGCGTTGGTACAGTACGTAATTTATCCGATATTTTTATCCACTTGCATTTCCCTTTCTTCCTATTTAGCCTATAGCAAACTACGATTTTTGTATTCACAAATGGGAATTATTATACATGACTGGGATTGTCTCAGAAACCTCCACTTTTAGTTACATGGAACAAACATCTCTGGGGGGTTTTGAGATGTTTCAAAAATGTAGTCACGCCGATGTTTCTTTGAGAGGAAATATGTACTTCTCAAAGAGGTCTCTGAAGGATATTCAATGTTCTGTTTTTGTTCTTCTGTGGCGTTTTTTTAAATGCCTATAGGAATGTATCGAAGATGTGCACAAAATGTTACCTTGTGGATGTTTTCACTTGACGTAACATAGTTCACCTTTGAGATGTTCACCGAGAATATATCTAGCGTTCGCGCAATCGCAAATGTGATCATGTGATCTCAGTGATGTATGAGTTGACGGAGAGTATCGTTTCTAGTTTCGAATTAATTTACCCCAAGTAGTCAGTCGTTTTAGAGTGAAGTGAAACGTTTTGTCAAGAAAAAATATTATATTTAGTGATCACGGACTGCAAAGTAAGGAATGAATTGTCGATATTCAGAAAATAAATAACCTTAATTAAAAGCATATGCCGTTTCTGACTTGTAATATCATTATCATAATCATAATGTATACCTTATCTATGTAAAGTAATTAGTCAAGGACACTGTATTATTGAGAGTGTATTCACAACAACCAGTGTTAGAGTGATATTTACAATTTTGAAAAGTTGTTCAATTGTATAAATAGAAAATATTTTAGGTTTAAATTTGTATGTGCGTGTTCCTTTGATCCTATTAAAATAAGTTATATCGATTGTTTTTTTTTAATCGCCCCAGAGTTCTCTTCATATTTTGAATATTGTCGATTTGTACAATCAATGACAAAAAACGAGATGAGAGTGCATTTTGTATGTCTCAGGAACATCTCAAACAATGTTTTATATACAGTGATTTAATGTAGGCAAAAAGCTTTAGAAATGTTATGTTGTGTCTTAAAAAAGGCTTTGAAAAAAACGTGAAAGAAATGCCTTTTGTGATGTCCATCCTAAAAATAGCCGCGAGCGGCGGACATTTGCACCTACATACACGTTCAATTCATGTATGAACAGAACATCGCAGTGGAGGTTCGATGTCTCAAAAACTCTTACTTTTAACATCTCTGAGATGTTTTTGTGCTCGCTGGGGATGTTATGACTTTCAGGTTGAGTACCAATGAGCCTAACTGATGTCAAACACTCACTTATCTATTCACTTGTCCCAAGAAAATATGACTACATACCAACGTAAATACGCCACTGCTTTACGAAAATAAAAAATTGTAACAGCAGTTTTGGAGAAAAAAAGAAATCTAAATCTCTTTCGTTTATTTGACACCCTGTATCTCAGAGAGTATGCATTTTAGGACATACATAGGAATCTGTAGTCGGAGTTTGTCGATCTTATTGTGACTCACCCTTTATAATTTCCATTTGCTAATTGACGCACTTCTTAAATAGATGTTTGAAATAATACCAAAGTCACTCTGTTTCAGATGAAAGTACGAATTTGATACCAAAAAGCAATAATCGCACTTCAACCGAATCCGAAAACGAGGATCCCAACGACGGAAGAAAGAAAATCTGTGATAAATCTAACGCACTAGGGGGTGATATGCCTTGGCAGACGTTAGTTTCCTACGTAGATGAGCTGACTGTGGGAGGAAGGAGAAACTCCAAAGGGCAGTACGTAGACGGAATGGGGACATTTCCGGGGTTTGGAAAAAAGAAGCCTCCCAGAGTGGCGCCCGATTGTTTTCCTGCAAATTTTTATGAAAGGTAGATTTCAGAAAAATTAATTTTTTTGCCATTCCCGTTTCAATGTTTTAATATTAGTTTGATTCTCTTAGTTTTAGGACTCGAACAATCTTCAAATCATTGATAAATATTGACACAAGTCGAAAAATGAGAAATAAAACTCTCTATGTTTTTATAGATAGATAGATAGATAAGTTTATTCATTGTAAATGCTATTTTTACAGAAACGTCATGAAATTAGGACTACTGACAATAATAAAATAAAATAGTAAAAAAATTTGGTTGTTTAAGACATTGACAACCTATAACGAACATAAAACACTTCAAAACTTACACCTAATCAATTCACGTTCATAAAACTATTTGTATATATTCATCAACTATTTAAGAATTCATCAATGGAGTAGCAGCACAGGTTCAGTAAGTGCGATTTCGCCCATACACTGAAACTTTTTTCTGTTTTATTTCTCAATATTGGAGGTATTTTATTATACAGTTTCGGTCTCCAATAATCAATTCCTTGTTGAGTCTTGTCCAACCGATGAAGTGGGATTCTGAGGTCGTTTCCAAATCTTGTAGAATAGGAGTGGCTTTCTGAATTCATAATAAATCAGTCAGCATAGTATGCTACTTTTGCTGCTTGGTGAGTCGATACAGATTTGATTCTTCTCATGGTGTATATAGCTGCACACAACCTCTTGCTCATAGTAGAAGTGTATATTGTAGCACTAAATACGTCAATGTTAGCTAGCAAGTCGTTCGCATAGATTATGAAGAGAATGGGTCCTAAGGATGATCCTTGTGGTACTCCTTGAATCACTGAATCTGCTTGTGATAAATCATTTTTCCACCAAATTGACTGAAATCGATCAGTCAAATAGGACTCGATCAAACGATGCGGAACTCTTATTCCATAATAGTATGACGTTATGACGTTACTGACGTTATGACTTACTGTATCAAAAGCCTTGCTAAGGTCATAACACAGCATCTGAACAGATTCATGATTGTCGAAGGATTATAAAGAAATTTCTACGCTTTCTACCATGGCTGTAATGGTAGATTTTCCTTTTTTATATCCGTGTTGCCTTTCACTGTATAGATTCAATTTTTCGAAATAATTTACTAGTCGCTTTTTCAGGACTCTTTCAAATATTTTTGACAGGGCTGGTAAAATGGATATGGGTCTGAAATTATCTGGACTATTGATATCTCCTTTTTTAAAGACTGGAATTACCTTAGCATGCTTCATTTCTGATGGAAATATTCCGTCTCTTATGCATATGTTGATGATGATAGTAATTGGAGTTGTAATTTCATCGATACATTGTTTGATTATGTTAGTTGATATTCCATATATATCTCAGTTTTCTAATTTTTTATTTCCATGATTATGTGTCTAGTCTCATTCTCATCAACCTCTGATAAATAAAAGGAGTTCAAGTTGTTGATTTTATTATTCTCCAGAAGTTGATTTGGAGTAACTTGAGTTTTTGTCATTTGTTCATTTGTAGTTAAGAGAGATTCCTTTTGACACTACTTTTATTTGTAACCAACGTTACTGCATTTTCGTCCTATATGGATATTATCAAACAAATAGGTACAATAAACTTGTTGTTGGGAGTGGTAGTGCCATGTTATAACCACTAGAACCAGGAACTGGTTATCAGACAGCGATCAAACAATCAGGGCCGTCACACAAACCCTCACACTGAATAGACATTAGTTTTGTTATTGACCCCACGTTGGGCGCCAGTTTTTTTAATGTGCAAAAAAAGGTTGCACGCCTCTAAGGACCCATTTCATAAACAACTTGAAGTTTCATTTAGATTTAGAAGAACATATGAATGTGACTTCCAGTGGCTCAGCCAGAATTTTCCTTTGGGGGGGGGGGGGGGGGCTAGTATAAAAAGTCTAATACCTAATAATAAATTTTATTTTACAAAATGCCAAATCGTTGAAACTTTGGAAGATTTTAGGGGAGGGGCACTGCCCCGCTTGGCTAAGCCACTGGTGACTTATATACTTTTAATTCTAAAGTGAACTTTAAGTTGATTATGAAATTGGTCCCGATAGTATTGACATTTATGGGGTTTCATTTTTCGTAAGGCCACAGATTTATTGGATGTGAAAATCCGAAACGGAACGACACACTGCACTAATATTACTGAATAATAAATTATAGATATGTCATATAAATAATATTTCATATAAATGGGTAGAAGTTCTTGTTTACTTCTGTAATGTTTTTAATTCTACACCAGCTGAAAAAATTAGAACATGCGATATCGAACTGCTGAGCCGATTTTTTCGGTAATAATTCAAATATAGCTCTTTTTCCAGCCTCTTCAGTATCGCCAGGAACACACAATCACTTTCATTATTATTCATTACGCGAGATTAAACACCAGCAAGAACTTTTAATAAAAAAAAGTTAGCTGGAAACACTATTGTTTGTTGGCAACTGAGGTCATTCGTAGTCACCAACACGGCCACTTCACAGCAAATGCAATAATAATAGTTGAATCGTCAAAAAATAATTTATTGTCCATTACTGCTTGTAATGTCATCAATTGTCATCTTGACTATTTCATCACGTCATAAGCCTCCTAATACGCCCATTACCAGAACAACTTTATGTAGCAGAAAAGTATCATCTGATCTGTTCAGCTTTCCCCAAAAAGTCATGAAAATCACAAATTTTACGTAACTGATTTGATTGCTGATATTGCTCAAATTCAAACGAACACTAAGCTAAACATAACCTAATTATTTCATAGTTTGATAAAGTTTCCAGCCTCCCTAGTTCTTGATTACTTTGATATGATTTTTTTGCTTTCTGAAAATTATTCGAGCAGATGAAGCTTGCTTTTTGTGATCTGTAGCAACAGTCTCTGAGCATTGAATAATAATAATTCCCCCTCATAAATACTCGAAGAGTATGCACAAAGGCATAGCCTGTGCGGGTAGAAGACGGCTATTATTATTTGCCGTGATCAGAACATGCGAACAACCAATTATTGCTCAAATCAGATTAGATCAGTGTGAGCATGACAAACGAACAAATTTATCTTTCGATTATTAAAATAGGACAATCATACAAAGGACTTTGTACAATATTTGTGTTGAAAGTAAGCTTTATTTTGTTCGTGAAATTGCTCCACTCGCTTCGATTATTTGGCAAACTTTTTCACTCACAAAATAAAACCTACTTTTAACACTTACATATGTACTGCGATAAAGTTTAGCTGCTTTGCCAGGCGCCCCCATTATGTCCTCCTCTCCCCCACATTTTTACCAACGGTTTCAAGAGCACTTTTGAAATTCAAGAATACGACACCACTGATTCAGTTTGCTGCTCAGTGGTCTCTTGATATCAACTTTGATCTACAAGAAACTCTTAGTAATTGTCTGTTTTTATTTTGCAGGTGTACATGTTTGAACAAGTGCACGAACACAAAAATAGGCAAAAAATGGGTAAATTTTCGAAAATCAATAGTGAGCGTTGTCGATACATCGGCATTCGAATGGTTCATTTTAGTGCTGATATTCGCATCCAGCGTCACCCTATGCTTTGAAGACATTCATCTAGACGAAAATCCAGATCTGAAAAGCGTGCTCTATTGGACGAATCTAGCCTTCTCGATCATTTTCATAATTGAAATGTTCCTTAAATGGATTGCCTTGGGATTCTACGAATACTTCACCAGTTTCTGGACGTTGCTGGATTTTTTAATAGTGTTCGTAAGTATTTCACTGTTACTAGGGCTACGGAATTTGAGAAACCGCATTAGACCTGACTATTTTGAAAACAGATCTAAAAAGTTAAGATTGGAAGAGAAGTAAGCTCGGTGAAAATGACTGTGAAAATAGGTGTTCCACAAGGGACAATCCTGGGCCCACTTCTTTTTTTCATTCATATGGATATTATAGTTTAAATACGAGATTTAGTCTTCTATGTAATATGCTATGACACATTCCTTATACTCATATTTCGCTGTATTTCACACATTAAAATAGTTTTTTCTTCTCTTTTCTTTCTTTATTAATTTATTTCAAATGACTTGCTCCTTTCCCAACCCTATTGTACATTGTACAAAGCAATCTCAGATTGATGGTCCTTTCAATATTTCAGGTATCGTTATTTAGTTTGTTGATAGAAGAGAACGAAAATCTGAAAGTGCTTCGTTCGTTGCGGACTCTGAGGGCCCTCAGGCCCTTGAGGGCCATAAGCAGGTGGCAAGGTATGAGGATAGTGGTGAACGCCCTCATGTATGCCATCCCGAGCATCTTCAACGTCTTGCTGGTGTGCCTTGTGTTCTGGCTGATATTTTCCATCATGGGCGTTCAGTTCTTCAGCGGAAAGTTCTTCAAATGCGTCGATGAAGAAGGCGAGAGACTAGATACAAGTGTAAGTCCTACAAGAATTTATGTCACACGTGAACAAGAAATTTTTACGTACAATAACAACATTTTTAATGGGATTATTAATCTGAGTTCCACAAGGATCCATCTTGGGGCCAATCCTGTTTCTTATTTATAGAATAGAATAGAATTTTTATTGGTCTAGAATACACCGTAGTGTTTTGACAGGTCAAAATGTATACGTTACAAAGCAGTACAGTAACACTTTAAAAACATAGAATGTGTTACATACATAGTAAAACAGTTTACTAAAATGTCGTAGTAGGCATTGGCTATGAGATGAATTTTCAAGGTCAGTTTGAATTTTATCATATGTAAACTCTTTAGCTGATTTAGATTTATCTGGAAAAATTGAAATGTTTTCTGATGATACCACAATACTATAAGGCGGAGAAAGTCAAGGTGATATCAAAAATGACATGCAAGATGATCTAGAAAAAATATCATTATGGATCATCTGCAATAAATTGACTTTAAATTACGAAAAATCTTCATTTGTGTTCATTCCAAAAAAAATGGTCGTACGATAATTTGAATAATTCGATAAATTTAACAATAAATGCATAAATTACTGTTCAAAACAGAAATTCGTAGGACATATTTCTCCAGGGGATTTTTTTTCTGGTGGATTAAAACACGCTTCAATTAAAGGTAAATTCAAAAGCGGTGATCCTCAAAATCTGGGAAATTATAGATCCATAGCATTACTGGACATTTTTTCAAACATTATTGAAAAACTATTGAAAAAACGTACACTCAATTTCGTCAATGCAAAATACGGTTTCTATGAAAACCAGTTCAAGAAAACAATGAAACTCAATCAGCAGCATCACAAGTAATTGATAAAATTCGAGAAGGACTAGACCAAGGAAATTATGTGGTTGCGATATTCAGGGACCTCAAAAAAGCTTTTGATACCGTTGATCACATAACACTTTTGAAACATTTGGAGTCAATGGGAATGAGAGACGTTGTGAATAGTCTCCTTGAATCATATCTATTAAACAGAACTATTACCATCAAATCTTGTAATTATGAAGTTTACAAGCTTTATTTCATTAATAAAGAACTCCCCCAGAGTTCTGTTTTAGGACCAATTTTATATTTACTATATATTCAAAACATTTCCAGAATTGGTCTAGAAGGTACCTAAATTTACCATTTATGCAGACGACAAGGTGATTTTATTTGAAAACTCTAATCCTTCAATTTTAGAAACTATGATCAACGACGATATGAAAAAATATGAAAAGTTACTATATTCTAATCTCTCATCACTAAATACAACTAAATTTGAGTATATACATCATTTTTTTCAACAAAAAAATAAACAAAAAATTAATCTTAATTTGAAAATGATATTTTAAAGCACGCTTCACAGATATGGTATCTAGGAATATGAAATGATGAAAGTACAAACATATTGAAGTGCTTATGAAAAAGATGTCTCCCCTCACCCTCAATGTTAATATAAGTTCCGAAAGGAAATTAAGTTAAAATTATGTTTGATTTACAATATTTTAGTATACTATGGATATATTTGGATAGTAGATTTTCACTTGACATGAAATCATTAGTACCAGCCAATATTATATATAGCAAAATCATTATTCATTAAATTTTCGATTACACTATAATATGTAGTACCTGTTTGACTATTGATTTTACTAATATTTTAGATAATATTCCATCCTTCGACTTCCCTCCAAACACTGCCCAAAATTCATCACATAATTCAAAATTGATTTGGATCACTTGATTGGATATTTTTCTCATTTCTTTAAATACTGACCGTACTTCAATAACGTTGTTTTGTTTTCAGGTGGTGGAGACTAAATGGGACTGTGATAATCAAAATTATACGTGGATAAACTCCAAAATATCTTTCGATCACGTGGGAGTAGCTTATTTGGCGTTGTTCCAAGTAGTGAGTATTCCATCCAATACATTTGTTGTGCCAAATTCATTATTTCTTCATCTAAGACCACATTTATCTCAGAATATTTGATTTAGGTGAATAGCATAATGAATATCAACCTAATTGGTGAACGGTTTTTTTTGCAGATGGTAATGTACTCTATCACACATCTAAAAATGTTCAAATCTTAAAAGAAAATTTATTAACTCAGAAAAAACGATGTTTATGACATTTGAACAAAGGAATATAGAAAACATCGAACTAAACTACTGTTATAATAAATTGGTGAAACAAACTGTCCTTAAAGCAAAAAATGTGTATTTTCAAGAATTATTCAAGGATACATCAACAAAAACACTTTGGAAAACTATTAATATCCTTTTATGTAATAAAACAAGTGGCAAATCATCTCGAAATAATATTGAATACATCACCATAAATGACAGACGAATTGAAGAACAATTGGAAATATGTGAGCAATTCAATGACTATTCTGTAAATATTGGAGCCGAATTATCAAGAAATGTAGCAGATACCCAAGACAGATTTTCAACCTGTTCCTCTCCCTCTTCTATGTTTCTGAATCCCACCGAGTATCACGAAATTCATGAAATATTTGACGAACTAGACAACAAGAATGCCATTATTAAACAAATTGATTGATACATCCTTTGACAAATGTATGTTCCCAGATGAATTAAAAACTGCTAAAGTCAAACCAACATATTTTCAAAAATCATTTAAAAGATCATGGATAGAAGGTTAAGAGAATATCTGAAAAAATCAAATTTTTGTATGCAGAACAATATGGTTTTCGAAAATCTAGTGATACTGAGTCTGCGGCAGTAGACATGATTTCAAGAATAAAACTGGAATTAGATTCGACAAAAAAATTAGCGTTATTATCACTAGATTTGAGGAAAGCCTTCGATATGGTTAACCACAACATTCTTTTAGGAATATCATATGATATTGGAATGAGCGGAAAAATTTACATTTGGTTCAAAAATTATTTAGCTGACAGAAAACAACTAGTACAATCATAAATACACTCGATTACTTATATTTCGGACGTCCATCATCTTAATGGTTGAAAGATTTCTATCTCTTTCAAATTTTTTCACAACGTCTTCTGGTGAATAGTGACAAAAATCAGATGCTACGCGACCTTTTATAGGCCTATAATCAAAGTGTAATTACGCGCGGTCTTGTGGCGCGCGTGGTTTCACCCTTTTTCTCCCTCCAAAAGGTCCATGAGCGGTTTCCTTACGTTTTTAATTTCCACGCTTGGTTGACTGAAAGCACCATTGGCTTCTATGTAGGTGGTTTCCATAAATTTCCGTTTGAACCAATGTTCCTCTCTATGAAGAACACTAGCTTCGTCCCAGAGAATTCGGTGGTGTTTTGTCCAGGCGTGGTCAGAAATTTCCGATTTTGATGTTTCCCCTCGTTGAGTCCACTTTTTGTGTTCGGCTATTCTTACTGATAATGACCTCTTGGTCTCTCCGATATAGGAATCTCCACATTCACATGGGACTTTGTAAATACAGTTTTTACTGGATTCTGTTGTGTTCTCTGGTTTCGTCTTGGTGAGGAAGCTTCGTAAGGTACTGCCGGATTGAAAGCAACTCTTGATGTTGTATTTATTTCCGATCCTTCTGATCTTCTCGGAGATACCCCTGATATAGGGAAGAATGAGAACGGGGTTTTGTGGTCTTTCTTCGGTTGTCTTGGTCTTTTCGAGTTGTTTCCGAACTTCTCCTATGAGCTTCTCGGAGTATTCGTTTCGGCGTAGGTCCTTTTGTTTTGTTTTGTTGCTTTCAATCCGGCAGTACCTTACGAAGCTTCCTCACCAAGACGAAACCAGAGAACACATGGTCCCATGTGAATGTGGAGATTCCTATATCGGAGAGACCAAGAGACCATTATCAGTAAGAATAGCCGAACACAAAAAGTGGACTCAACGAGGGGAAACATCAAAATCGGGAATTGCTGACCACGCCTGGACAAAACACCACCGAATTCTCTGGGACGAAGCTAGTGTTCTTCATAGAGAGGAACATTGGTTCAAACGGAAATTTATGGAAACCACCAACATAGAAGCCAATGGTGCCTTCAGTCAACCAAGCGTGGAAATTAAAAACGTATGGAAACCGCTCATGGACCGTTTTGGAGGGAGAAAAAGCGCGAAACCACGCGCGCCACAAGACCGCGCGTAAGTACACTTTAATTATAGACCTATAAAAGGTCGCGTAGCATCTGATTTTGTCACTATTCACCAGAAGACGATTGCGGATTCAAGCAATTGAAACGTTGTGAAAAAATTTGAAAGAGATAGAAATCTTTCAACCATTAAGATGATAGACGTCCGAAATATAAGTAATCAAGTTACTACATCGTCTAAAACATTCAAACAAACATAAATACACCCAGTTCAATTAAAAATATAAACTGTGTGGTGCCACATGGGTCTATACTTGCTCCGATCCTTTTTTTAATATATATAAACTCGACATCAGAACTCAAATTGAAAGGTCAAATTAAACTTTTTGCTGATGATACAACTATTGTATATTTTGCAGAGAATGAATTCGAAATTCTTTCTAATATTGAACAGGATCTTCAAATCCTATCTCATTGGCTACTCGCTCACAAACTATTGTTGAATTTTTCGAAATATTACAACTGATTCTCTAAGACCAATAAAATTTAAAAAATTACCAATTCAGTATACCAACAATACAAAATTTTTGGGTTCACATATCGACACAACACTCTGTTAGTCCAATCATATCAACAATCTGAGAAAACAACTCTCACCTATGATTGGAATACTATTTCGAATAAGACAATATACCCCACTGAAATATTTAAAAATCATATATTTCAGTTTAATTTATTCAAAATTGCAATACCCCATTTCTGCTTGGGGCTCAGTCAAAATTTCTATTATGAAACCACTACAAACTTTGCAGAACAAAGCCATGATATGCATATACAAATTGCCCTTTTTAGAATCCTCAAAAAAATTATATGAACCTAATAACTTACTAAATCTTCGTTCATTATATTGTCGTAAATATTGAGTACTGCCCTTTTGAATTGTTTTAGTGCATTGATCCATTCATCTTATTGTTTATTAATTCGTCCACGATATAGAAGTTCATTGTCATATGCGACCGACATTGAAATTAGCGAAGTCGCGTGACGAGCTAAAATCGTTGATCGAACGATATAAATATATTTCCTTATATAAATACAAGAGGAATGGAACGATGAGATAGTTGATAATAGACTCCTGTAGAGGATAGAGCCCTAGCGCTCAGTATGCCTTATAGGCTAGGCCCTTTTGGCCTTAGCTGTAAGTATTGGTTAAGTGATGGTTTTAGGTAAGAGTTTTGTTTGTTCCCTATTATATTATTGAATGTCCCATATTTTAAAATGTATATTTCACTTTCCTCCCGTATCCCAGTTGTTATATAATAAATATTTATGTTCTGTTACTACCCCTTGATTTACTATTGCTACCATCTGTAGCTACACCCCAAGTCGCATTTTGTATAAGGGAAACAACCCCTTATACGGCTCAGGATGCTACTATAGTAGCCCTAGTCGCAACAATATGAATTTAAAATTTCAATTTTCATCCAATATGTTGATACAGGAAAAAAACACTCGGATCTTACTTTTGATCATATTTCGAATATACATTACCATAAATAAGAAATGTAAATAAAATGAACGCTTGACGTTTCAAATCAAACTTTGGAAAAACTTCTATTTTTTACGAGGCAATTGAGATATATAATAAAATACCATGGGCAATAAAAGAAATTAGGACTAAAACTAAACTTAAAGATTAACTTAAAAAATGTATACTCAACAGATGATTGATATGACTTATTTACTCATATTTCACAGATTATCTGTATTTATCTGATTTTAAATAATTGTACCAATTGTCGTTATACAATTTATGTTAAAACTTAATCCCTCTATAAACAGAAATGTTTCTTGGAATAAATAAATGAATAAAAAAAACATTATAATTAAGAACAGAACTATTGCAGAAGTTGAGAACCACAAGTACTTTGGTCTGATGATTGACAAAAATTTTAAATTTGAGTAATATAGAGAAAATCAAAAAATCTATTATTCCTCTGATAGGAGCTATCAGAAGAATACAATTTCTGAGAAAATATCTTTAATAGGTAATATATAACGCACATGTTATCTATCAGATATATCATCACAGTGTGATCATTGGCATACAACGTTCTCAGATTTGTACAAAAACACCAATAATATGACATTGAAACAACTTATTAAATTTGAAAATGCTAAATTTGAATTCAAATTAACCAAGAATATTCAAAAGAGTAATACTCCAATTCAGAAAAATTCCAAATTACATAGTCACAACACTCAGATTTTGAATCACTTTCACTTGGACACTATTTATTCCAACAAAGGAAAAACAAATAAAATTTTCAGCTCCATAGAAACATTCAATAAATCACCAGTAAAAATAAAATATTAAAAAACTATAATTTAAGTTTACAAGAATTTGAAAGAAATTTTACTATTGAAATGTTCATAAAAATATAAAAAACTTTAGGAATTATTTGATGGTCTATTAGAATTTATTCACTGCAATTGATCTTTAATGTATATTATTCAAACTTCTTTGTACCAGAACTTGTTCTGACTGGACGTCATTTCTATGATAAATAGAAATAAAATATGGATATACAGGGATTATCACATTATACGTTCATTAATCGTTTTCAAAGTTCCTATTGGAACATCACATGAAATAATATAAATAATCGATACAAAAATCTTACACATCGGGTAATCTGTTCTCTTTTCAAGGCTACCTTTGAAGGTTGGATGGAGGTCATGGCAGATGCAGTAGACGCAAGGGGAGTCGATCTGCAGCCACAAAGGGAGGCGAACCTTTACGCTTACATTTATTTCGTAATTTTCATAGTCTGCGGGTCTTTCTTCACCCTCAATCTCTTCATTGGAGTAATCATCGACAACTTCAACATGCTCAAGAAAAAGGTAAATACAATCCACTCAAGCATCGTCTCCGCTAACTTTTTATTTTCAGTATGAAGGCGGGGTGCTAGAAATGTTTTTGACAGAAAGCCAAAAGCATTATTATACCGCAATGAAGAAACTGGGTAGGAAGAAGCCGCAAAAGGTGATAAAAAGGCCGATGAATCAGTTTTTGGCCATGTTCTACGACTTGTCGAACTCTAGACGATTCGAAATCGCCATTTTCGTGTTGATTTTTTTAAACATGTTGAGCATGGGTATCGAGCATTACGGTCAACCGCACTCAGTTTTCTTCGTTTTAGAAGTCAGCAATGCGTTCTTCACGACCGTCTTTAGTTTAGGTAAGTAACCACAGAAGATTTGCATCACTTTTGCTGTACCACCAGAAGATTGTTTCAGCCACAGCATCTGATAACATCATCCCTAAAAGCAATGGGATATCAAGGAGACTAAACATTATTTAACAGGAGAGTCTAATCCCCATAAGACAATGGGGACACTAATAGAAAGAGATAAAAGAAAATTTGTGACGAAATGTGACGTAGTTGGACATGTCATGGCCGCCATTCTCGATAGACAGTGACGGACTAGCTCTTGGTATATGAGAGCTACAGCTGACAGTTTTGTTGCTTGGTTCGAGTTCGACTCTGTACTCATGTCCAAGTACGTCACTATGACGCGTTGATGCTACAAGATTCTAATTGGCTAGAGCTTACTAAACCCTCCTATTAGTTTAGTCTCTTTTATGGGATATAACCATATAAATATATATTATATACTTACTCTAGAATGCTAATCCCGCCAATTTTCACGGCGAAAACACTGAAATGAAATTATAATATGATCATCATCATCATATTATAATTTCATTTCAGTGGGCGAAAAGCATGCCGCGTATGCAACCCGTTTACGATGTGCGCATGCGCGTCATCAGTGTAGTTTGGGTACATCGATACCAAGCTTGAAAATAATTTGGTGTTCCAATTCAGAGTTTTGTGTCAAGAGGCAATGAAACCCATGTCATTTGAAAGAGAGAAATTTGACAGTGCATTTAGGACTTTTTAAAACCGAAAAGAACCTTTTAGAGATAGATTACTCCGAATTTTAGGCGCGAAAGAAACTTATTTAAAACAATAATGTACCCTATGCTACTGTAATTATAATGACCGTGCAACAGTGCTTTTTCATCAACAGGAAGACTTGTCACTAAGAAATGTCACTCTTGTCAGAGACAGAGTCATTGGTTATTCTTTCATCTTTCGTGAATTTGCATTAATCTTGTTCCTTTAAAGACAATTTCTAATAAAGCCGTTCCTTCCTAAAAATAAATAATGAACTGTTTAGTGTTGTGTAATGAAAAATACCTGAAATAAACCATTTTTGGTAGATAATGAAATTTTTTATGTACCTATATGCTTTGCTCAAAATAGCTTAAATATTATTTTAGCTTGACAAAAAGGGCATGATTTTTAGTTATTGTTTTCAAGGAGAGACCCCAGCAAAACATTTGAGTGAGAAAATTGTAATTTGTGGCAGACACTTTCCTCATGAAGATTCATGTGAAAACGGCAATAGAGTAATTTGAAACCTAGTGCAGTACCAATACTGTGTCTGCATAAGCATGCATGGCGAGTGATACAACTTTCTACCACACCGCTTAAGTATATTATGAGTTCTAGATTCCTACAAAAAGTACTAAACATACATAGAATCGCCTCAGAAAATTAATGTCAATATGGAAGTGCTTTTGTTTGATGGTAAGGAAAATGCTTCTGGCCTCACTGTTTCATGCACACCCATTGTGGAAATTGCACTAAGGTAATACAACCAGAAATACTCGTAGAAATAGCATGTTAATCTCTTCAAATGATTTAAATTAAATGCAGTTGCGTATTTTGACATGAATCGTTCTAAAAAAACGTGAGCTTCCAAGCATCCAATTTTATAAATCCAATTCGAGTTGAAATTATTCATGATAATAGCTGAAATAAATTTTCATAGTTTTTTGTACTTTCAATTTATTTTCGAATCCAGTGCTTCCTTGAAATTCGAACCGACGATTTGGGGTGGTTCCGTAGGTTTTTGTAGGTTAACTACAGCTGAAAAGTGAATGTGATACCAAGAATCAGTCGCTCTACTTTCTGATGGCCTTTTCTGACTATTTGGGATCATAAATATGTGAAAATATGTATTCAAATCGGCTAAATACAAATAACAGGTATAAGCTTTTTAAGAAACCGTAAACAGTACGTATGCCTCAGAAGTAAACAAAAAGATGAAATAATTGTTACTAAATCCAACCTTGTGGATATTGATATAGGTATTCCACAAGGTTCCATTCTAGGCCCAGTGTTATTTCTATTATATGTGAATAGTATAAATGAACTAGGTAAAGATATTCACGTCACTATGTATGCAGACGATATATCTGTCCTTGTTGTGGATAAATCTGATGAGATTCTTGAAAGAAAATGCAACGAAGCGATTCAGATTCAGATTGGCATCTTGGTTGTTTGAAAACTCCATTTTTTTCAATATCGAGAAGACACAGTATCTTAGGTTTCACAATAGACAACGAGTTTGCTATAAACCTAATCTTGTCGTTAATGATGTGCCCATATCTCGTACAGCTACACATGTTAAATTTTTGGGAATAAACATTGACGAACACTCAAACTGCATTCACAATGTTATTTATTGAAATATTTACGAACAGTTCTCACATACAATCAATTGCAGATGGTGTATTATGCACAAGTAGAAAGTCGTCTTCGATATGGTATTTGTTTCTGGGGTTGGTCCACTATGACTGATGATGTGTTTATAGCACAGAAGAAAATAATGAGATGCATTGCTAGTGTGTCTAGTACCACCAGCTGTAAAGACCTATTTATTAGTCACAAAATATTGACACTTCCTTCTTTATATTTATATGAACTGTCTCCATATATTTAGGAATAAAGAAACATTTATTAAGAATTCTGAGGTTCATCAAATGAACACTCGTAATCGAGAACTATTTTATGTACCATACTGTAATGTTGTTGAATTCAATTCTACAGATAACAATGGCTTGAGGGCTTTCAACAAGCTACCACGGGAACTCAAGGAGTGTTCTTCACTGCCCACTTTCAAAAGAAAACTCAAGGAATTCTTAATTGTGAAATGTTTTTATTCAACAAAAGATTATTTTACTAATTAGTGAATATTTTACTGTTAAATGTTTGTTTGTCTCATAAAAATTCATGTTGTCATGTGATTTTCTGTTCTGTTCTGTTCTGAATAATAAAATTATTATTATTATTATTAAGCACAATGAGGTTTCCAACCTTATTCTCCGAGAATCAGAATTAACGCTTGTTAATCTTCACAAGTACCATAATATTTTACTAAAACCGGGCCTGTTACAAAAATCACTGATGACGGCTTGCGCATTGCGGACTAGTCTGAACTTTTTACAACACTTTTGACATGGGGATTAGCATTCTAGAGTAAGTATATAATATATATTTCTATGGATATCACATGCAGATTCCTAACATATTTCCTGAACGTTCACTTGTAAATTATATATCGTAGTGTTGAAAGTATGTCGAAAGTATTACAGAGCTGAAAATGAGACATAATACTCTCGTAATTTTTTCGAAATTTTACAGAAGTATCGAAGACCATGCTTTTTTTTCGTTACTTACAACTTCTGGCGGTCCAGCAGAGATACTGTTCCAAACAGCACATACAGTTTCAGAAATATCTATAAATTTTGTTTTCCAGAAATATTGGGTTTTTTCATATTGTGCAAATATTTCTGGAAAATATCCCAGGAATATTTTATAGAAATATGGAATGAATATATTTTGAACAATATTCCCTTGATATACGAGTAATTTTCAATTATGAAACATTTTTGAAATATTGTTGCAATATCAAAATTTGCATATTTCGTTTTCAATGTTTTCGAAATAGTATATTTCATTATGAGTTCAGAAAATAGGCTTTAACCGTGGAGGCGAAGCTGAACACGGGAAGTCGTGTAAGCACGGAAAAAGCTTTTATGGACGAGTAATGAACGATTTTTTCATTATATCTACCTGAAAACCACACATTGTAAAGAAACATCTATTTTTGATGATGAAGGAACAGAAACATGTATTATTAATTGAAATATTTATGGTACAAAAATATCCAGAAATTGCCACAAAACAAGCGTTATTTACCCTGTTGGTAAGGAAATATTCAAACAATTTGCGATTTCTAGAGAACTGTCAACAACATATTATTTGATTTTGACATGTCAATAGGCAGCTATAATGACATCAGCGCACGAAAAAAAATTCCGTGCGGGAAAAAACCCTTTTCCAGTATGCCCAAAAAGCATGTAAATATAGTGTTCTCAGATAGGTATGATGAAAAAAGGTTTTACTTACTTGCTCGTATTTTGTACATTTTTCTGAAAGAGTATGACACCCATAGGGTTGAATACCTTTTTATGTTTTTGTCCTATTCATTCCTAATAGTTTCACAACGTTCTCTCTACAATCCATTTAATCCATATATTTAAAATATGTAGGAATTGTTCCTCAGATACTGTCCGCTATCTGGATTGGATCCGGAGGAATTCTTACCGAGTATTTATTCTAACAAAGATCTAATTTGATACGTGACTTAATATTTCAGAAGCCATAGTGAAAATAATAGGACTTCGTTATCATTACTTTACCGTTCCATGGAATGTTTTCGACTTCTTGTTGGTTTTGGCTTCCATACTTGGCATTCTCATGGAAGATATCATGATAGACTTTCCCGTTTCTCCGACCCTTCTTCGAGTAGTTAGAGTTTTTAGGATAGGAAGAATTTTACGATTAATCAAGGTAAGACATTCATTTATTTCATTGATACAATCAACGATTTGATAACAAAAACATAAGGAGCAACTGCCATTTATCAATTTGTTTTAAATATTAAATACAAAAAACTTTTTTTAGTCATGTGTTACTAATAAAATGAAAGCTAATACAGCAATCTGGTTACTACGAGGCCATATTTTAAGCGCTTGACTGTACCAAATCGGGGGTTGCCAAATTTACCCAGAAAACAAACAGAACGGCATTATCAAGTTCAAATAATAACCACAGTTTCCTCCAGGTCCTCTTAAGATCCCGCAAGATTATAGCCACATAATGCAGACCCATGCAGGTCACTAGAAGGTCACTGATAATGTCAATGTGGTGGGGAGAATCCCAGAACTGGCTCAAATCTCCTACTGTCGAATATTATGACGTTTATATTCATTGAGAATAACAGAAGTTCTGGTAAATGGAATTTGGTTGTTGTTTGTTGTTGCATACAGACCATAATCAAGTGTATTATGGCTGGGTAATCACAGCAATTAGGTTTCCCGTCGTAACCACCTAAACGTTTTCGGAAGTTCAACATGTTCTCTCAATTGCAGGCTGCCAAAGGTATCAGAAAACTCCTGTTCGCTCTGATAGTCTCCCTGCCCGCCCTCTTCAACATAGGCGCCCTCCTCGCCCTCATCACCTTCATCTACGCCATCATCGGCATGTTCCTGTTCGGCCACGTGCGCCAGCAAGGGGCGCTGGACGACATGGTGAACTTCGAGACGTTCGGCCGGTCGATGCACCTCCTCTTCCGCCTCATCACCTCAGCGGGCTGGAACGACGTCCTGGAGTCGCTCATGATCGAGTACCCGGACTGCGATCCGCATTTCCGCAACCAGAGCAACGGCGACTGCGGGTACCCGCTGCTGGCGATCATATACTTCACGAGCTTCATCATCATCAATTACATGATAGTTATCAATATGTACATAGCGATTATTCTCGAGAACTTCAATCAGGCTCATCAGGAGGAGGAGATCGGGATCGTCGAGGACGATTTGGAGATGTTTTATATTCGGTGGAGCAAGTGAGTATTTTTGTTCGAAACAACTGACTCATTTAACCCTTTGCGGTCCTTTGTCGGGACAGTCCCATATACCCGTTGTCGGTTGAAATCACAAGATAGTATACTGACCAATTCTAACGCTTTGTCAATAAGAATAACTTCCATCAGGCAAAAGTATATTTTGATTTGATTTTGATACTACACGTTTTAATTTTTCAAATAGTGCTTTTCATTAAAAAGTGAATAATCGGTATGAATTTACAAATCTATTTCTTGACAGAAACTAGCCTAGCGCTGAGAGTGAAAAAGAAAAAAGAAACGCTACTACATCAATGACATTTATCATTCCAGAAAGAGAGTTGGTGAATATCACTTACCAATGGTTTAGAATGTTAATGATTAACACTAAATTATGTTGTAAGGGTTCACATTCTAACCATTAGTAAGTCGATCCGTAGTTTAAACTGAACGTATACAACTGGCCCTAAGATCTTTAACTAGAACCATTGTTTAAATAGAAGTAAGATAGTTAGTCATTGCCTGTGGAAAAGGTATTGGACCCAAACGCGAGTGTCATCCAGCGTGATTAGTTACAAAAATGAATATTTGACGTCATTTTAATGCAGGTTTCTTCAAAAAACTCTGATTTTAATGCCGTCCTATTGTTTCAATCAAGTTACGACATGGCTAGGAGGCCAGATCACTGAAGTTACGACATGACTTGGATGCGAGATCACTGTCGCCATCTACATGTCGCATCCATTTGAATCCAATAAATCCCATAAGGTTGGCTAACTATCTTCTATATACACAATGCTAGAACTGACAGTGTGTTTGAGTGGACAGAAGGAAGACAAAGTTCTTTTAACAGCCTATGACATTTGTTAACCAACTCTTCAGTTTTGACATATTTTGATTAAAAAAAGTTAATATAAATAGAAACAGATGCGTCTAAAGATGGACTGGGTGCTTGTCTTTTGCAAGAAGGTAAACCTGTAGCATTTGCATCACGCAGTCTAACCATAACTGAGCAAGCCTACGCTCAACTTGAAAAAGAAACATTAGCAATACTTTTTGCTGTAAAATATTTCATTATTTTATTTATGGTATTTTCACTAAAATGTACAGTAATCACAAACCTTTAAAATAAATTTAAAAAAAAGCTTCTCCAAGAATTTTAAAGATTACTCAAACTCTTAAAATACAATTTAGATATTTGCTACAGACCTGGAGAGTATGCGACTATTTCCATGTTTGGCATCAGAATTAATACATTATTTATTCATACTTTTGATAACCCGTCCGAAAGAATCTAGAAGAGTAGCAAACACAAAGAAACGTTTCTCTCTATGTCATAAGTCTCGCCGAAACTTTGCCACCTCCGCTGATGACGGCAACATATTTTTCTTTTATTTCACACTAAAAAAAATTGTTTAAATAAACAAAAGAAATATGTTGAGGTCGAGAACCGGTCGAGAACCAGTCGAGAACCATCTTGAAAAGTGACCTTCTTGGATATAAATAGACAGCCGGTTTCACAGAGGGCAGATAAGTTAGACTTCAACCAAGACAGTCTGATTTGTAGTAGTAAAGTGTGATATGGATTAGAAGTTAGATTTTATGTGTAAACATAAATTAGTTGAAACCATTAACACTATAACATTATTTCGTAGTTATCAATGCTCTTGGGATATTATAGCGGAGAATGTTTTCTAGCATTCATTTTTTTCACTCCAGTTAACTGAAATATCTAGCCCGTATCATCGTATTCTGTCCTCATTTCCCAGAAATACACTAAATGGTGGAATATTTAACTGAATATAAAAACCTAATTTTCTTCTAGATACGATCCACACGCCACGCAGTTCATCCGCTTCTGCCAACTTTCAGATTTCATAGCCTCGCTTGATCCTCCACTGGGCATATCGAAGCCGAACACGGTGGCCTTAGTGAGTTTCAACTTGCCTATTGCCAGAGGCAATAAAATCCATTGCCTCGATATCCTTCACGCTCTAGTCAAGCACGTATTGGGACACGTGGAGGAGACTGACAATTTCAGACAGGTAAGCCAAAATCATCCAGTATATCACACGGTTATCATTATTTATTATAGTTACAGCATGTAATGAAATTACGTCAGTGAACTTTGGTGTACCACAAAGCCCAATTTCGGGACCTTTGCTATCCACTATTCGTGTAGCTGGTGTTCGACAAGCATGGTTTTTCTATTTATTTATACCCCATTAGGAAACGAAAAATGCTTGTGCTACTGAAGATTTTTCGTAACTTTGAATACAAGCAAAATTAATAAGCAACAGTAATATTAACAATAAGCTAACTACTTCTAATAACTTCCATCAGATTCAGATTCATAACCTGCTTGAAATCGCTGCTCAAATCTTCTATACTTGATTCATGTCATCCTATTTACTTTTTGCAA
Source organism: Chrysolina oricalcia (assembly GCA_944452925.2). Taxonomy (NCBI): domain Eukaryota; kingdom Metazoa; phylum Arthropoda; class Insecta; order Coleoptera; family Chrysomelidae; genus Chrysolina; species Chrysolina oricalcia. Next base: position 62,155,155 of record OX101818.2, on the reverse strand, counting down.
TGCCACTTTTTTACCGAGGGCAATGTCTAGAACGTGTGAAAAATAATAAAACACTAAAAATATAGCACACAGTTATGAAGAGACAGTATCATTATAAGCTGTTTTTGAACTCAACTGCCCGCCAGATCACCAGATCTGATACCATTGGACTGTTTTATGGGGTTACCTCAAACATAATGTGTATGATAGGTATACCACCTGTACTACAACATCAGGGAGCAGATCTACTTATTCCATACCTTGTCAAGTTGTTCAGGGTTAGCCTCCTTCATAGGTGGTGGTCTTCATACCGAAGCCGGGAAAACCATCCTGCGCCCAGATATTTGAACCAATTTGTCTTTCAACGTTCATGCTGAAGATATCATCAAAATGGAAAACCTGTGATGAATCTCCAGGAGTTCATCTGAAGATCCGGATGAACCAATTTACTGCCTGTTTGGACGAACCACAAGACATGCCTTAGTCCTGGACATACTTGTTTCAAATTTCTAAAAAAAAATCTAAAAATTTAAAAAGGACATTTATGAGCCACACTGTATATGCCTGACTTGTCATAAAAATACGTAGTAATTTAGACGAATAAAGTTTCTATTCCGATATTATTCCATTCAACATTTCTGTTTTTTTTTCAGTTGCAAGAGCAAATGGGCATAAAATTCAAAAAACAATTCCCAACGAGAAAGGAGCTGGAAATTGTTTCTTCGACCAGGATATGGAAGAGGCAAGATAAGGCAGCTCGACTTATACAGAAGTCGTATAAGGATTATCTGAAGTGAGTCTACAGTTAAGAATAGTTCATGTGTAAATTGGAGATTATGTACTTTGTCGTCAGACATAGAAATTGAGTTATATGGATATTCGACTCGGCAATTGATTCAATTCTTGTATCAAAACAATTCATTCATGTATCGATCGAATACCACAAACAGTTTATTATTTTGATGAAGTTTCTATTAGGATATACTGTGAGTATGAAAAAGAAAAGTCCACCTCTTATCGACAAAATAAGGGGCGTTAGATAACACATCATTTAGTGTTGGTAACTTTTGATTAGATACCAATGTTATTGTCACTTTTTAAGTGTTTTCATTGGGTTTTAGACAAGAGTTTGAATAAACTTTGAAAAAATAAATAGTTAAATGCTCCTTATTCAAGTTATTAGAATAGAAACACAAAATCAAAATACGATTTTTTTTACATTCTACGATTCCATAGATTTGTGCAAGTAATCGATTTGATTGGTCAAAAAATTTACTAGTAACTCATAAAAACGTCTGCCATGCATTGAATAATTTAACTTTTAACAGAATTTTAATAAAAATATCGATGGCAGACGTTAGTTGATTGTACAAACTTAACCCACAATGTTTACGTGTTCATACGAGTCTGCCACTCATTTGCACACGAGCGAAATGTCTGCATGTGGAATATTTTGATTACTTTACAGAACTCTACTAAAATGTCAATTGGCAGACATATGTCTATTGTTCCAAATATTGAATTTTTGAAACAATTCAATAAATTTCTTCCATTTCTGTTTGATACTATATAACTATATAAGAAATGTTCTTATATAGTGATTGTATTTTTGGATAACAAAACTGGAGCAAAGCATCTCCCTAAAACTGTGTTTCCTTCCAGGCGCAAAAAGGAACGAGAACGGGAAGCCGAAGAGATCGACGAGACGACGCAGACGTCGTCACCGGGCGGCGGCTGGCAGGGCCGGCTGTCGGCTTTTTTGCACGTGCATCGAGGGAGTCGCGCGTCCTCTCGCAAATCCTCGAGGGCGTCAGACGCGAGCGACCTCAGCGAGCTGGGCGGCCCCTGGCTGAACCTGCCGCTGCTGTTGCTCTCCAGCGCCACCAACATGTCCCCGGAGGAGTTGGATTTGACGCGCGACGCCGCCGATGTCAGCATCAAAGTCAGCGAGGCGAGTCCGGAGGCCGGTGAGTAGGCTCGCAGAGAATTTTTTATACAAGCCGGAAACTTTCAGATCGTAGTATTTCGGGTGCGGAGAGGAAAGTCGGACACTTTTTCAAGATAAGCAATGTTATATATTACTTTATCTAAAAAACTCTGACATCTGCTTCCTGTACGATGCATTTCGGCCAGCCTCTCTTTTTTCGTGAGAATCCACCCGCCCCATCATGGTTATTGGGGTAAAACAAAGGTTTTGTTGGGGTATGGTGAGGCTTGCTCAGATCTCGTCTATATCAGAATTAACGTTAAACTCTCTATACTTTGATGGCACGTTATTCTTACTTAATTTTTTTGAACATACGTATTTAGAATCAAGCACATCTATGTGACTACAACATGCCACGTGAGTCTTCTCACAAATGACAAATAGCAACGAGTTTGTAGTGAGGGTGCAACAATGTCACATTCATTAGTCTTTATATAGTATATATAGTGGTTTTTCTCTGAATACTTTACTTACTCAATTAGGAGTTTGTCGAGAGTAGGTACACATATGAAGATATCACTCATCAATATTACCAATGTCATCTCAAAATCAAACACAAACTCTGAATACAAACACGTAATGACAAAATTCTCGAAGTACTCCAAAGACATATGACTGATGACGTAAAAGGGGTGGGAGGAAATCCAGGACCGGCTCAAATCTCCTACTACTATGGACTGATGACCGAGGACCGAGCTGAATCATAGATCTTTATCATTGAAGGGAACAAAAAATCTACAACACTGCGTTAGAAAGCACGCTGCACAAGCTGGACATGCTTTCATTCAATTGAGATACATAGGTAGTGTAGTGTAGAATGTAGAATAAGTAGACATCCTTTTTGATTCTAATGCTTTCATTTATTTAACATCAACCCGTCTAAAGATATAGGGTTATTAACCTGAATAATAAGAACTATCGCGGTATGAGTTCACTTCGAGGCAGAAGAAAGAAAATTGAAGTGAAAACTTGGAGCAAGGTGGAGGTGGTACTATGGGTTTTTTATTCAGCTATTTTTTTCGACACCTATTTTGTTTAGTCGCTTCGGAGCGCATATAGTGTTGGCGTTCCTTCTCATCAAGGCTGTTTTGTAGATGGGGTAGGGAACTATCACAATTGTAGTTTACAACTGATTATTTAATGCAGCTTTGTCTATAAGTTTTGAAAGTTATATAAAGTATTTTGATTTTTACTTTCATCAAACAACCTCAGAAACACTCCGAAAATAGAATTCAGGGTGGGGTAGATCTACCGCTTTTGTGAAAGTAGAATGAAATATCTATTTTTCTCACGATGTACACAATTCAGTCAACTGGTAGCTTTGAATGTTTTTGAATATCGAATGAAATAGCAAATGAATACACCTGTTAAAAACCATCATTCAATAAGCTAACGAAAATGAAAACTTCTAATACTTACAATCTTTACAGCTACTTCTCCCGTAACCCCGATGCCTCAAAACCAACCACGTCGACGCAGCGTTTACAGCTTCCCCTTCTTTCTGCGCCAAGACGCAATTGAGAACCCCGACGACAAATCTTCCCCCCTCCTCTCGCGCAAAGACGTCAAGAGCCCCAGCACCCCGCAAAGCCTGCACCCGGGATCCACCGACGACCCGAAACCCAAAAGAGGCAGCATAATACGACGAAAGCGCGTGGGCTCGGTGAAGGCCCGCCCCACATCGGTGACCGGCACCGGAGGCTGTCAAAGAACGCAATCGGAGAAATGCAGCAGCACCGACGTCAGCATTTTGGTGACGGAGCCTTCTCCGGAGAGCATCCTGGTGCGACCTCCGCTGAATAGACAGAACAGTGAAGCGACGGTAGTTCAGGTTTTAGTTCATAGGGAAAGCGAAGAGTACAATAACGAAGAAGACGAGGAGTGCAGCGTTCCTCCGGTGGTGGGGAACGTGTCTGCTGCGAGCGACGATCCGACTGATGTAGTTATAGATTTAAATAGAGACTCGAATAGCTGATCTTAGGAGAATGAACTGTAATATAATTAGTCTAGGATAGTTTAGGAAATAGAGCATATTGTATCGCGCGGATTCAACAAGGACAATCAGTAGAGGTATCAGTAGTCTTTGGCTCAGATCACTGTAGTGACTACAGTTCCTAATCATCTCAAATAGTTTCTCGTAGAAAGGCGAATTAGGTCTTGTTCTCTTCTATTTTTCTTGACATTTCTACTACAAGTGGAGTTTAGATATATTTAGACAGAGAACTTTTTACGAAATAATCAAGAGAAGTCAATTTTTCCATGAGGAGCATATTTGGGTCCAAAATGGCTAATATTTGAATCTAAGGTAGAATATAGAGTAGTTTCAGCTTCTAGATCTCTGGAGACAAGTTCAAATACAGATGTACATAGCGAATGATTCGAAGCAAAAAATATCTCAAACGAATCACAATTTCAAATAATTAGAACGGTATTTCAAACATTTTTTTAAATAGAGTGACAACTCTCGGGCAACTAACAGAATAATTTACTATAAAAGCAAATTTCGGCAAAAAATCAATCAAAAATCACTGAATCCTAAAAATAACTGTATTTAGCAGAAAATACCATTAAATACAGTTAAACAACAAAAACTAGTCACTAGAAACGTACTTCACATCTTGAAGCACAAAAGTATAGATCATTCCTTGATCCAAACAGTAAATGGAAATCGTATCCGCTCAGAATATCTTCTTTACAATTATGGGCATGAGCAGAAATCATATATTCTCATTCTTACATTTTGTTGACTGCATGAGGCTGCAAGTCCGCCTATATCCAAGAATCCCAGAATTTCCTTCTATCTGGGAAAGCTGGCAATGCTGTTCGTGATCGCTAAAATAAGCACTAAATTCATTTTTTGAACAAGCACATCAAAACATCTCATTATAATTAAATGGTGGTTAATTACTGGAAAGTGGAAGAAGTTTTGGAAAAGGAGCGAATCTCCCGAAATAGCATCAGTGCTGGAGGCACCCTGCAAATGGAAGCCATCATCAAAATTTTCCCTGCAAAGGAAATGTCACAGTCATGATGGACTCCCAGACGTATGAGAAGATAGGAGCGGTACTTCAAATGGGCAACTACAAACTCCTACAGGAGAATTCAACATCCTCGATAGAAGGGAAAGTACAGCACTCTGATGAAATACAGAACCTTTATTCCAGACAGACCGACACACCTGCCAGGCGTGCGATTGAGACCAATCACCAGCTCCCAGAACTCACCGACCCACGACTTAGCTAAATACCTCTTACCGATACTACAACCATTGTTTATATAGAAGTAAGATAGTTAGCCAGCCTTATGGGATTATCATTGGACTCAAATGTAGATGGCGACAGTGATCTCGCATCCAAGTCATGTCGTAACTTCAGTGATCTGGCCTACAAGTCATGTCGTAACTTAATTGAAATAATGGTAGAGCATCAAAATCAGGGTTTCATGAAGAATTCTGCATTAAAATGACGTCAAATATTCATGTTTGTAACTCTGCACGCTAGATGACACTCGCGTTTGGATCCAATACCAATTCCACAGACATTGACTAACTAATCTTACTTCTATATAAACAATGCTACAACCCTGGCGAAATGGATACTCCAAGAAACTTCTAGAAACGCAGGAACAACCTGAAACAACCAAGACGATCGTAGAAGGCCACATAAACCCAGTTATAGTCCTTCGATACATCAGATATTTATCCGAAAAGATCAGGAGGAAAGAAGTATAACATCAACAGATGCTTTCAATCCCGAAATGGAAAAGGTATGGAAATTGCTCTTGGATCGTTTTGAAGAGATGAAAAACCGCAAATTTGATAATCTAGGTAAATAAGAATATCAAGGAATGCATATGATTGAAGTAATAATAATAATATATTAAATCGAATACATTTTAGAGGGAGTCCGATAAAATACGGTCTGCTGAAAGGAGGTTCTGTGTTCAGTACAGTTTGAAGAAGTAGAGTCTGATATGATACGGTTTGCTGAATGAGGGTTCTGCGTTCAGTACAGTTATTTCAATATTTTAGAGTTCTGATTGAATGCTGCTATATAGGAATAATACATTTTACCAAAAACTCTAGGGGAAAATTACATTAATATGACTTATGTGACCACACAAATTGTATAAAGTGTCCACTGGGATTATTATAAGATACAGGGAATGGTAAAAGAGTAGACTCACTATTTTATTTGTCAAGTGTTGTGAATAGTTGTTTCAGATAGATTTTCCAACTGATCATTCAAAGATCAGTGAAAAGTAAATTGGTCCGAGTGCTGAACTCTGAGTTCCACAATTATACAATGTTATAATGTATTTTCAAGTTTGCAAATCTTGCTTCACCAAAATACTAACGACTTTTATTGTTACATTGGACATTGAAGGACATTTCTGAAAAACTGGATATACGTGAAATTTAAAGCCTGTATATTTAATTCACCAAAAATTCAAAACTGCTCTCTTTCTATAATTTCATTCCAAAAACAAATTGATGATATCACACAGTATAAAAGTACTCAAGTGAGCAAAATTTAATGGTAATTTTCCAATTCATCCCCGTAGAATTTTTTTGAAAGGTAGATCAACTTTGTAAACTCAATAATTCATTTCCCAAAACGCCTAGGCAATTCATCAGCAGATTCTTCCATGTACAAAAACGTTCATGCTTTTTTCTCACAACAGCTCCTGAGGTTTTTTTCAATAAGAAATTATTATCATGTGTGAAAAGTCTAAGGATATTACTTCACTTACATAATCTAAACGAATCTCAAACTTTTCGAGGTCACCAAGCCGTATCCAACAAGGATAGCATTATTTAATAGAGTTCAGTGTTTTCTTCGAAATAAATCAACTTCTTCCTGCTACGGACGTGGTATTACATCTGATATATTCTAAGAGGACCGACTCTATTGTAAATGTGTTTGGACCCACAATGGCACCGGCGAGTAGCAAAACCTCGACGAGTACTTCTTATGAATTATCACATTATCAATATAGGTATTTTTGTAACAAAACGTGTTCCCCAAACATGTTCATATCATCGAAAAACATAACATTCCACCTCTAGTCAATTCAGTGGGTTCTAAGGAAATAGGGGGCCAATAAGTGGACCTTGTGTTACACCACTTCTTATTTTTTTGTCTAGCTCTTTTTGGTCAGTTGATTTTGCAAACCAGATTAAACGAATCTGTCTTTTGGAGATACGTTCAAAAGTTTGGTGACCTGATAAGTTTTTACGTACAGTATGCTCTTTTAAGTAAGAAATTTGTTTTTTTGTAAGGATACCCGGCAGTGTTCATGTAGAAACGCTTCAAATTAGAGTAGAGAATAGAATACATTTTAATAGTAGTAGAAAACTTCTTATTCCAAAACTAAACGTGTGTTACAAAGTTTTGCATGAACAAGTATTTTGATCATAATCAGAAGCTAGATTTCTAGGGAACACTGCTGGTGAGTTTATGTTGAATTTGTACAAAGCTGTAGGTTAAATTCTAAAAGTGGTAAAATGCCAAAGGCATTCGAAGTTTACATAAATATATATTGAAGTTTTGAAGTTGAATAGTTGAAGTTGAGAATTTATTATTATAATTTCGTATTGTTGGAACTATCAATAGATATACAGATATTATTAAGGTCAATTATCATGTAAAATTGATATTGTTAATTTATTATATAAATCATTACAAACAAAATGATATACCTATACAATCATAAAAGTATTAGATTAGATTATATCAATATCATAATAAAATAGTATTTTCAGTTTCCATTTTTGTTTTTATACCTAAAAATGTGATATTTTGAATACTATATTAAAAATATCACTAGCAAGAACAGGCCAAGTTCCAAGCAGAAATTACAACCAGTGCCGGCTTATCAAAGGATGCTGTATTTTTGAATTTATGCTCTTCGTATGTTCCATTTCATATTTCTTAAATTACTTTTTTATTTAAAAATTCAAACTTTTCATTTTTATTTATAGAAAGAAACAATCCCAAACTCTTTCATACATTAGATCAATCATATTTCACAATACTATCATGTCCCAGATATGTCCAATATTCGAGTGGATACCGTGTGGTGAATATAATAATAATATTTATTGAAAAATTATGATCCATAAGGGACATAACCTATGAATAAATTAATATACAGTCGTAGTCGATAAGTGCAAGCAGTTGGTCAGATAAATAAAGAAGAACAACACAAAGTGTATAATAAGAAGTATGTAAAAACTATTTTCCCGCTGCCGACACTGTAAATAGTCCATACATGCTTAGCAACAAAACAGGTTAATGGCCTATATCATTCGTTTACTAATTCATCTTGACAACGGAACTTAATAGTGTCATTTACATGCCTAGGGTAATAATGACTTTGACTTTGACAAGTAATACCTTCAGCTTCATTCATATCAATTTTTAGGTTATGAGACCTTTTGAATATTATTGTTGTCTGCTTATTCGGTAACTTAGTTACACGCACAAGCAACTTAGAATGAAATAGCGAACGAATAATCATGAAGGAAGGGTAAGAAAACAAACTTCAATTCAGGCAAATTTTGAGAAATGTCAACAAGCAGCGGGAAAAACGTAATAAGTAACACGGAATGTATCGGCTGTTATCATCCTCGGCAAGCGACAAGCCTCGGCTTTGCCTCGGCTCGTACTCGCTCACCTCGAATGTTAACACGTCTTTACATTCCTTGTTACTTAAATAACTATTTCCCGCTGCCGACACTGTAAATAGTCCATACATGCTTAGCAACAAAACAGGTAAATGGCCTATATCATTCGTTTACTAATTCATCTTGACAACGGAACTTAATAGTGTCATTTACATGCCTAGGGTAATAATGACTTTGACTTTGACAAGTAATACCTTCAGCTTCATTCATATCAATTTTTAGGTTATGAAACCTTTTGAATATTATTGTTGTTTGCTTATTCGGTAACTTAGTTACACGCACAAGCAACTTAGAATGAAATAGAGAACGAATAATCATGAAGGAAGGGTAAGAAAACAAACTTCAATTCAGGCAAATTTTGAGAAATGTCAACAAGCAGCGGGAAAAACGTAATAAGTAACACGGAATGTATCGGCTGTTATCATCCTCGGCAAGCGACAAGCCTCGGCTTTGCCTCGGCTCGTACTCGCTCACCTCGAATGTTAACACGTCTTTACATTCCTTGTTACTTAAATAACTATTATGTAATAAACATAAACTTTAGAGTGTATCACATCCAGTATAAATGAAAATGGTCATGTAAATAAAACATAAATCTAATATATGTTTAATACATGGGGAGTAATTTCTGAATTTATATATCAAGATAAATAAATTAACAACGAAACAAATTTATTGTGTTTATCATCATCAAATCTTGTCTTATTGGCTACTCACTCATAAACTGTTGTTTAATCTTTCGAAATCAACAATAATATTTATTTCTAAACGAAGTATTGCAATTGATTCCCTAAGACCAGTAAAATAAAAAAATTCACCAATTCAATGTGCCAACACACGCAGCACTCTCTTGTTTCAATCATATCATCATCATATCCATTACCATAAAACAAGAAATGTAAAAAAATAAACGCATTACGTTTTGAATCAAACTTTGGAAAAACGTCTATTTTTTACGAGGTTATTGAGATGTACAATAAAATACCACAGCCACTAAAAGAAATTAGACCTTAAAAACTAAATTAAAAAATGAACTTAAGAAATACATACTTAACACATAATTTCTCAATTATTGTAATTCACCTCTAATTAGTGTTTTTTGCTTTGATATGACTAATTCAATCATATTTCACAGATTATTCGTACCACTAATTTTCTATTTTTTTTTTGTAATATTTGTTTTTTTTATTGTTTGATTTCTTCATTGAATTGTATTTCATATGTAGGTATTGTCGTTATTCAATTTACGTAAAAAAATGTAATCCCTCTATAAACAGAAATGTTTTTTGAGATCAATAAAAAAATTCCCTCATTTTATGTTACAAGAATCGCCACTGGCGACAGTTTTTGGTGAGTGTAAAATGGACAACCATGGGGACAAGGGAATGAATAACGCAAATAACAACGTTCATATAATTTATTATCGATAGCATTCATTCCATTAAAATGCGAACTTTTATGAAACTATAAAATGCTTCTAAATTCATTTTGGAATACAACGAGAATTGACTATCACAGTTCAAGAGTATGACAAATAAACTAACTATTCTAACAATTATTCATTCTATAGACAAGAAAATGTGATGCAATAAAAGGAATAAGTCTTGTCAATATAAGCTGTGGATACAATCCACTATTTCATTATTACTGGAAATTTAGAAGCATGACATGGACTCATAATGCATAATGAATCCGGTTATGTGTATTCTATTTGGTTGACAAGAAAATAAATGTTTGGTGTTTACACATTCATGTTTACTCTGTGGATATAATCGAGTTGCTAACACTATCAGGGAAAACAATGTGTTACGTGAAAAATGCTATGCATACGTTAGAAACCTAGGACATACGTAGAAAAACGTAATGCATACGTTAAAAACGTTACACATACGTCAAAAATTTCGACGCCTACTTCGAAAAGCGTCAGGCACAACTCTATGTGGTACGTTTTATGGTCGCATGCGTAATCTTTTTTGTACGTCAGCGTAACGTTTTAAAAGTATGTGTAACGTTTTTCTAAGTTTAAAAACGCTTTTAACGTATACGTGACGTTTTTAAAAAAAAAAACGTCGCGCCTTGTAAGTTTGAGTGACATTTCTTAACATAAACGTGACGATTTTGATGTCTGCGTGACACACATCTGCTACCGAGTTGAAAGCTTTCATCAGGCACAACGCTTTGTGTGATATGCTTTATCGTCGCAAGCGTAACCTTTTTTCTACGCCTGCATGACGTTTTTAGAGTATGTGTAATGTTTTTCTAAGTTTGACAGACGTTTTTAACGCATAAGTGACGTTTTTTAACAAAAGCGTCGCGTCTTTAAAGTTTGAGTGACGTTTCTTAACATAAGCGTGGCGTTTTTGACGTATTCGTGACGTTTTTAATTTCTGCGTGACATACAGCTGCACAACGCTTTGTGCGGTACACTTATCGTCGCAAACGTAATCATTTTTACGTCTGCATGACGTTTTTAAAGTTAGTGTAACGTTTTTCTAAGTTTGACAGACGTTTTTAACTCATGCGTGACGTTTTTTAACAAAAACGTCGCGTCTTTAACGCTTGAGTGACGTTTCTTAACATAAGCGTGACGTTTTTAACGCATTCGTGATGTTTTTAATGTCTGTGGGTCATACTTCTTCTAACGAGATGAAAGCTTTCATCTCGATATGAAACGAAATGTCGGTTGTTTTCAAATTTCATAGTCACACATCTTTCATGTTGAAATCAGGAATACTTTGGAATTTTGTTCAACAAACTCATTTCAAAACAAAATTGTTCTTCACGATTTGCACACTATACTTTTTCTACTATTGTATGGAAATTCGAAAATTAGGTTTGAAAACAGAACATCATCGTCCGACATCAGAATACAATGTAACACTCACATCAGAGTTATGACTATTCAGAACACACAGGACACTTACTTAGAGTAATTATGGCTTACTCGGCTATCACAATAGATGAGCACGGCAACAGAACTGTAACAGTGTTCAGGAAACTTCAGCGCGGTTAGAAAATAGTTACTTTTTTAAAGAGAAACATTCTCAATTGAAAAAATACATGACTCCTCTGGAAATGGAAAACCCCTACGATAAAATTGAAGTTACTTTTTTGTAATATCTAACAGAAAACAACTACTTCCCCGGCTAAAGACACGCTGGACATTGAACTACATCTGATAGATATTGAGAAAGACCCTATATAACTTGAGAGAAAAATCTGAAAGTGAAAATTTGAATGTTCATTCAGATAGTATTTAGTCGCTATTTTCCATCTTACAAGATAACCTCTCTTGGAAGGGATTCATGTTTTAAAGAGAAACTCTCAATAGCGACCAAATTCCAACTTTCAGTCGCAGATGATTCCACAACTGACTTTATGAACATCCTGTTAATATTTTCAATGAAATCAATAGGTACTTTGTTTTGACAACTAGCGTGGTATTGCTTCATTGAGATTATCAAAAAAAAACTCAACTTCAAAGTAAGTGGGAGTGGAGTATATGATTCATTTATTATCGTAACTTCAGAGGCACTGCAGCCATGATGGACTATTGTGCTTCACGAAACAACTTAGGAAGCAAATCAGGTGATTCAAGCACCAAATATGTGTATTAGCTAATCCTAGATATCTCTTGGGAATATATTGTTTTGACTCTTACTATGTTATATTTTCGTTTCATGAGGTTAGGTTTTCAGTCAATATATAGTTTTAAAGGCATACACAATTCGAATGACTAATTAATGATCGACTTACAATATAAACGAAATCATCAAAAATGAGAACGAGTGAGTGAGGTCGGATTATGTTATTGTCATAATGCTACTTGCAATATGGATAGCAGGTTTTTCTTTACCTATTGAATTAATCCATCCAATGCATACCAATTTGTGAAATACTTTATCGAATTCAATATAAAAATATTGTAACTTCACCTTCAATCACAAAATTAAATAGTTTTTGTTTTCTATAGTAGAGAGCGTTGAAATTAAAATAAGTATGTAGTTACTGGTAAACCACAACCAAAATACCATCCTTAGTCTCATCATGACCAAAGAGTATGTTTGTCCATGATAAAAAATTCAATATTTTTTATTATAAGCGTGTTCCGTTTCATGCATTCATCGCATCACTGTTACAGGCATAATCAAGCGTTCCGTTTCAACTAACATTGATGTTGGTGGGTTGAATCGGAACGATTTTTGCTTGCGTGGTGCATGCCGTTTCCCGCAGATGTTGACATTTATCACTTTATCAGTTAAACAAATTCTTATGTAACAAAAACAATTCTGTTAATCTAGTAAATAAATTAATGTGTCGAACGAAAGTGTTAATGGCAAGAGTAGGAGGCGAGCTTTGTGAAAATGAGAGTACCTCAGATTCTGATACAAGTGATAGTTATGAGGATAATATCGTCTGTCCCACGCCAAAACCGCGAATATGCTAATTCCAGGGTTCTGACTTCAATATGTAAAATACTAATTTTCTACCAAAATTTTCAATGCTAAACTCACGAAAGTGCTATCAGGTTGTCTACTGTGAACGAGAGTGAATTCGCGAATGTGAAAACTTACCTAGGTTTTCAAAGCAATAAGTACGAATATTCTCAAAACTCTTCTCATTCGAAATGAAAAATTGCACATTCGTGGTTTTGGCATGAGACCGACGATATGATGTTGAATGAAATGACGATTTTTTCTTCCATTGTACGGTAAATCAGGTAAATGTGATAATGCACGATACTCGACACTTCATCAAATATCAAATTTAAACTTTTAATTCGGTTTCTGACGTTTCTGTTTGAACGTGACTTTTGAGTTTGACAGATCTAATTTGGATCGCATTCATCGCTGCTAGACGAACGGGCAGTAGTTCATGCACTTTCGATGTCTCAAGGCCAAAGAGGGGAATATAAAAGTGGGCGTGTCAATGCGCTCCTAATGTAGGAAACGGAACGGTCATATGCGCATTATGTCCTCAATGCATGAAACGGAACACGCCTTAGATAATATTATTATATTATAATAGCATGTTTTCAACAAACTTTCTATGCGACTAGAAAGTGAAAATATTTGATCTTTATTAAAAAAAGACCTGAGATACGAAACTACTTCGTAATTTGTAATACACGGTAAAAAAAAGTTCATGATCAACTTACACAATAGCTGTCCAATGAAAATTAGCTTTATCATTTTATTGGTATGGTATATCTAACATTAATTTTTTCAAAATTATTAACGATACTTACGCATTTCGATTTGATGAACCAAAATTTCGGTACAAGGAGAAAAAGTTTGGCTTTCCAAATATCCAACATTATTATCAGTTCCTAAAACACTCCAAAGTTTCCTCCTTTTCTTCTCCAGTGACGGCGATAAGGGGTCCGCAGAGCCCGCCGTGTTCACAGAATTCTGTAAACTTTGGTATTATCATCATTGTTTATTTCGCAGTGCTCATTCTAGATCTTCTATGAAAGTTTACACACCAAGTTAAAATTTCTCCGTCAGCAAAAACGTGTGTTTGTTTTGTCTTCATTCGCAGATACGATGAAGTGGTAGTACAAGAAACAAAAAGCAATTTGCGGTAAACCTTGATGGCCTATTGGAATCATTATACGCCAAGTTCCATATTTATATCAGATTAAACATTTAAAAATACAGCTCTCTCATAATGCCGTGCATTTCAAATAGCACCACTTTATTAATAGATTAATAGATTTCCTTAATTAATTTATTTCTACCTGAACTCTTTTATTGGTTTCGTCATTGATGGACTGGTTGTTTGTTGTATTCCTTGGTCTATTATTGTCAACTGTTTCTATCAAAACGTAACAATACATTTTTGCGTGAAATTAAATAGAATTTCAAGAAAATATGGAGTACCTATCTGATCTATTTGAACTTTGATGGTGCGTAACCAACATTTATACGCCACTGACTTCGATTTGACAAAGTTCAACTACTTCAAATGGACCTTTACATTTACGGAAAATACATTACAAAACTGGTTTAAATCGATAGTTGTTAGTCTGAAAAGTCCATTTAACAAAAATTTCCATTATTTTTCTTTCATTTTAAAAAAATATCACATTTGAAAGTGTGCCGCTGACGTCACGTTCATCGGAAATATCTCCCACCATAATCCACGTTCCGAAACAGGCAATACCGTTCTCCATAAAAATATAACTTCTAGCATGATATAAGCCGTTGAGAAATAATTAATACATTGTCACTTGATCAACTCATAGATGAAAATCCACATATTAGCTATTTTTTATTGTATTTGTAGTTTTCAAATTTTCTGAACGGATCATCCTTTTGATGAAGAACGAGCATTGATAACACAGCAAATCGTAATGACAGTTCTCAATTCTCAAAAGTTATATGGAGATGTGAGGTTAATGTTTTTTTTATTTGCATTCAACATTCAACTGATAAATTCGATAATAGTGTAGTGAGGTGTTATCATAAACGATTTGGTGTGAATTTATTTGTGTAATTGTTCACAGTCTTTCTTGCAATGACTAAAATTTAAAATCATTCCTTGAACTCTGCTTTGAATACAATAATAACATAACGTAAAGTACTCACTTGGAAATGTTCTTCACAAAAACATATATTTCCGCTTTTCACAAAAGGTTTATTCACTGTTTCGTACCACATTTTCCGACGCGCTTCATCTTTAGGTGCATAAAAAATAGTTTATTGGAATTTGCACTGGTGTTCAGACAACCGGGTACAAAGCACCTTTTCGACATGTTCAGTTATTGCAGGGATACAGGTACTGAAGATACAGGAATTAATAACAAATTTTAGAACACAAACAACAAAAGCTCTCAAAACTTTCAAAACTGCATTAAACTCAAAAAATAAATCAAGGTAGTGTTCGTTGAAGTTCAGATCTGATGGAACTGCTTCACTTGTATCAAATGGGTAGGCAAATGAGTTAGACAGAGACAAACTATTCTTATTGATCGCACCGTGAAACAGACGAAAGAACCCATCTGGTATCAAATGACAACTGTCATACGACACATTATATTTGAATGAGAATTTGGTGCACAACTTCAACAACGTTGCCAAGTTTAGTTTTGATGAACGTGACGTCACGAAACCACTTTTCTTCTGATTATAGATAAACTAGCGGTCAGAAAAAAAATCCCGAGTGATATTTACTTTCTAATTTCAGTGTTACCTCATATCTCTTGGAAAGGTCCATTCGCGGCATTATTAGAAAGTTGTATTTTTCATTATTTATTCTGAAAAATTATGAAACTTAGAAAAAAACAGTGGCGTACAATGATTTTTACTATAAATATCAATCAGGTAACCATCCACCACCTATAATTTGAAATATAATCTGATGAAAAGAAGCCCCTTGCTGCTGCTAATAACCACACCAAGTTTTATCAAAATCGTCAAAGAGACTTTTGAGCAATTGATGAAATACTGATTTTTAAATTAGACTTTGACACCCCGTTTTTCGAAAACGAAGCAAGTTAGGACGCACGTTTATATAAAATTTTCTTCATAAAATATGAAAAGGAATCACCACCTGAAATGAATGACATCATTTAGTATACACCCTGTATACACGGCGGACACCACTAACACATATAACGAGTTTATAATAACATTCACAAACATTTACTTTAGACCGACCGAGGTCGCCGTCAGTCCTCCACTCCTCCACCATCGTCAAAAGTCGAATCTGACCGCAGATTCCTGCACTATACACTAGCAGATAAAAACTGGTCAAAAACATGATGAAACACTACGATTTACAATTTTCTGCGTTCGGGATAGTTTTGAGTTACCTGCCAGTACCTACTCTTTATACCTCATTAGGGCAGAATTAATTTTAAAACAGTGAATGAACTTTTGGACTCTCTACTTCGGATTTTTGAAGTACCGGACCGAACTCACAACCTTCTTTTTTGCAGAATCTAGCAGACCAAAATGCGTAAGTAGCGAAGGCGCTCCCACGCAACATATAAAACTTACAACAACACTTCTGGAAGGAATGTATTCTGTTCAGGTAAAACTATTATCAACGCCACAGCCATAACCATATGCCAAACGCTATGAAGATATTTGTAATTATCTTCCGTTTGCAAAAAAGCGTACAGTATGAGCCCGATACTTACGACTACCGAACCAATCGGTATGTTATAATACAAGTACCTCCTGTCGGCGAACCTCTGCCTCACCTTGCGGTACTTCAAGTACCAACTCGACGCAATGATGAGGATACCGGTTAGCACAGGAAAGGTGAATATCCAAAGCGCGGTCTTGTCGACCGTGGTACAAAAACTCAGTACGATAGCACCCACCATGTGACACGCGGACGTCGTCCTGGGCGGCAAGTCGGCAATGGCGATGAGGGTCACCCAAATGGCGAGCAGCGCGCAAAAAAAGTCTCCGAACTGCAGGGCGGACAGACGTACGAGGCAGTAGCTTATTATGTGTTCCCCAGCGTCGCAGGCGTGGTAAAACGTCGAGAAGAAACATATGAAGGCGTACGTGATGGCTTCTATGTAAAATTTCCTTTTGTACGCAACGTAGACGGCCGGGAGGAACATGAGGTTGCTCAGGACCAGAAGCAGGAGTTCGATCACTACCATGTAGTAGGGGGTTGCTTGGGAGCCGTCGGAACAGTCCCATCCTGGAAAAAGGCAATGGTTATGTATGAGGGGGAAACTTTGGGTGAAATATGAAAAACCTCAAAATATACCAAAGGCTAAGATTCAAGATTAGAATTGAAAAAACTCGACAACTCATGTCGAAAGTTCAAATTCCAATGAGCTGAAGTACTCAAAAATGGATTGTACTCAAACTTATTCGATGCAGTGTCAATATAATTGTATGTATGTGTAACTGTGGGTAACATTTGTAATCTTTGAAACGGAACATACGGTGCTCAATAGAAGTGGGCAAAAACGAACAACCATTCAAAATATGAGGGAAAGGATAAATAATGCTTAGAGAAGAATAACAACTGTAATTCTGAGAGTAGTTGAAAACTCATTTCGAAGGCTGATAGAAATGTGTGTCAACCATAATGGGCGACATGTTGAGCACTTATTATAATCTGTTCATTTTATTTTTTCATGTTTTTCTCTATCTTTGAGTATTTTGCATGTAATTTTTTTATTTCTTTTGGTTTGCTTTCAATTTTGTTTTAAATCAATTGTACATAAAGGAAGTTGTATTGGAAGTGAAATGAATGAATTCGTGTGTTTTTATTGTACAAGGGAATAGGTGTCAGTGAACATGTGCAACTAGAAATTTTTA
Source organism: Chrysolina oricalcia (assembly GCA_944452925.2). Lineage (NCBI taxonomy): Eukaryota > Metazoa > Arthropoda > Insecta > Coleoptera > Chrysomelidae > Chrysolina > Chrysolina oricalcia. Next base: position 62,137,208 of record OX101818.2, on the reverse strand, counting down.
AAATTCAATAAATCAGAAACGGTAAAATTTTCCAAATAGAGAAAGATAGTAAAGCATGTTTCTGAATCATCCACCGCCATTGTTCTCTTAAATAAATACTGTTCAGTAAACTCAATGTTACTAATGTTGAAAGTTCAAATTACGTGTTAAAAAACCTCAGTTTTAAGGGTTTTCAAGCAATCACTTAAATTCGACGGTAGTCACCCAGTTCATATTTATGACCTACATTGTAAATAAGAGTGAATAAATACCATTCAAAAGCATTTCTGAAACTCCTGAAACTCTTGAAACACCTAAGTGTTACCCTTTGAATAAGATTTTTCTTATTCCCTACTTTCACCTATAAGTCGATTTCCGATTCAATCTTCTGGTTTACTAGAAATCATAAACACTATATCAACAGTCAATATTGGAATCTCTGCTTTACGCCGTGTCCAGACATTTAATGAAATTAAATATTTCAGTTACCTGATAGCATGATCCACATTATCACAAAAAACAGTTTTTAATTTCGGAAACTGCTTCCGAATCACTACTCTAATAACGGGAAGATTTTCAGAAATAAATTGTTTATGCTAAGTCAACATCGACAAACGTTATAACTTTGTTTGTGTTTACTTAGACTCCAATTTTATAGAATGTAGCTATTTATAGTTTGTCTATTTGGGTGTTGTATCTAGTTTATCGCGATTTCCTGCACTCACATCTGCTTTGAACAAAGGCGGCTGACTAGATGACCTACAGGAATACCTGAAATAGTTGAAGTTTTCGTGAAACTCAATTCGAAAATTGATCATTAATCTTTAGTTGTTATAGTCCAAGAGACAGCGACATTTAGGTCGAGCTGATTATTCACTAGACCTTTATTTATTGTACAAAATATAGTCAAAATACAAATTAAACTGATACAAACTGCAAATAAAACTATATTCTTAATATTGAAAGGAATAAAAGATATTTTTTAAAAAATACAACGAAAATTTGCATTATAGTATTTGTACAGAAATACTAAGTTTCCAGCTTTCTCCACTCCTAATTTCGTAAATTTGAGTGAACGACTCCAAGCGTAGAAAATACTCTCTCTACCGAAGCTATTGAGAAGACAGCACTTAAAAACTGTTTCAACTTCAGGAATATTATTTTGTGAAACCCACCACTGAAGGCACTAACATTGGATAATACCTCTTCTGTTGAAAATTGTTCAGTTATGGCTTCAAGTTTCATAATGAGTGGTAGGAATCCACTATTTCCATACGTTTCTTGTATGATATTTAATGCTGAATATTTTTCTGCACTAGCCAATTTAAATTGACACAAAAAGATAGGCCTCTTTATATCGGTTTTCAATTTCTAATTCGTCCTGGAATTTTTCTTGTAATTTCTTCCATACTTCTACTGCTTCAGATAGTAAAGCCTTTTTTCTGTAATTTATCAAGCCCCACAGCTATAGGCTTTAAAATGTTTAGGTATTCTTCAGCTAGTCGTTTAAGACCAATGTTTGAAACTTTTTCGTATATTGTTGAGTCTATTTCTGTTTTATTCTCGTCACATAATTTTAATAAGTTCTCCCATTGACTTGCAAATTTGTTTTTGTAAAATTTCTTTTTACGAAACTCTCAGGTTTTCCGAGAAAACCCCTCAAAAGCAGAGCTTGTGCGAGCAAGGGAGATCCGGGACCCACAGTTAAAATAAAAGTGGAATCCGAAACACTTCAGCTCCGTGACAGGCGTCCGGGGATCCTTTAAATAATCTGACATACTATTCCATCTTACATCACTCGGAAACACTAATGTATTTTGCCCTAGCCAGATGATTATTTCGGAAGTACTTAATAATTTGTGTAAAATTTTTTATTTCTAAATCTTTGCATAATAAGTTCAAAAGGTGAACTGAGCATCCATAAGTTATGATTTTAGAGTATACTTTCAGTTTATCTGATATATTTCTTCACACAAGTGCCATGTCTGCTGCATCATCTGTTACGAAAGATTTTACGTCACAGTTGTATTTGGATTTACAAGATAAAATCAATTTGCAAACAATCCCTGTGTGTGGATTTCCTGGTGTGTCAATCGATTGACCATTTTCAGTGGTTATTGTGGCACAAATTATAGGGTCATTCTGGACATCAGACCAACCATCAATATACATGTTCACACTCTGACCAGAAAGACTTCCAAAACATTTTGTTTTTCTCTCTTGTTCTAGAAGCGTCATCGAAATCGTTTTTCCTGATGGGGGCTTATAACCAGGTCTTAGGTACTATTTCGATTGCCTTTTTCACATGCGGATTGTCTAAACACCTGAAGCTAGTATTAGTTGCAAATACAGCTTTTGCGATTCGTTTGTCCATTTCTTCTTTGTTATTTGCAGATGTTTGAATAACATAGTTCATTATATTAGCGAGACCGGGACGTCCGTTTTTCGTTTTTTAGACTGAATCATTAGATTCATTGGTGAGTGATAATGATGAATTTTATGGCACTGACAAACCAACAACAGACAAACTTGACGAAGCTGAACTTGGCGGTCGATTTTGAAAAGTGATGGAAAAATGGATAACGTTGAATCCTTTCCGCTTGCAATAGTTGCTTTATCTGAATCAGGATCGAACCCTTCATGTTCCGTAAAAAACCGAGAAATTATTTAGGTTGATAAATGATAAGATAAACTGTTAAATTAATAATAATTATTAAAATATTAATAAAATAAAATACATGGAAAATAGTAAGATAATACATATAACTAGTGCATACCTTCATTTGTTAAATTAACTTCTTCATCACTTGGCCCAGTGTTCTTACACTTTTCATGGTGGTCTTTTAATCTTCGGACAAGTTATTCTTTTTTCTGATTACTTTCCTATATATTATATATATATATATATATATATATATATATATATATATATACAGGGTGTCAATTTGAAAACTTCCCACCCTTAATATCTTCCTTCCAGTAAACAATATGAGTAATCGAAAAAACAGGTCAATTTTATTGTCAAGGGGGACACTTTCACGGACTATTTGTAGCCCTCGTGGTTCAACCCCCTAGGAGGGGTAGATGTTACCCTTAGAATTTTAAATGGGAAGGGGGGTCAAGTGGCACATCATTTTGATGGGCGTTCAATTCTTGTTCCAATGGTACCCTGACTTATTATTTTGTGATGAGCATTTTCCGAAAAATTGCGTTCTAAACTAACAGAAGTAATTATTAGAACGCCTATACTGAGATGCATTATTGTATTGACTCCCTTTAATAAAAATGGTTAGAAGAGTAGGTGGCACCGCTCCAACCCTTGAATGACAGGAATAAATTTATTACGCATGGGATTTTTTATTTGGTGGTTATTTTCCTTCTACACAATAAAATTTAATTTGCGAGAAAGACATTTCCAACATAAAATCTACTTACGCTTATCTTATTAGCTGTTCGAAATGTTGTCCATTTTGCTCTAAACAGTAATACAGTCTGTTTTCGAACTCCCCTCTAACATTACGGAAAACTTCACTAGGAATTGACCGGCATGCTGCTGTAATTCGTCTTTTAAGTTCGTCAATATCAGAAGGTTGTGTTTTATAAACAACGGATTTAAGATGCCCCCAAAGAAAGAAATCTAAGGGTGTTAAATCCGGTGATCTCGGAGGCCATTCAACTGCTCCCCTTCTGCCAATCCATCTACCCGGAAATCTCTCGTTTAACCACTGTCGGACGGGAAGAAAATAATAGGTGGAGCACCGTCCTGCTGGAAATGTAACAGATCCTCCTGCAAAAGTTCATTACCTTCTGCATCAATTTGAGTTTCTAGCTCGTGAGTTATAAGAGGATCGATAGTCTCTTCAAGCATATCAAGGTACAGATTGCCAGTCAAGTTTTCTTCCAGAAATAATGGACCAAGAATGGCATTTCCAAGAATACCAGCCCAAACATTAACTTTTTGTGGGTGTTGTGTATGCCCTTCCCGAAAAATATGTGGGTTTTCGTCACTCCAATAGCGACAATTTTGTCTATTAACATTGCCATTCAGAAAAAATGAACACTCATCGCTGAAACAGATGTTTAACAGAAGATTAGGGATGGTATTGACTCGATGAGACAAGATTTCACAAAACTCTATTCTTCTATCATAATCATCCTCGTGGAGCTCTTGAAGAATCTGCATTTTATATGGATGAAATTTATGCATTTTCAATGCTTTTCTTATAGTCTCGCGTGACATTCCCGTCTGTTCTGATACTGATCGTAAGGAGCTCGTGGGCTCTGCAGCAAATGTTCCCAAAACTTCAATTTGAGCTGCTTCATTTAGTACTCTGGGGTTATTTCTTTTTTTATTTGTCACTGAACCAGTTTCGTAAAACTTATTCACCAAATCAAGCACATACCGGTGACTTACATTACAATTTGGATGTCTTTCGTTAAAAAGACATGCCGCCCTTCGTGCGCACTTTCCAACTTCGCCATAAATTACAATCATTTCAATTCTGTCTTGAAGAATGTAAACCATTTTTACACTTTTATACACTTATTAAAGTAATTCCTAAACAGCCCAACAGGTACAACAGTATTCACAATACTACCACAGTTCAAATTTGCTAACCAATTTTTTGCCGGAAAACAGAAACTTTTTACAGCAGAAGTAGCAAAAAAGGAAGGCTATCTGTACAATTTCTGCGATGACACTTAAAAATTCAGCATTTAATAAACACAACTTTACTACCATCTACGTTTTACTATTAGACTACTTTTTTATGTAAAGTGTTTGGAGCTAATGGCTAATGTTACCCCTAATGAAGGGTTGGAACGGTACCACCTAATATTCTAACCAGTTCTGGCCAAACCATGCATCTCAGTATAGGCGTTCTAATAATTACTTCTGTTAGTTTAGAACGCAATTTTTCGGAAAATGCTCATCAAAAAATAATAAGTCAGGGTACCATTGGAACAAGAATTGAACGCCCATCAAAATGATGTGCCACTTGACCCCCCTTCCCATTTAAAATTCTAAGGGTAACATCTACCCCTCCTAGGGGGTTGAACCACGAGGGCTACAAATAGTCCTTGAAAGTGTCCCCCTTGACAATAAAATTGACCTGTTTTTTCGATTACTCATATTGTTTACTGGAAGGAAGATATTAAGGGTGGGAAGTTTTCAAATTGACACCCTGTATATATATATATATATATATATATATATACGAGGGCTGACAATAAAGTAAGGTCTCCAACGCTGCAACTTCGCCGGATCACGCGCTAGGCGAAATCTGGCAACACCGCCGTGTTCCTTGGTTCCCCCACTACCACTTTGCTGCTGGGTGAGGCTTCCCCGACCGCTCAGTCTTGGCTGAGCAGCCGTCAACGATGGAAGTACCACTCGCGTCAGCGTCCAAGTGCGAATTGCGTTCTGTAATACGTTTTTTGAGTGCGAAAAAGGTGACACCTATTGAAATCCATCGTCAACTAGTTGAAGTTTACGGGGAAAAGTGTATGGACATAAAAAACGTGCGTAAGTGGAGCCGCGAGTTCAATTCCGGGCGCACTAATGTTCACGACGAGGAGAGAAGTGGCCGACCGTCGGTCTCGGATGCGATTGTTCAAGCAGTGGAGGCAGAAATGCTCAAAAACCGCCGTGCGACAATTAGGGACTTGGAAGAGAAGCTTGGAGGAGTGTGTAGCAGCGAAACAATCCGTCATATCCTTGTGAACAAGTTGCAGTACCACAAAGTTTCTGCCCGATGGGTGCCGAAACAGCTGACCGAAGACCACATGAAGCGGCGCGTGGAATGTGCGACCAAAGTTGTGGCCCGTTTTGAAGAGGAAGGCGATGATTTTTTGGAAGGGTTTGTTACGGGGGATGAAACGTGGGCTCATCACTACACACCCGAAACAAAGGAGTCGTCCAAACAATGGCGCCATAGCGATTCTCCGAAACCCAAAAAGTTTAAGGCGACACTGTCAGCCGGCAAGGTGATGGCTACGGTGTTTTGGGATCGCCACGGGGTATTGTTGGTGGATTTCATGCCAAGGGGAACCACTATCAATGCAGCAAGGTACTGTGAGACCCTGGAAAAGCTTCGTCGTGCCATAAAAAACAAACGCCCGGGATTGCTGAGCAAAGGAGTGAAATTTCACCACGACAACGCGCGCCCGCACACAGCCAACGTTACCCTTGACCTGCTCAAGACATTTGGCTGGGAAATCATCGATCACCCTCCCTATAGTCCCGACGTGGCCCCCAGTGACTACCACATGTTCCCCGCCCTGAAAAAACATCTCGGAGGGAAGAAGTTTGATAGTGACGCGGAGGTTCAGAAAGAGGTCAACACCTGGCTGCGCGAGGCGGACGGAGAGTGGTATTCTGCCGGCATAGACAAGTTCATCGTGCGGATGCGCAAGGTGTTGGAAAAAAATGGCGATTATGTAGAAAAGTAGCCAAGACCTTGGCCTTTCCAACGGTGTATCGCTTTTTGTAAATAAATGTCAGTTTCTATGAAAAAAAAAATTGGAGACCTTACTTTATTGTCAGCCCTCGTATATATATATATATATATATAAATATTTCCAAATTGTTTGTTTACGTCCACTCATTTTTATTTTACACTTTACTCGTTACTTGTTCAGTCAAGTTCACTTTTATTTTAATTTTTAATTAACTTGGGTTGGGTTACTTTACTTGGGCACAGACACACTCACAGTCTCAATTAAATTTGTCAAATGAATCACCTAACTAGTTCTCGTCCGTCTTTTTTATTTTGTGTTGCGATTGGTGCAAACAAGATTCGACAGGATTTTTACAGGAATATTACGGCGCGAAACGGCGCGAAGTGATTTCTTGATTTCGCAAGTTCTGACAAGAATAAACCAATACAAGACATGTCAAAACGGGTCAAAGCTATTTGTTGTTGTTTGCGTTTGCATGTAAAGATACATAGGTACTTAAAATAAAACAAATAATATTTAAAATAAAAAAATCTGAAAAAATCAAGTTTTTTTCAATAAAAATTGTGATTTTTGTTTTTTTTTTTAAATCATGAATTTTTTTAACCATGTGGTGAACTGTATAATCAGAATAATAAGTCTACTGACTTGTTCCGTGGATATACTTCATTTGTTTTGTGTTTATGTTTTTGAACGATACATATATAATATCTGTCCGATAAATGCCATTTTCGTTATGCGTAGAAAAAAGCTGATGTTAAATACTGTTTTCTGAATACATGCATATGCAGGAAATGCACCGAAAAGAACCTTTTGGAACGAAAAAAAATTGTCCGATCCGAATCGAATTAATAGTCTGAGAGCCGTAACTGAATCAAATCCGAAATTTTCAATTTCCCTTAAACCAGAACCGGAACCGATATTTCATTTTTTTTCCGGGTCCCTGGAAAACCTGTGACTAAACGAGTCATACCGCAACACTACCACGAACCCCAGGAGAGTCGTAATAATACATTTATACTTACCTCTGTACTTGTTCATGCAGACGCAAGTAGAAAAGACAACCCCGTCGGACACCACCAACATGCACCTCCCATTCCTCGAACACTGTCCGAATATACAAGGGTGCGAGCTGATATCGAACACAATGCTCGAGTTACAAGTAGAGGTCTCGTTCTTCAAACAAGGTCCATCGCAATCGCAGCCGCTGCATCTGTCAGTCGCTATCACCTGCTTACTACAATTGGCGGAACAATATCCGCAATCCCCGGAAATCACACAGTCAAGATCGCATTTCGTGACGCACTCCTCGTACAGGGTCTGGCAAGACAGCGGACAGTCGCACGGCTCACAGCCACCGCAGAAGAGCTTGAACGTAGCGTACCAGGTCCCACTCTCCGGATACGGTATGAGGATGGTGGAATTTTCCACAGTTTTATTCAGAACGAGCTGCGCAGATTTATCAGCGCCGTTAGAGACGCAATTGTTCGGCCAAGTGGGGACTTCAATAACACCTCTCCGTATGCAGGCTATGACAACATGATTCGGAGGCTCCTCTTCGAGCATAATCTTTGGCGATCTTCTTACCCTTGGCTTGAAGGCCATGATGAACTGCAGGGTACCGCCGATATCTGTACCGGCCCCGATTTTGAACTTCAGAAGCGAGAAGTGGGAGTTGGTCATGTTTATGGGAATTGCGATTTTCGAATGCAGCTCTTGCTCCAGCTCATACGAGAACAAAAAACTGTCGGAACTGGCCTCTCGAATGAGATCGTAGTGTTTGTAAGGAACCAGGTCCGTTATTTTGTTATTGTGGAATGTTTTCGAAAGCGAATGGTTGAACAACGTTTCATTCCGCAACAGATTATACTCCGAGGCATCTTCGGTGAGTTTGTTCGAGTAAAACCTCAGCCTGAACGTTAAGTTGCAATTAGAAATGTTCAGGGCTTCGCCTCCTTGAAACTTCAGTTCAATGTAATGCCACGATTCGGGCTCCGTCCAAAAAACCACAGTCGCGATCGTGGCGTTCGGAAGGATCTTCTTCTGTTTCTGATGCACCTCCTCCGTTGGAGGTTTGTTAGTATCCATGCGAACGATCAAGTGTTCCACGTGTTCGGAAAAATTGAGATTGGTCACTTTCATTATGGCGTGGTCGATCAGGTTCGATACGAAGAATTTGAAGTATCTGCTTTCGTTCGGAGCAGCTGATACTTCGAGTAGATCGCCTTCGGATATAATTAGGGGGTTGTGGACGTCTTTCGTTGATAATGTGGCCTGCACGTTTGCGAAACACGATGGACTCAACCCTGGAAAAAAAGAAAGAGCTTAGAGGTACTAACGAACGCTTTTCAAGTGAATAAGCCATTCAACAAACTTATCAATTCGTAAAATCAAATAACACAAATTTTCATGACTATTCTTATATCCCCCATGAGTTGTGTGAATACTCTGTATAGTGTATTAAACAGTATTTACAATAACTTATCTATCTATCTATCCATTTATATAATAATAGAGAATTTTCAGTAAAGTAGGAAAGAGGTATCAAGTTAATTTCATTTTTAGATGAAAAGTAATAGTTATGAGAACAGAAATAATTTATTTCTACGGTTATGAGTCTCCCTGATGGGCCGTGGACAAAAAATATTTTAGGAATTCCAAAAACTTTGAAAGATGATATTTTGAGATCCAAAGGAAGCCCGTGTTAAAAATCACTTTCGTGGTTACCGCTAGTACAAGGAAAATGAAGTTGAAGATGTTTTACTAAGCTGTATACTCGCGCCGTAATAATCGAGAAAATGATTTTTAATAAATATTTTTGCGATTTCCATCTCTCCTACGGTTTGGAACAGATATTTTTCTAAGTGTACGCATTGGTATTGATGTGTTTGATAGCCCCTGTGTTATTTCGAGGTGACTCGAGCCGTATTGATCGAGAAAATTATTTTTTTTAAATAATTCTGCGATTTCCATCTCCCCTACGGTTTGGTACAGATATTTTTCTATGTGTACGCATTGGTAATGATGTGTTTGATAGCCTCAGTGTTATTTCGAGGTGACTCGCGCCGTAATAATCGAGAAAATGATTTTTTATAAATATTTTTGAGGTTTCCATCTCCCCTACGGTTTGGTACAGATATATTTCTGTGTGTACGCATTGGTATTGATGTGTTTTATAGCCCCTGTGTTATTTTGTGGTGACTCGCCATGTTTTAATCGAGAAAATTATTTTTTATAAATTATTCTGCGATTTCCATCTCCCCTGCGGTTTGGTACAGACAATTTTCTATGTGTACGCATTGGTATTGATGTGTTTTATAGCCTATGTGTTATTTCGAGGTGACTCGCGCCGTAATAATCGAGAAAATGATTTTTAATTAATAATTTTGCGATATCCATCTCCCCTACGGTTTGGTACAGATATATTTCTGTGTGTACGCATTGGTATTGATGTGTTTTATAGCCTCTGTGTTATTTCGAGGTGACACGAGCCGTAATAATCGAGAAAATTATTTTTTATAAATATTTTTGTGATTTCCATCTCCCCTACAGTTTGGTACAGATATATTTCGGTGTGTACGCATTGGTATTGGTAATAGCCCCTGTGTTATTTTGAGGTGACTCTCGCCGTATTAAGCGAGAAAATGATTTTTTATAAACAATTCTGCGATTTCCATCTCCCCTACAGTTTGGTACAGACATTTTTCTATGTATACGCATTGGTATCGTTTTGTTTTATCGCATTGGTATTGATGTGTTTCATAGCCTATGTGTTATTTCGAGGTGACTCGCGTCGTAATAATAGAGAAAATGATTTTTTATAAATAATGCCATCTCCCCTAAAGTTTGGTACAGATATTTTTCTATGTGTACGCATTGGTAATGACGTGTTTGATAGCCTCTGTCTTATTTCGAGGTGACTCGCGCCGTTTTAATCAACAAAATGATTTTTTATAAATTATTCTGCGATTTCCATCTCCCCTACGGTTTGGTACAGACATTTTTCTATGTGTACGCATTGGTATTTCGAGGTGACTCGCGCCGTAATAATATTATTTAGGACTTTTAAACCCGAAAAGAACCTTTTAGAGATAGATTACTCCGAATTTTAGGCGCGAAAGAAACATATTTAAAACAATAATGTACCCTATGCTACTGTCATTGACCGTGCAACAGTGCTTTTTCATAAAGAGGAAGACTTGTCACTAAGATCTGTCACTCTTGTCAGAGATCAGGGGCCCTAATCTCTAATGTCGTCTACCATATGTCGCATGCGACAAAATATGTCCATCTCTTTTCAATGCATATTCGAGAAAGGCGATGGGCATATTTTGTCGCATGCGACATATGATAGTCGACATTTGAGAATAAGGACCCAGAGACGGTTTTTAGAATTTCAGATTTTCTCTTGTCGTTTTGTGTGGTGTTTGTTGTCGTTGGTTATTCTTTCATCATTCGTGAATTTGCATTAATCTTGTTCCTTTAAAGACAATAAATAAAATAAATAAATAATAATAAAGCCGTTTCTTCCTACGAATAAACAATGAACTGTTTAGTGTTGAGTAAAGGAAAAATACCTGAAATAAATCATTTTTGGTAGATAATGAAATATGTACCTATCTGCTTTGCTCAAAATAGCTTAAATATTATTTTAGCTTGACAAAAAAGGCATGATTTTTGGTTATTATTTTTAAGAAGAGACCCCAGCAGAACATTTGAGTGAGAAACTTGTAATTTGTGGCAGACATTTTCCTCATGAAGTTTCATGTGAAAACGACAGTAGAATAATTTGAAACCTAGTGCAGTACCAATACTGCCAACAACTTTCTGCCACACCGCTTATATTATGAGTTCTAGATTCCTGCAAAAAGTACTAAACATACACAGAATCGCCTCAGAAAATTGAAAAGCGCTTTTCTTTGATGGTAAGGAAAATGCTTCTGGCTCCATGCCCCCCATTGTGGGAATTGCTCTAAGGTAAAAGAAAAAACCTCGAGCTTCCAAGCATCCAATTTTATAAATCCAATTTGAGTTGAAATTATTCATATTAGCTGAAATAAATTTTCATAGTTTTTTGTACTTTCAATTTATTTTCCAATCCAGTGCTTCCTCGAAATTTGCACCGACGATTTGGGGTGGTTCCGTAGGTTTTTGTTGTTTAACTACAGCTGAAAATCAGTCGCTTCAGAGCGATAAATAATAATAATAACCGTACTCTCCTTTCTGATGGCCTTTGCTGAATATTTGGGATCATAAATATGTGAAAATATGTATTCAAATCGGCTAAATACAAATAACAGGTACAATGAGGTTTCCAACATTATTCTCGGAGATTCAGAATTAACGTTGATAGTCTTCACAAGTACCATAATATTTTACTAAAACCGGGCCTGTTTCATAAATCACTAATGACGCGCATGCGCATTGTGGACTTGCCTGAACTTTTTACAACACTTTTGACATGGGGATTAGCATTCTACCTCTCAAGATAAACGTAAATATAGAATTGTTCAAAAGAAAAGGTTCCATTTTTGCAATTTACAACTTTTCTTTTCTAGGTGCTTTTTTTTTCAAATACCATTTTTTTGGTCTTTGGTTCCAAAATGAACCTGAAAATTGATAAAATGGGTTGATAATCTGAATAATTTAGAAAAAATTTGTCAGTCCTAGACTCCTGTGAACACGAAAATTGTTATACTTACACTGCACACATTTTATTTATTGATCCCAAGAAACGTTTCTGTTTAGAGAGGGATTACATTTTTACATAATTTGTTCAACAGCAATACATATGAAATAAAAATTGATGAAGAAATCAAACAATTATTAGAAAAGGAATGATGAGAATAATTTGTGAAATGATGAATGTCATATCAAAGCAAAAACAGTCATAGGTGAAACATTGTTATATTATATAGGAATTGAAATCATCTGTTAAGTATACATTTCTTAAGTTCATTTTTTAATTTAGTTGTGGTCCAGATTTCTGTCACAATTTTAGACTAAGTTATTCAATATTGATACTATTGATAACCATTTCTTTCTCAAGGTTTCCTGTTTCAATCCTGAAAAAAAAAAGTTTGAATGAAAATACAATCTGTATTTATCTTTAGTTAGGAAAATGGGAAAAATGTATTCTTCAATCTACTAATTAACAAGTTATAAACAAAATGAACTTGAACTCACCTCTTAGAATACAATATAATTTACGACTTTTGTCGGTATTCTTGCTGGTTTTCACTGCACAATAGGTACTTTACTTTCAGAAGAAAGGAATATTTGTATCAGTAAAAAAAGTAATCAACATATTCCTAAGTTGGATCAGTGACAGCAGGGCTCATCAGAAGATTTTGGGACTTGGGACAATCTGCTTTCTTTACTGTGAATCTGCTAAAACTATTTTTGAAAACATTTCCAATGACATAAAAATTGACTTTTGACATGTGTCACTAGTTCAAACATCGGACCTAATTTTCGTGGAGTTTATGGAACATTGGATCTATTTAGACTCCACCCATTGGTCATACCCGTAAGAAGGAAAAATCCTTCTAGGATTCAGTGACCCTAGTGTAATATTTGCCTAAAGCTGTCAAAATTACTAAATATCCCGGAAACAACCACAGGGAGCGCTAGTGTTTGGAGAAAGTTATTCGACATCAAGTGCAAGTTGTGTTTAAATCGAAGAACATTTTCAAATCGTAAAATTTCGCGAAAAAATGGAATTCAAGGAATAATTTTCACTGAATGTTATTTTTGAGACCGGAAGTGATGCAGAAAACTCAAAAAATAAAATCATGACCGTTCCCGATTCACAAGTGCTGATCGACAAGCGTAAGGATGCCTCCGAGAATTGGTTGCGCAGTAGACAAAACCGTGGAGTGGGGCAGAAGCTCAATCGCTCTGCCTTATTAAACAGTAGTCGATCTTTGTCGCACATCTACTCACGCTTTCTATCGTTTGCGCATCTCAGAGGCATCCTTACGCTTGTCGATCTGTATATGAGTTGCTTCTAAATTCCCCATTGTCATAAGTGTATTATTATATCCAATCTATATGTAGTTGACAGGTGCTCAGTGAATTTACTATGGTTTTTCAGTTTTGTATTCAAGGCGTTTTATATCTGACAACTGAAAGTTGGTTTTCTCAAATCAGTAGCCTTATTTACAATATTTACCTTCTTGTTTTATTGCATTATATTTCGGATCACTATAGGAAAGAAATGTAGCAACGTAGTAAGGCCCAGGCTCAGGAGAACTAATGTTGATGAAATTTTCTTTTTTGTCAGACAACATTTCCGAATTGTACACGTGGCATCTTGTGATGTTCTTGAAATTTTTTGGAAACGGTGCTCCGTCTGGATTTATGGCGGGCGGAGAACCATATTTCATGTACAAAGACACATTTCTGGCTTTGCAACCTGAAAATAAATGAAACAATAATAATTGGCGAAACTACAGTATCACCAATGGGTAGGTATACATATTACATTACATTAGACGTTTCTGGAGAACCAATGGATGGAATACTCCGTTTAGCCCTATCCACCGATAATACGTTCAAAACGACAGCTTTGATCTGGGCACAATAGGTGAGCTCACGAAAAAATATGATCGCTCCAAATATGCTTTAAAATACACAACGCATATATAAATGAACACAAAAAATTTCAATTACAACCGTTCTCATTCGTGTCTGAAAATCAGCAAATTTCAAAGCTACTAATATTGGCGCTCTTTGTGACGTACTCTTCCGATAGGCCAATCAATAGAGCATTTTTTCCTAACAAAAATACCAGCAGAAAACCGACTGTGCCATCACATGGCATATGGTCCCTAGTTATATTCTGTTATGTTTTTGACTCGCAACTGTCATTTATTAATTTGTTATAAACATTTAAATAACAAAAAAGGTGTTATTTTAAATTATTTTGCTTAAAAAATTAAAACCAATAGAGCATTCTGGTTGCTCTAATGGAAAGAATTCTAGATAATTGAAATACAAACAAAATGGAATGACCCGATCGGATCATTGGTAACGGAGGAAAACCGGAAAAACCGGAAAATTTGACGATTTTTTTAAAAATTCATAACTTCGCCTGTTTTGAAGAAATAGGGTTGACCCTTCTCATGGAAGTAGCGAATCATGTCTACTTTATGTGTGCATGAAACAGGCTTTAACGGATCATTAGTTTTGGCACAATTACAATTTGAATTTTTTTTTGCTCTATCTTGCAGCGTGCCTGGATGCTCTAGCGATACTCCGATTCCAATTCCTAAAACATATTTTGAAAGTAGAAATATAGTACCACAAAACGTATATTCTTAGTTTACGCTAAAATGCTGAGAAATAGATGAAAAATGCTTGCAAACATGATTGAAAACGGCTGAGCTGGTAGAAGCGGTCGAGTGGAAGGAGTGAGCGGGAGATGAGGGGAAGCGTATAATCACATAACTCGTTTATTAGAAGAATCCCCCTCATCTCCCGTACTCTCCTACCACTCGGCAGCTGTCGCGTGCTCGGCCGTTTTCAGTCACGTTTGCATGCATTTTTCACCTATTTTGCACCATTGTAGCTCAAAATGAGAATATACATTTTGTAGTACTATACTTCTACTATTATGATCTGTTTGAGAAATTGAAATCGGGCTATCACTAGAGCATCCAGGCACGCTGCAAAATAGTGCAAAAAAAATTTAAATTGCAATTTTGCCAAAACTAACGATCCGACAGCGCCTGTTTTTACACATGATTCAATACTTTTATGAGAAAGGCCAACCCTGCTCCTTGAAAAATGGCGGAGATATGAATTTTCCGGTTTTTTCAGTTTTTCTCCATTACTAATTATCCGACCGTGTCGCAAAACATCCCATTTTGTTTGTATTTCAATTATCTACAATTCTTTTCATTGGAGCAACCAGATGGCTCTATTAGTTTTCATTTTATAAGCAAAACAATTCAAAAAAACACATTTTTAATTTTCGCCTTTTAATATATTTGTTATTGAAGAAAAATGTTGAAATTTGCTAGTTGAAAAAGGTAGGTTATTTTTGTTCATGCAAGGTCCATTTTTTATGTAAAATGTTCGGTTTTGATGCTTGTAATTGTGAAATATGAGATTATTAGCATCTGAAAAATGTGGCGACAAAAGAAAGGAAGCATTTTGTGCGATTTTTTCCTGAAAAATTAGTGTTTGAAAATTATCGATTTTGAAGATTCAAAAAGGCATAACTCGAAAAGTAAAAGAATTTTCTTGGGTTCAAGCTGAGATAAAACTACCTAATTAATTTCACTTTTATAAGGTTGAGTCCACCAAACTCACCCTTACTGAAATTTGAAAAGACTAAATCATTATGAGTGAGCTAATAGGGAAGTTTACCAAATATTGACATCTGGGTTTCATCTGCAACAAACTTGAAGGACGCAAATAAGGTGTCTTCAGGCACTTTCAGGTGTATCATCACAACATCCCTATAGATTTCATATTTATCCAAAAAGGAAGTGACAGTTCTAGCTATAACATTAACCTCATAACATGTTGTATGTCTCGCATGTAGTATAAATACAATTAATAAAATCTGTAAAATATTAGTCCAGCACATCCTGAAATGAGAAAAAGAGACCATCAATATAAACAAGACTAATTAAACTTGTGAAAAAGGAATACTACCTGTTCATGTTGCGGAGGATGCCTAGGAAGTCACCAATTATTGTCAATTTTCGTTAGTCATTAAAATTCATAAGTTGTTGAAACATCTCATCTGTTCATTAGCCCTTTCTACAATCGCCCACAATATGACCTAAGCTGATAATCTCTGATATTAATTCTATTTTCATGTTTGGTACATTTCCGACAACACTATAGCAAACACCAAGATATTACGAATAATACAAAGTAAAACTAAATATTTTCCTACATGTAAACTGTAAACCAATAACGGCAATAACCAATGTAAACAGACAACTGATAACTAATTGACTCAATGACAGATTGACAGCTGAGAGTAGTTCAAATACTTCATATCTAGAAATGGCATCATTGTAGTGACTAAAATGAAAGTACGTTCCAAAATTGGGAAGCACGCAACTTTGGCGTATTTATGCATCGTTACTTCACACAGTGCAAACTTCCAGCAGGGCTCTTAACTACCGTGTAATATTTGTCTGAAACTGTCAATATCACTGAATATTCCGGAAACAGCCACAAGGAGGGATGTTATCCCTTAAATTTTCGGAAAAAATGATATTTGGGATATTATTTCCTTTGACAATAATTTTTGAGATCCGAAAAGACGAGGAAAGTGTGTCGTCACAAATGTCAACCTTGTCAATAACTGATTCCAAACAAAGTATTTTGAATATTTGCTGCTTTGCTTTTTAATTTGTGTTTGGCTGTTTGGATTTTGATTTCTCAAGCAATAGAAGTTAAAAAACTTTAACGGAAACAATATCGGACAAGCTGATTTAAATTCGACGAAGGTTTGTTTGGAATTAGTTTTTGACAAGAATGACATTTGTGACGTCATCACTTTCCTCGTCTATTGATACAGACCCCAAAAATGAAATCATGCGTGTTCCCTAGCTATTTACAATTGCAAGTTAATCAAAACGAGGCTAATGCTACGAGGCCCTATCCCATCGGAAGTCTTCATAATCTTTACAGCTGGTGGTTGAAAATTCATTTCACGAAGCTGATTTGAAAGTTTCATGCTTTCACTGATATCAGTCATATTGAAAGTATTGTCTGTACTTTATCACCAAGTTTTTTCTAATCGTTCAAGCATCAGAATTTATGTTTAGTTATCAATATTATTTCTCCAAATGTTTGGGATAACTCGAATAGGCCTCATAAACCAAATAACTCTGTTTTCTGTGTTCTCTGTCAGCATCTGCTACGAACAGCTTTCCATTCATTCCAAAGAGTAGCTCCTAATGACTCAGGGTAGCTCCTAAATGGATCTCACATACCACGTAAAATAAAGTAAGAGGTAGAGAGCTGGTGATACTGCTCAGATTGAGCAACACGATTATTAGTTTCAATAAGAAGAAGTCCCTACGCTAAGGAAAAAGGTTAAGGTTAAAATTAGGTTAGGTTAGGTTAAAGGAAAGGAAAGATTATTAACTTCTGAATGGTATTTACAGAATAAGGAATTGAGACTCCTGCTGATTTCGTTCATTCACTGTTTGTTTATTCCAAATTTGCAACATGACAACCTTAGCCAAAATATCCAGAAAAGTAAATGGACAGTTTATTAATCACTACAAAAGTTTGTACTTCACTTGCTGACTGAACTATACATGTAAATCCGATTGCATTACAGGGTACTTTGCCAGTGTGGCCGATGATTGTAAACGACAAAATAAAATATTTGAAGCCGAACAGAAAAAACAGAGAGAAACAGTGGGACGTATTGAAAAAATAGAAATAACTTATGAGGGTTCACCAGCAAATGAAGTATTTATCATGAATAAAAATATTTCCACTCCTTACGACTGTGCTAAACGTAAGTGCATCGAGTTTTCTTTAAATAGGTAATCATTACCAATTCAGATGTTTCATATTTTAGATTTGGGTGACTCGGTTCGCAAAAGATGTGTAGTAGCCTTGTTGAATGGGGAAACCTTATGGCATGTGCATAAACCTCTTCCTGATTCATGCAAGTTAGAATTGTTGCACTACCACATACCGAATCCAACATTAGTGAACAAAACTTTTTGGAGGAGTTGCAGCTTCCTCTTAGGGGCTGTAGTCTCGAATGCTTTCAAAGATAATGTCCCGATATCATTACATAGTTTTCCTAGTCCAAATGGTAAGTTGTTATGTGTTCATTTTTCAATGAAACCTAAAAACTTTTTGTATTGTAGTTAAATCTGGGAGCTTTGTTTACGATGTACAGCTTGCCTTGGACAACTGGAAACCAACAACCTCAGAGCTAAAAGTTCTGTCCATAGAAATGATAAAATTTTCCCAGTTGGAGCTCCCTATTGAATGTTTGGATGTGTCCAAAGAAATTGCTTTCGACATTTTCCAAAACAACCCCCACAAAACCCAACAAATTCCCGACATTGCAGAACACAATGGGGATAAAATAACCCTTTTCAGAGCTGGCAAGCACATAGATATTTCCAAGGGTCCCATGATACCTAATACTGATCATTTAGGGAGAATAACAATTGCAAATGTTATAAAGTTGGATACTGATATTCCAGGAGGTCTGATCTATAGATTCCAAGGAGTTGCACTACCAAAAACTTTGATATTGAACCACTTTGCATATGGGTTGCTTGAAGATAGAGCCAGGCTATTGGTAAGTAGTTATCTAGTTGCATTTTTCAATCAAGTTTCTTGGTAGTTCATTTCAGTGGTAGTTATTTCATGTCTAAGAGGCAGAGTTACAAAAAATCAAAGAAGCTGATTTTTTATAAAATCATGATTTTTTTTAATGATTTTTTTCCTTAAATAAGGAAATAATAAACTTTAAAATCACTCATTTTCAGGGTTGGCACGATTGAATCATTTTGATTCAAATCACATGATTTTTTCATTTAAAATCAATAATTTAATCAAATGTCTCTTTGGCGAGGCATTTCTTATTTATTATAAATTGAAATTAGTCACGCACGTAACACAGCAATAACAATATTAAACAAAACTGAACGAATGTATGCTTGTTCCAACAAAGTATATCAAACGCTAGATTTCCCTTTGACGCGGGGATGTCATCCTTGGCCGCCAGAAATACTGAAAATAAAATTTTACCTCAAGAGTATATCTGGGCGCGGAGCGCTGATAGGCTCCGCCCACCAGCGGCTTTGCTCTGGCATTGGCCGGAACAAATGTCAGAAACTTTTATTTAAGAAGCCAAGTTGGCTCTCTTATTCAGGTAGCCGGATGGCTCACCTGCGGCTTTAAGCCTTTTATTTCAAAAGTATTTCTGGCCAGGTTGTAGCTCCTCTCGGGAATCTACAGCCTGGCATAAAATGATGCAACGTCTTTGGTTTAACACCAACTTTCTTCGTACTGTTCCTGACTGATCCTGAAAGAAGAGTTCCGGAGTTGCTGGATTTGCGACTATGCTGTGCTCGGAGATAGAGCTAGCCGGATGAGGTGAAACATCCTCCGATTTCCGGGTCTCCGAGTACACGCATTTGTTGACAGGGATTCCCCTTTGGCGCGGAGATTCCCATTTTATCTTACACCAAAGGTCGTTATTGATGCAAATCTACCAGGTTTTTTGTAATGTAACAATTTTTACTGGTTAATTAGCAGGCTGATTAACCACCTATGTTTAAAACAAAATGACGTCCTTCCAAAAATAGCAACCATGTTGGGAAAGTGACGCGCGATTTGAAAGTCCCGTTTTTTTATGATTTTACTTCATTTATTTTTGTGGCTACATATACAGTGTGTCTCACTTCTCATGGAAACACCTCCGTATATTCCGTAAAAATTGAGGTAGAATGATGAAACTCTCAGGACTGATGGAAATGCTCAAAATGCACCTACCACCTGAGTGGGGTTGGCCTAAGTGATATACACTGCCCGCCACTCGCGATGGAACAACTCATTATCCTAGAAAGTTATATTAGGGGCCAAAATTGGCCCAAAATTCCTTCAGATTAGTAAAAAATTACGGAAGTGAAACAAATTCGATTTTTTCAGGACTGAAAATTGTTCAGGAAATAGGTGTATTATTAGTAATTTGGGGATCCTGAACACGAATCCGAAGGAATTTTGGGCCAATTTTGCCCCCTAATATAACTTTCCGGGATAGTGGGCTGTTCCATCGCGAGTGGCGGCAGTGTATATCACTTAAGCCAAATACTAGTATCTAGAATGATAAAAAATTAAAAAATTGCATTAAAGTAAATACCGTGAAAAAAATCGGTAAACCTTGTCATGCCATATTTGGATAATGTATAGACAAAAAGGTAACTCGATTGTTCATCCGTTTGTTGAAGATTTTTCATAAACTTTGTAATATACATTTCAAACGATATTAAACATGTCATAAAATGTCCAATTCGTAAATTATATCATTATCCAATAACAGCCATTTCCTAGCATTTCTTATACCTAACTGTAATTGATCTCTCCATCGTGTTCCTTAAAAAAAATTAATAATTGATAAATTGCAGGTATGAAATAGTTTATTTATTCACAAAAAATTTGGTCAAAAGTGTACCCATTTGTTTCTTTTTTACAGAATCGTGCTAGGATACCTGGGACTCAGGAAGTGGATAATGAAGATAATAGTTTCGTTGCAAGAATGACTGTATAGTTTTTTTTAATATATGTATAATAGTTTAATATGTTTCTGTTTTTTCTTTGAAAATATTCACCGGCTTCTTATTATCAAATTTATCTACAATTTTTGAATAATTATGATAAATGTCCTAGTGCCTGAGGCACCACAACCACACTATATATAAATTAATATTCACTTTATTTGGTATGTGTTCGGAGATATAGGAGATACTGCATTTAAAAAAAATATCAAGAACCTCCACTGGTAAATACCTAGTATCGTAGAAGCGGGTGATTTTGACCCAGCAGGGTTCATGATTTAATGCATGAACTTGACCTCAAAATAATTCTACAACTCTTTTTTTCTGCTGAAAACACTATATTTGCTGGAACTATCTTCTTTATGTAGATCAGTATGTATTTTCGCAGATGAACACCACTCAACTTAATTTCAATCTGGGAAAAAAATGTAGGCAACCATCAATACTATTGTCTATTTTCTGTTGTATAATCACTCAGCATTCTTTATAAAACTAGTAGTATTCTGTAACGTCTTAATCAATGAGATTCTCATCCGAGCCGTGGATCTTGGGAATCTTTTTGAATCTTACTGTAGATTCTGAATTCATCATGACAAAATGGACAAGTCTTGACACATATTCGATCATTTCATTCAATTCATTTCTCCTTTGAAAATTAATATTTATATTTTGTAGAACTAGTACTTTTATTACAAAAGAAATACTACAAAAACTAGTAAAGTGTATCACTGATTACATGGTTACATATGTGGGAGTGGTCATTACTCCGCAATTGTTATTCTTTGCTGCCATAAGGACATATCCATCGTTTCCCCAATAATTCGACCAGCTATTTTTTATCAACCAGTAATCCTTTCCATTGATCGACCCATAACCCACAGCCAAAACAGCGTGATCTAGATTTTCCTCTTTGTTACCACTGAAAAAAAAAAACTTTCTTAATTTGATATACTAATTTCACATTAATTTTTCATACTATCCATTATTTAAAAAGTTGACACATTGTTAGGTCTCAGTATAGTGAATTTCCAATTTTTTGTGATTGGTCACTGTGCAAAAAAATTTTTTTCATTATTATTCTTCCGATCTCAATATCATGAAGGGTAACACCCTATTAATGAAAATGTCTTTTGAGTATGTTGAAATAATTTGCCCTAAAAGTAATATTTGGATCAATGTTATTGCATTGCTCCGTTGTGTGAAGAAGTTTAGAAATTAGTTAAAAAATCATTCCCACTCTTTGATTTAAGATAATAAATATCAGTTATGTTGGGGCGTGGCGCAGTAGTTAGAGCGTCCGATTTCGGGTCGAAAGGTCCGGAGTTCGAGCCCCAGTTGCGGCTGGGATTTTTTAATTTAATTTGACCGATTAAATTATTCAAATCTCGTGGCTGGACTGGGGTGAGTCCTGCACGATTCACTGTTGCGTTCCAATTAACAGTGCTGCTCCTAAGGTGGCGCATGGAGTAAGTAACAAGGCCTATCCAGAACACGTGGCTAATGACCATAGCAGTCGATGCCAAAACACCAAAGAAAAAAAATCAGTCTCAGACTGACACACCAGTAGAAGGTCTCTATAATTTCTCTTTTTTATTTTGTCGCTAGAGATTTGTTGCTCATGTTTCTACTTTTTGATTCTTTCGTCCCTTCAAAAACTTCAAGAATGTCAACTAATCTCGTCATATATGTTGGCTCGAATATTCAAATACTGCGGAAAACTGCTTAATTTTTATTTGTTCAGTACCACTTATGGTGCGTTTTCGGGTTCTAAACGAGTAGGTACAACTACCTTATTTGCTCAACTCAACTTAACAACACACTTCAATGCTTTCATTAATCATCAACTGTCAACTACTGAACAATTGACTAGTGAATAATCTGTTTCTAGAAGTTATCGAACAATGATGAAATTTGTTTGGAAGTGGTTTACAATGTTTCACTTTGAGTAAGGTTATTCTGGACTTTCACTGTCTAAAAAATATAAAGAAAAAATTCAACTCTCTGTAATTTTTTTCACGACGTTTCAACTGTTAAAATCTACAGTCGTTATCAAATGTATAAATACGACACTCAAGGATACTTTATTCAGGTAAGCTTGTTAATAACAGAGCCGGGTCCCTCCGGTACAGCATTGTTAATTCTTATCGCAATTTCAATTGATCCATGCCACAATTAAGGGTTTCTACACATTACGGATTTCTATGCTTGCGTGACTGAAGACATTGTTGTTCATAATATATGCACTCTCTATAGAAGAAAGTTTGATAACGACTGTAGATTTTAACAGTTGAAACGTCGTGAATAAATTTGCAGAGAATTGAATTTTTTCTTTGTTCTTTTTTAGGCAATGAAAGTCCAGAATAACCTCACTCAATGATGAAATTCTTAAGACTAAAATAAGAATATTCGTCGTTATGATCTAGAACAAGAATTGGTGGTTCTAGACGGTTTGATGAAAAACTTTGAAGGTTTTTACGCCGTCTCTGGAACAATTCACGATGCCTCTGTCAATTACCAGGTTGGTAACAAGATTTTTCAACAATCATCGTGAACAAGAAGAGATAATCCAAGTTTTGATGATGTATTTTACACGTTTCGAAAAAGCTAACAATGACCATAAATATATATTTTTTAAACTTCTGACGTTTTCTGTAAAACCAACCAACTTACCATTCTTCATCATAGTATACCCCATTAGAGTAAAAACTGAAGGTTCTATGACTAGCGTCTATAGCTACACTGATGGGACCATGGTTAACTAGCGCCAGCCTCATTGCTTTTTCATTATTGGCCGTTACGTTCACCCAACCAGTGATTTTTGCAACTTTCGGCACTTTATCAGCGTGGCAGTAGCCGTCCTGAAAAGTATTATGAAAATTAATAATTTCCGATCGAGAGGGAGCACCTTCAAACAGAATTGTGGATACAAATGTGAGTATTTCAGTGAAAAGTGGAAAGAAATTATGTAACAATGAATTATGAGAGAGTGAGTACATTATATGGCTATTGTGTGACGAATCGATAATCTAAACCCGCCATTCACACTTTAAACTAAGGCCTTTTAAAACACGTTGATTCATCCTGAAAAATATTCTGACTCTTTGGAAGTCAATAAAATGACCCCCTTATACTACAAAACGTCCACGCCACCGACATCCATAAATCCAGTAAGCTCGAACATCGAAAGAAAACATTGAGTTCATTCTAAAGTTCAATCATCGGTATGTCAATTAAGGAAGGATTCCCACAAAAAAGTTCCAGCACTTTTGTTGGAGAAAGCAATTGTAATATTAGTGACTCAAAATAGTTAATTAACTCTTCTCACACAGCTGAACAGTCGACCCATTTCTATACTTCCAATTATTCCAAAAATTCTAGAAAAATTGATCAATTTTAGACTTTTTGATCTTCTTGAAAAAAATAACTCATATAGTAGTGGACAATATGGTTTCCGCAGATCTAAAGACACTGAGAGTGATGGACGTTTTTTCGAATATTCAAATTCAATTTGATAAAGATCAGAAATGTACCATTTTGTCTTTGGATTTGTGCGAGGTGCAAGGCATTTGCCACAGTTGATCACGATATATTACTTAAAAAATTGTACCGTTTAGATGGAAAACGTTCTCTCAATTTTCCTCTATGTTTAATGTAATGATAATATTGGAGTAATTAGTTGGTACACCCTTTATAAAACATGGACAACTCGTGTAGATTAAAAAAATGTTTATTTTCGTAATCTAATATTTTCCAACCTCATATAGGTACTATGGTCTAAATCAATCCACAATGTGGAGACCAGAAGGCATTGCCAAACTTTCAATTATTTTCTTCGCACCGAAATGATGAAAGCGTCAGTCAGGCAACGCTGCAATATTCGGTTCGTCATTCAAAGTTAGTTGGCGTAAAAAGCATATGTTGTATTCTCGGGTTGAATTTGACTATAGAAAATTTATCAAACAAAAAAAATCATATTTCTCAACTGATGGTTTCATGTTGAAAGCAAATCATTAGGAAAGTGTAGGAAACGGAATGAAGCAAGAGGAAAATCTTAAAGAAAAAATTACATTACGCTTCGGTATCAGAATTTAAGTTTTATTCTAAGGGTGCATATGGATATTTTCAACCAGTTTAAGTATCTAAATCGAAATAAATTCGTACCTGTCCTAGATATTGACCATAATCTTCCTCGGTTGGTATTCCTCCATGTTTGAGCATCCATTTGTATGCTCTGAAGTCTTCACCACCATCACAGCCATTATTACCGTAACTGAAATGCAATAATAAACAAATTACTATAAAAATATAATACACAGGTATTACAAAAGTCTATAGGCCAATCAATAGAGGACCTTTTTCGTGACAAAAATACTAGTTATAATTCAGACTCAGCTGTAATTTATTTAAATACAAAAAAGTGTTCTTTTAGTTCATTGTTCATAAAAGTAAATCTAATACCGCAATCTTGTTGCTCTAGAAAGAAGAATGAAAATTCTGTAATAGAAATAGTCTTTCACTAATTGAAACATGTTAAAAAATACAACTCAAATTCGTTTACATTCAATTCTCTAATTTATGTCACTACTGCTAAGCCAATTCTGTAATTATGTCTATTTGCAACTAACTGCGGCGGTACTTGAACTGCCATCTTTGGACGGGAGACCTTCTTTTATATCTAGGTACACTCTTGGACCGGTGGAGTTTTCGGGAAAGCTTCGAAAGGTGTCACCGAGCACTTCGGAATGCTCTTAAAAGCGATGCGCGATGAATACCACCCGTTTCTCGAATATTCTTTTGAACTGCTTAGACACATTCCAGGGCGATGATGAGTCATAATTTGTTTTCAACAGCGGTCAGGTTCAGCTTCAGGGGAATCATCGCGTTACATTTCAAATAGGAACAAAATGAAAATTGGTGGAATTTATTCGATTCACAGGCATACAACGATTTTGGTGCAGGTCATTTAAGACCTGATATTATGTACTTCTTACATGGCGATATCAAAAATGTTACCGGATTTTTTCTGTCAGCTCTAGTTTCCGAGATAAAAAAAATACACTTTTCAGAAAAAAAATTATATTTCATTTGCATTGAACATCAAGAAACTGTCTTTTCAGTGATTTTCTCGAATGAAAATGACTTGGGCAATCTCGCATGATTCCCCAGCAATAGTCGGCCATCAATTTAGTGTTCCACCTTCCTTGGTATCTATTCTCTATCGTTTTTAAGTCTTGGTGGAAACGTTTCCCTTGTTTTTCACTTGGATCTACTATTTTTTCTTTTAATCTTGACGCTAGTAACTCAGCACACTCCATAGAAGGATCTAAGTCTCCAATGAGGTCAATAAGCTCATTCTGCCAAAATGGCTTGAGATTTGATTTTTCTCCGCAGTATTCATCACCTATTTGAGAAGAAATAGGTATTTCAGCTTGATCTTCCTGAGATGGTGCTGCACTACCGTTTGGAAAGCTGGTATTGGAACATTCTCTGAATGAGAAATAGGTCTTTGTGCTGGAGGAATATTGAAGTATTTACATTTATGGCAATTGTTTTCGATGATGCCCACTATATTAGTCATTCAAAAGTAACATTATTATTATTTTTGTTCTCGCTATGTCAGGAGCTCCAAACTTTTAAAGGCCCTTTTTTCCATTGTCGCAAATGGTCAAAGCATATTTTACATACACTATGAGGTACCCACAGTTGTGTTTATCTTGGTGTCGAATTTCACGTTAAGTAAAATACAAACGACTCACAGTGTTTTAAATCGTTTTACGCTGATCCTTCAATATGCATTCACCACAAAAATAACAAAATGTATCAGGATCATACAACATCTGGACGAACTAGCCATTATTAAAATAAATCAATTTATTTATAGGTTTTAATGTAACAGACAGTTTGTGAACAGGATTAAAAAAAACAAAATGAGGGTAGTAGGTGTACTAGAGCTGATGACTTGAAATGACTTATGTCAATATACTGTATGTTACCTATTTCATCGGCCATAGACACAAACAGAGCTGCACCAAATAACAATTTTTTTTTGTAGGCCTGTGATCTGTCTAAATAGGTGCACCAAGTGCCCAGAGGTTGGTTATTCGACTGCCCAATCAATATTTTTTATAATTTTTCGGGAATTATAAATTCCAATTTTTCACGTAATTTTGACTAAAGTCGAAATGTAGAAAAATGTGGCCCTCTTGAGCTTTTTCGAGTTTTTTCTCAAAATTTCGACATTTAAGTCGAAATGATAAAAAACCTTGGTGGTACTCCTACGCTTTCGTAAGTCTTGATGATTATATGAATAAAAAAATGTTTTCTTACCCCCATGAACAATCTATCAGCGCTTGCTGGGACAAACGAACTAGATTTCCACCATTTTTCAAGAAATATGCTCCTTCTATTGCGCCGACTGTACCAAAGGACCAACAAGAACCGCAAACTGACTGATCTGAAATAAAAACGTTTATATAGCCGTTCAAAAAACACCGAGGAATTTTCTTTACCTTTCACTGGTGTAACAGCTCCAAATATCCTCCAATCGTATTGGCTTGGGAGGGATTTGAAGTCGGTAGTATCGTAGGGAAACGGTTTTCCGCCATTGTATTCTCCTGAATATTTCTTTCCACGTAGAGCTTTCAATTCTGTTTCAGTTTTGTCGGCTAGGTGGTTGACGGTTAAACTGTAACCTTGAGGAAAAAGAATAGTATATTATTATTCAAGTTTTATAAGACACCATTTTTCAGCAGAAGACACATTATTATTCCTCCTGGAATATGTATAACTGTTTATGGAATAATTTTTTGAAATTCAATACTGTAGAACATATACAGAAACGGCAGAAATTTATCGATGGAGATTCAACTGGACCACTTTACAATGGTTTGGCCCCACTTTCAATCGTTATGGGCTTTCTATATTAAATAGCATGAGTGCGAATACTGAATTGATTGACACTTAAATATAGGAAGAGGAACAGTGGTCCAGTTGAATACTTGAATCTCCATCGCGTGTATTTGTAATATTTTGTACTGGTCGACTGGCTACATGAAGTTTCAACCAAATGCATTGAGAATCGCATATGCCGATAAATTTCTTTCGTTTCTGAATAAGTAGGTTTATTTCAATAAAATGGATGTAAAGTACCTACATTGAAGATATTTACAAATGAACAGGAAGGACCACAAAGCCATAGGATGTCCGTGGTGTAGATATGTATATATACAATTAGATAATAACAAAAATTCAATTGAGATTAAACTAGTCATTGCAATATCTATTACACTAGCGTATCTTCAATATAAAATACTTATAATCTGAGAGGTGTTTAAGAAAATCCTGGCATAATAATATATCGATATATTAATTCCCAGGAGTAATAATTAAGTACCTACATGTTCATTCATAGAAGTAATAATAATTTTTAAAAATGATTCATTCGCACCGGAAATACTTTCAATTGATTTAATAAACATAATAATAAATTAGACATAGTATTTCTGCCATAAACAAATAAAGAGAAGGAACACAAAGCTATTGCTGTGCCTGTCATTTTTCATTTATTCATTCAAGTGTGAGATGCAAATCTTACCACAGAATTTTGAAAAACCATGTTAGATTGAATACTTTTCACATGTTGTGAGACTATTAAATTTTAAAAGAGAACTAACTGTTAATCAGTTTCAAAATCCAAAATGATATTTTGTAATTTTTAATTCAACACCTGATACCAGCAGCTATTTTTTGTAATATCTATCAATAAATAACTGCTTCCCCGGCTAAAATCACGCTGAACATTGAACTACATCTGATAGATGTTGTAAAACGAACCTAAATTGAAAGAAAAAATCTGAAAGTGAAAATTTGCATTTTTATTCAGATAGTTGATCATTTTATAAACATCCTTTTCATATTTTCAATAGAATCAACATACCATATAGTTAGCTATACCTTTATTTTGCCTGTTGACTGAGTGTATGAATCTGATGTTCTGTCTGAAAATTTCTTTTCTCAGTGTATGTTCCTTTTCGTCGCCATATTGTTTTCTATGCTTTCTCATGAATTTTCCAAACTCAAAGTCTACGTGACCTGTTTTTTCTGGTCTTATGAACTCTGCCATAGGGTTGAAGGTGTAAATGTGTTTATCACCAGGTCCAGGAAATGAACTGCATGTGAAATCTGAAAAATATTTGATAAATAATAATTTAAAATTCATCTGAGTATATAGTCGATCCTTTCCAAGAAGTGAGATTCATTTGAAAGCTTTTTTATACTTTTTTTTTCTAATGAGTTCAGAAAATAATCCTTTTCCGTGCGTGCGTGACATGTTCCCGTGGGATGCGAATCCGAACACGGGTAGTCGTGCAAGCACGGAAAAAGCATTTATGGACGAGTGATGAACGATATTTTTCATTATATCTACCTGAAAACCACAGATTGTTAGAAACATTTATTTTTAATGATAAAGGAACAAAAACATGTATTATTAAGTGAAATATTTATGGTACAAAAATATCCAGAAATTGCCACAAAACAAGCTTTATTTACCTTGTTGGTAAGGAAATATTCAAACAATTTGCGATTTCTAGAGAACTGTCAACAACATATTATTTATTTTGACATGTAAATAGGCAGCTATAATGACACCAGCGCACGGAATTTTTTTCCGTACGGCCGCCCGGAAAAAATCCTTTTTCAGTATGCTGAATAAGCATGTAAATATAGTGTTTTCAGATAGGTGTAATGAAAAGCTATTTATTACACACGGAGTCTCTAGTAATCACAGTATATAAATAATTCAGCTTACTTGATTGAATACGGAATGTTTCTGGGGCAATTTCACTGACGTCGTATAAGTCGTATTCCAAGTAATAATGATCGTAATGGCTGCCCAATAGGGAGTTGAATCCTCTCATTTCATACCTGGAATAAATCGATTAGGAAGTTTCATTCAATTTTTCACCTAATCAAATCAATCGATCAGAGGCATAATAACTGTGCCTAATGAAAGTAAACTATATATATATATATATATATATATATATATATATATATATATATATAGTGAAAAGTACTAGGCCAAGGACGGTTCCTTGATAATGGTTCTGCATTAGTTTTCATCTGTCGATGTCGGCATATTGAGTTCTCTCGTTGATATAAATTATCAGCAAACAATTAAATTTTTGTGTTTGTATACAGGGTGTCCGGTAAACCTTGTACAATATTGAAACTGGTGATAGTAATCTTCAGCAGCAAATATATTTGAATTGGTCCCAATTTGTAGACATGGCACTCAAAAATCCAAGATGACGTGGTGATTTTCCAGAAATTTAAAAAATGACCATTATCTCGAAAACGGTGAGAATTTTACTAAGGTGAAATTCCGATATTCTGAACAGTCATGACCTGGTCTATCACCAGTTTCAATATTGTACAAGGTTTACTAGACACCCTGTATAGATGAAAGGCTATCATAGAATAAGCATATTGATAAAATCAGAAATAAAATAGCACCACTGATCGAAATTCTTTTTAAAATAAGAAACTACATCCCGTTGAAATTTCTTAAAAATATATATTTCGCTTTGATTTATTCACATCTCCAATACCTGGTTTCTATATGGGGCACTGCAAGTAATTGCTTTTTAAATTGTTTGAGGAAACTTCAAAATAAAACAATCAAATGTATCTTTAAATTGAATTATATGGAACCAACAATTAATTTATACAAACCAAATGGTTTGCTAGATCTGAACTCCCTTTAAAAGCTGAAAATTTGTTGTTTCATCCACTCAGTTAGAAAAAAAGTGAAAACCTGAAATTAAGTTTTTACTGAAGTGAATAATATTCACATTCATAATAGCAGACAAACAAAATTGTTAGCTGCTAGTAATTTTAGAACAAATTTTGGAAAAAATCTGTTTTTCATAATGGAATAGTCAATTACAATTCGATACCTGATGAAATAAAATCTTCTAATTCGTTAAAGAAATTCAAATTCAAATTGAAAAAAGAAATTTTGAGGTGATTTATTCTATGAATTTGACCACTAAACCTTGAAATAGTTTCGATATAAGTTGAAAACTGATATAATTATGTATAATTCAATGTTTATTATTGTGTTTATATTCACCACATTGTATTTTGAATTCTGAGCAAATGTAGTGTCAGATTATAATCATTATTTTTTGTATTTATTGATCACATGCTCACACATGCTCACATGATCACATATTGATCATATGCTTATTTAATCATGTTATTTTAAAGATTTTTTTTATCCCTTCCATAAACATGTAATGTTTCTTGGGGAAATAAAGTTGATTGATTGATTGATATAGCTTTCTAGTAGTTTAGGGGCCATAATATTCCAATTCATTCAACGATTTTTCATGATTTGGGAAATATTTGAGACATTACAGACCTATAAATACTGAGTGCCATTCTATAAAGACAGACAAGAGATGGATTTTCGACCTATTCATGCCGTGTAGTAACACCTTTTATTCTGAAGGTATAATAATGTATTCAAATTTTGAATTGTGTTGCAACTTATTCCTTGTTGAAAAATATCATTTATTGCATTTAAAAGGTGTATTGATCTGGTCTGGCTATCAAGTTGCTATACGTAAGAAATTCCCGACTGGTAAAAGTGCATACTTGACCAAAAACAAATAGGTTGTTATTTATCAATTGTTTTGAAGAATAATGACTCAAAATTGAAATTGCTGACATTTTGCATGTGATTCCGCAAAGCGTTAGACTGTGTTGATCATAAACGCAGTTATTATCGAAAATGATGTTCAATTACGGAATACGGGGTAGATTTTGAAACTGATTTTCTCATTTTCATAAAATCGTTATCAGTATACCGGGTGATTCTCCAAGGTGGCTCACCCCTATAACTTTTTTATTATTGAAGATAGAAAAACGAAATTTGGGGGTTGTGTATTATAGTTCAATTTACATTTTTTGACATATTAACTTGCTTTATCGTACTTCCGGTTCGACCGGAAATGAGCATAACTTTCGATTTTTAAATGGGACATCCTATATATTTTTACTTATTTCGATCGAGAATGACATTCTAAATCCAACAACACCTCACTTGTCAATATTTGACAAATGAAGTAATTTTTATTTCAATTTTCATTTTTTGATCTAGAATGCCATGGATTGTGTAAATCGCTTCATTCTTGATCAAGTAACATGGGAAAAATACGACTTTGAGGCTTTTGACTTCACAGTCGTTGAAAGAATTATTCAAAAGTCTCAAATATGAATTTTTCCAGTTAACGTGAATTTTTCAAATGGAAAGGGGGTGGCTCGTCGGCTTTTTGTGAAAGATCATTTTCTTACGAATAATTTGATACCACACACTTTCACTTTATTTTCACTATTTCTGTGAGCGATTGCAAGAAGCGACCATACCCAATTACAAATAATACGTATTCGGTATGCACTGAGTCCTGTTATTCTAGTTATTCGTGACAAACAATTGAAGCTGTTGCTAGGACTATACCTAAACAAATAGGCCAATGAATATGCTGTCACTTTCAAAAATTCTTTTGTTGCATAGTTCATAATTTGATATGGAAAATTATACTAGAAACGAGAAAATTGACATGTTGCTAATTTACGGAGAAGCAAAAAAGAATGCATCTGATGCAGCTCGAATTAGTGAAAATAAAGTGAAAGTGTGGGGTATCAAATTATTCGTAAGAAAATGATCTTTCACAAAAAGCCGACGAGCCACCCCCTTTCCATTTGAAAAATTCACGTTAACTGGAAAAATTCATATTTGAGACTTTTGAATAATTCTTACAGCGACTGTGAATTCAAAAGCCTCAAAGTCGTACTTTTCCCATGTTACTTGATCAAGAATGAGGCGATTCACACGATCCATGGCATTCTAGATCGAAAAATAAAAATTGAAATAAAAATTACTTCATTTGTCAAATATTGACAAGTGAGGTGTTGTTGGATTTAGAATGTCATTCTCGATCGAAATAAGTAAAAATATATAGGATGTCCCATTTAAAAATCGAAAGTTATGCTCATTTCCGGTCGAACCGGAAGTACGATAAAGCAAGTTAATATGTCAAAAAATGTAAATTGAACTATAATACACAACCCCCAAATTTCGTTTTTCTATCTTCAATAATAAAAAAGTTATAGGGGTGAGCCACCTTGGAGAATCACCCGGTATATGTTTATCAAATGCCCACTCTGAGAGTTTCTTCATTTCGAAAAGAAAACCCACGGGTATGCCACAAGACTCCGTACTGAGGCCTGAAGCAGCAAAGTTCTTTGAGCCTTTGAGAGCACGTCAGTATAAGGTTGCGCAGAATTATTATCATTATATCTGCCGTATATGTGACTATAAATACTGCTCTCCAAATTTGCCTTGATTCAATGTTACGGAATGTCTATTCAAGATACCCATCCCTTTTGAGTTGAAACGAATTATTTTTGGAAACATTGATTCGAGAGTTTGATCTCTTAGATGTTCAGATATTCATCTTACCTCAAAGGCACTGCGATTTTAGCAGTGAAATCGTCTGGATTTGGTTTGTAAACAATCCACATTGTGTATTTGTTAATTTTTTGTCCTATGGTTTGGGTCAACGTCCATTTTTCAGTTTCAATTCCATCGATTGTTTCGTCGCCTGAAATCAAAATATCAAAATAGATTAATGATAAAGAAACTTTTCAATCATTCACAAAAAATTAGTGTAGACGGTTATCAACAGCTAAAAAAATGGTGAGGACTTCAAGATGAAAGTTTCTGACTGAACCCTCACTTCTGAATCCACTTCTGAGCAGATCTTGTGCTTTCAGAATTGGTTTGATTGTGAGCAGGAGTGTTTTGAAATCGGAAACTTTGAAAAACAATAAAGTTATTTCTTCTAATAATTTCTTGTTTTTTGGTGGTTTCTAAAAATATTTAGTGGTGCATATATGTGTCAAAAGTCGATTACTATGATTGTTATTAGTGGTAGAAACTTACCAACGCACTCAAAGCCATCCAAGGATGGCAAAATTGATTGGGGTACAATTTTATTTTCCTCTGTTCCGTCAACCTGAAGACAAGTTCGTACGTTTTCCTCTTTTTCGGTGGTAATAGGTGCTATTTTCAAACTGGTTCCAAATCCTTCAGATCCCAACTGGTAGGTTTTAACCATGTCTCCATAGTAATCGATACGGGACTGTTTGGAGGGGGCATCATACCTACGTGAATATGTTGAAAAATTAATACTGTTTCAAGAGGGCATTAAGATGAGTGTCGATAATTTGCTGACCATATAAGTTATGGACCAGCATTTTGGGGATTTTGTAGCCAACAACTCTTGAATGAAGTCGTCGTACTAAAAAAGAGATGAGTGAGATATTTATCTAGGGCTAATTATGGAGATAGCTGTAGGCCACGTTGTATTCAGGATAGGATTTTAACTGTGATTAGCATCTTCATTCTTGAGGTGGTATGCCATATACATAAATAATATGCTACCAATTCACCACAAGGTAGGCCCCACAATACCATACAGAACCAAGATATTGGTCTACCAATACCACGATCAACCCTAACAAAACACTCCAGTACGTATGGAGGCAAAAGGATATTCAACCATTTATCAATTGATCATACAAGAATCATTGATCCAAAAAAATTCAGAAAGTTGATCAAGGATTTGCTTCTTGAAAAGGCTTACTATAGCCTGCAGAAATATCATGATGAGAGGCTACTAATATAATATATTTAAGCAATGTAATTTTAACAATTTATGTTTTTATTTGTTTTTGACGAAATTGTATATTTACACAAACTAGTTTTTTAATGTTTTTACGTTGTATAACAGTTTTACGAATTTGCACACTATACATATATGTGTATAAATCCATGTATGTATAATATTTTTAAATTTACTCTATAGACAATGATGTAGTCATATTACTGTTTCAGCTCTATACTATTTTTTTTCTTTTTTCTTGACTAATATCGTTTTATATATGTATATAGGTATATATTTATAAGAAGAATATGATTTCACTCCCTTTTGATTTATTACAATTTGTCAATGAGAATTTATTCTTGGACAAAAAAGTATAAACTACCCTTAAAAAAACAACAACAAAAACAATAGATATTTCGGGTGTATATAACCCTCATCAAAATTGTAGAGCAACCGCAGACACAAACAGTCTGAAATACGTGTCTGTGGTTGCTATACAACCGAAAAATCTATATCTCTTCATATTGTTTTTGTTGTTTTTTTAAGGGTAGTTTATACTTGTGATTTTTCGAAAAACTTAGGTTTCCAGTGGAAATATTCTACTGAAATAGTAGACTAGAATAGCCCAAAATATACTTCTTGTGCCACCACAGATACAATTTTAATCAGCCCTCTTAATGGTAGTTTGTACCTGCATTATTTCGAAAAACTTTGCTGACTGGGCATGTCCAGTGAGCATATTCCATTGAAATGGTAACTGCGATTACTCACCACATTAAACAAAATGATACACCAAATACGCCTCTAATGCCATGAAGAAATTGTTTAAATGCATGGTTAAGGAAACAAAATGGCATGTGCTCCTTTTATGTTTTTCTCATATAACTGAAATGTGAAGGAATATTTGGTCAGTCTTTGACACGTTTTCTAGTTGATACAACTTTATAACATTGTAATATTCGAATGTGTATGAGCAGTGTTTATAAACAATGGTATGAGTATATATTTGATAGTTTTATCTCTTAAAAAGAATTTAAGATATTTTTAGGTTCGTTATTTCAGACAATATCGGGTGATGCTTTGAATGATTTGTTTTCATAATTCGAAGATTTGAATAGTGTATGGTTTTCATTCTATATTGTTATAAAATTACATTGAAATCTCTCAAAAATATTTTAACCGACCCATTGTCTTTGAGTATGATTAAAATTAATTTGAATTCAAGTAAGTTACCGATGATTACTTATGTGTACAAAAGCAAAACGTCAAAAATTATTTTCAGTTGTTAATGAATCCGCAGATCATTATTTTTCTAGGAATATTGGGTACAACAAGAACATGCTACAAAGAAAAATAGTTTCTGAAATGGGCTAGTATTTCATTGTTGATTCGTCCTATGTATTACTTTGTAACGTTCATTAAAGTATCTATATACTCTCTCGGAGATACTCTTGAAAAACTACATAATAATATAAAAAAATCTATCAATGAAATGAAAAATTGGTGCCAAAAAAATCGACTCATATTGAACACAGACAAGACAGTCTACATAAACTTCCACATAAAAAAATCCATTCCAAAAAACTTCTATGAAAATATAGTATTCAGCGAACATGTAAAGTTACTCGGTACATGGCTCGATTCAGATCTTGGATTCTCTTCCCATATAGACTTCGTTTGTAAGCAGCTCAATAAAGGATACTATGCAATTTTACAAATTAAACCAATTTTGAGCAAAGAAGGACTGTTAAACCTATATTATGCATTTGCCTTTAACCATTTATCAAGTAGCATTGCGACATGGGGACTAGCAACAGAACACAGGAGAGTCTTCACTTCTCAAAAAAGAATTATTAGACTACTGTTTGATCTGGATTACAACGACTCGTGCAGACCCGCATTTAAAAATACTCTATTCTACCCCTCCATTCCATTTTCATTTTAAAATGTGTAACGTTTGTAAAAAACAATATTTATTCTGACTTTAAAATGCTGGGAAGTCACCATAACTATCCATCAAGTAATTTCTTGTTGGACATACCAAAGCACAACACAACAACCTTTAAGAAATCCACTTTTTACAACTGCATCTCTCTTTTTAACAATCTTCCCAATTCCTTAAAAAGCATCACTGACTGCAAAAAGTTCATAAGCACAACAAAAAAATATCTTCTGGAAAACTGTTTTTACACAATAGAAGATTTTTTTAGCAGAAAAAATCAAACACTGAGTGTTCACAAAACAAAATGAAACATTTTTAAATATTTTTAATTTTCAACTTTTTTACTTTTAATGTGTAACTATGCAATATGCAATACAAATTTTAAATTATATATAGTCTGTAAAATTGTACAAACCCACTGTGTTATAATAGGTATTAACTGCTCTCAAATTTTAAATTGTATGTAAATTAGGAATCTACTCTATCTAATGTAGAAATCTGACTTGCCAATTGTATCCTGTACTGATTATGGCC
Organism: Chrysolina oricalcia; assembly: GCA_944452925.2. Taxonomy (NCBI): domain Eukaryota; kingdom Metazoa; phylum Arthropoda; class Insecta; order Coleoptera; family Chrysomelidae; genus Chrysolina; species Chrysolina oricalcia. The sequence continues at coordinate 62,100,276 of OX101818.2, read as the reverse complement.
AATAAATACTACTACTACTACTACTACTATACAGAAACAAACTCGTAACTGATGATGTGTCTGATACATATGTCAGTCATGTGAAGGCGGAAATTTGACGTTACATTCAAGATACATAAACCCTACAAATTATATGTTTGCAACATCAGATGTGAACTGAAAAATTAATTTGTTATGTATCAAGCATGCATTTGTGTTTGCTGAGTCTATTCTAGGTTTTAGGTATTTGAAACAAATATCTATTGGGACCTGTATAATGATGATAGTATCGAGAATTTTTTTATAATACTCGCTCAACTTTTGTAAATGGAAGCGGAAGGTAGAATATATGTAAGTAAAAGTGGAAAAATAGAAGTGGTATAAAAAACAGAAAGTTTTATTTTACATTTTTCGCTATGTAAAGATTTTTGGTAATGCATTTATCATACGTAATCACAAAAGTTATATACGGTATGAAAAGTCATATGGGCGTTTTTGTTCCATACATATACGACACACCAAATGTTCAGAATAATTAACCGGAGAAATTTTTTCTATAAGGCGGCAGCCTAGTCCTTTCACATCAGAAAGTAGTAACCACATTCTGTGATCACCCTGTATTGGCCTGTATATCTAAAATACTCACCAAGCATAAAACGGCTCGTCAATTTCGGCATAGGGGATATGAAGGACTCCTTTCACTGCGTAGGTTCGGCTCCAAATTGGAGGAGATTTCGGTGCACTCCAAGCTAAAAAAAGAAATGCCTGCGTTGTTACAGTCGACAAAGTAGGAAACAACTATAATAATTACCTGAAGAAACAGCAAAAACGAGAGATATCGAAACAAAAGCTTTGATGTCAGGGCCCATTTTCTGTCTGTTTCCAGACGAGTCTGCTCAATTAATATAATTATTATTAATGCTGTGGTGAAGCGATAACATTGTTTATGTCAGCAAATGTTGAGATTGTTGATATTCGTTCTTAGTTTCAACAATGGATATCAAAACTGCTGAGAAATCAGTCATTGTAAACATGACTGCGTTGGGTAGAGAGGGGATAAGGTAATCATATGGGTTTATCGCATGGAGGGGGAAGGTCGAAAGTCATGTTTCTGTCGGGAGTCTGCGGAAATTTTACACGATCTGATCGATAGTTAGTTACCTAACCTGGCTGACCCCAGCATAGGCGTCGGTCTTCGTTATTTGCAAAGGTACGAATATATTATTTATAATGAAATGAATGTATCAATAAAAATTAGATATGACACTAAGGTAAACACGATTAAATTTCCACAGATTTATTGTCTTCGCGACATGTTTCGATACACTGTATCTTTTTCAAGCGAATGTAATACATTCGCTTGAAAAAGATACAGTGTATCGAAACATGTCGCGAAGACAATAAATCTGTGGAAATTTAATCGTGTTTACCTTAGTGTCATATACTATGAATTTCCATCAAGTAAAGGCCACGTCAATCCAAAAAAAATTAGATACATTTGAAATGGAAGCACCCCTATAAACCTACAGCTTGGCAAATCTATCTATGCTTCTGAGATGAGGGAACGATAAACAGAGAGGGTAAAATATCCGCTACCAAATTTAATCGCAAAGGACAAGAAAGAACAGCGGCTATTCTACCGCGCACCCAATGTTTAGAGGCACAGATAGATTTGCTAAGCGTACATATTTCATCAGACTGGAATTATGTAGGTACTCAAAAAATCCAGTTGAACACCTAATTTTAAGAATGAGTGTTCATTTTCCGTACCAACTATTCTAATTTTTCAAGGTCCAAAGTCTAAAATAATTGTTAGCTATTTTTTTAGACATAATCTGACAACACCACTGGATTCACGATATTTTCAAATGGTTTTTATCAAAATAACGTTGAAATGCGTCAATCAATTAAAAATTATATAAGGGAATACAATTTGGTAAATATGCCCACCACTTCAATTACAGAACTTTTATCAAAATTCTCACTACAGCAGAGGATTCTGGAAGTCTTGAAATATCACTGATCAGATTTTCATCGAAATCTGTTCACCAATGTCAAAGTTATAAAAGAATGAACTTTGAAAATGTATCGTTTAATGGAATTTTATTCAAATTCTGACCACACCAATGGATCTGGAATAATATTCGCCAAAATATAATTTCATTTCTAATAATAAAAAATGGAAGATTTAATCTCCGTTCCTATTTCGAACCATACCTATCAATGAAAAGCCATGATAAAAAAATTCGGATCAATCAACAAAAAACTACCTGTACTCATTTATAATTGCTACAAACTAGTAGAAAACAATCTCTTATTCACAATTAATAGATGAGATATGAAATTGAAAGTCGAATGAGAGCAATTCAAACTTCTATAGCGTCCACAAAACCCCCATTCAAGTCAATGCATTCATCATATCGCTTGCGAATATTTTTTCTTTAGGTAATTGCAACATAAGCTTTCTGGATTCTGGGAGTCATAGAAAATCGAGTGAAGTAAAGTCAGGTGATCTAGGTGGCCATCTAATTAATCTACTTCCCCGTCCCATCTAACGATTAGGGTCATTTTGATTCAGCCAACTCTTCACAGTTCCTGCCTTGAGTACAACACAACCGTTTGACAAATTTTTTGTTTCTAGAAGGGGAAAGTTCATCTATTGAGTCTGACAATTATTAATGCTTTTCTTGAAAATTGTAGGAAAGTGGTATTGAAGTTCTCGTCAACGAAGAAGAATATCCTGATTTTCAAACCACATCGTGAGAACAGATGATGAAAGTGTAATGTGTGGTTCCTAGACGCCAATTCTGGCCCGACCGACCACTTTCATAAAAGTGTTTTGAATTTTTCGGAACCATCTAATTAAGAAATGAATGAAATAATGATATTTATTCGACTATTTCACGCACATGACAAATATTTTATTATTTTTATTGTTTTTCTTTATGATTCCATCGAGAGTAGCTTGTATTTTGACGAGTTCATGAGACCATATGAACATTAATAACCTTTGCAGTGTGCGAGTGAAAATTACATTAATATGGATTCCGTGGAATCACTCTCAATTGGAGGTCCTCAAGGTTCCATACTTGGACCTGTTTAATTTTTATTTTATATCAATGTCCTACTGACTATCCAAATTTCATGTTCACTTACTGTTTTTGCTGATGACAGCACTATATTTTGGCACAATAAGGATAAAAGAGCTTTTAAACACAAAATATTAGCAGTTGTTGCAATTTTCATACTTGAAACCTGTATGTTTGATATACAAGCATAAAACAAAATTTACTATTGGTAGCTCTTCTTATTATATTACAAGACAAAATGATGAATTGAAATTGCCAATCCCTAAAAGTACTCTGATCAAAATTCAATAATTTATAAGGGATAAAAGATGTTTAATCACCTTCCATCAAACATTAAAAGTATCAAATCATTTTTTCGGTTTAGAAAGGACGTGTTTGTTGTCTGAAAGAGTGTATTACATTTTGCAAGAGTTCTATAATGATGGGTTCTGAAACGCATAATTCAAGCATGAATCGGACATATTTGAATTCAAATATCCTTTATTGCTTCCTTCCGAACACTTTTTGAGTTACTTGTTTTTTCTATAATTTCATGTACATTCTCGTCATTGATGGACTGGAACGTTTTTACCAAGTGTTGCGGCTGGACAGCAGAAGATGGCAGACATGAAAGGGTCATAGATTGGATTATAAGCGTTAATGTTGTATTTTTATTCTCATTTAGTTACATGCGCTCATCCTCGCCTCAGTGACTCCTCGGGTGGTACTGTAGGTTTTTCCTGCAGTTGGAATAGCAAATGCGACACCTTTTTTTGTTTAGTCGCCCCGGAGCGCATATGGTGGTGGTACTCTCTTCCGTCTGCACTTATGTTCAGATCGGGGAGATTATCACCATTATAGTCTAATATAATAATTTACATTTTTGACTTAATATTGTCAACAATTTTCCGGGTAGAAAAATGTAGCTGACCAATGAGTTTATTGGGAATAAATTAATTTAGGACAGTTAGATCAACTTGCCTCTGGCAAAATATAACAAAAAAACAACAAAAGTGTCTATGCTCATAACATTCAATAGAAACAAATTCAACAAATTTTATTCAAAATTCTGTAAAAAATGCCATTTTTGTGCTTGGTCACAGCTATCTACATTCATTTTAGATCAATATGAAACATAAACAGTTACCGAATTCAAATCCTGATTTCCAACAATTAAAATATCATATGGTTTTAATGGTGGCACTGTATATGCGTTTCATTGGGAATACCCACGAATAGATAAAAAATTATTTTATTGCGGAAGTTGGTATTAAAATAAAATTGGTTCTTGAGAATTTAATTAACTCATATTTCAAATAAAATTTGTTTACATTTCACATTGATACCACGAAGGTATCCGATTGTTGTCAATAATAATTAATGTTATTATGCCATATTAACGTATGTGGGACTGGTCATTACTCCACAGTTATTATGTTTGGCTGACATTAGAATATATCCATCATTTCCCCAGTGAGTCGACCAGCTATTCCTTATCAACCAATAATCCTCTCCATCCATAGTTCCGTAACCGACAGCCAATACTGCGTGGTCCAAGTCTGCCTCTCGGTTTCCACTGAAAATAATGATAATGATACAATTCTCGCTTGTTATGATTAATTTTTTAATATATAACTCTTGTAACAACATTATAATAGGCCTCTGGAGAATTTTGGCGATTTCAAATAGATAAACTAGTGAAATGACGTCTTATTAAAGTCCCTTTTGGTCCGTGACGTCCTCGACCACAGTGATGCTTTAAAATGTCGTTTTATTTCATGACGTCAAATTGACGTATTTCTTGGATGTCATAATGACGTCCCTATGCTAAGTCGTCTATTTGTTATTCGAAAATTGTCGGCAAAGTCCGTTACTGAGAATTGTTCCAGAATTCGTGATTACAGAAATCTAGCCGCTCCTGTTAGCAGTTATCCAAAAATGATTTAAGGCCGGTTGTATGAAACGTTCTGTTACATCGCGTCTACGTCTCGATTGAAATTTGGAGAAATGGTTATAATATTCTAACAATTTTGTATGGTTATTCTATTTACGTAAGGTTAGTCAGGTTAGGTTGGCTAGTAATCAACGCATTTTCAACTTAGTTTGCATGATCTGCCTTATCATTTAAACATCCTGCTATTACAGTGACCAATCGCTGAGTTGCTGCAGTCGGGACATGGCACTGAATTGAAATTATATTATTGATATAATTTTATTTCAGTGGACGCTTGCTGAAAACACCAGATGCCGAATGGTCATTGACAAAAGGAGGTTAAAGCTAAGAAAACGAGAAGTTGTAGCCACCATTGAAATACCAAAAAGAGTTATGATAAATATATCACCAAGGATGTAGAGGCTGAAGAAGATTGGAAGTTCCATTCAATCAAAATATTTTTGCATGGACAGGTTAGTATTAATGAACAAAAGAACACCGAAAAGATGCGAATTAGGTATAAAATAAGAGCACCCAGAATTTCTGAAGCAATGGAGTCTTTGTGATATTATGAAGCCCAAATCCTACAAGAGAATACAAATTCGTGATTATTCTTTCACAATAATGAACTATTTTCTAGATATCTATCATATTTCATGCACTGTTAACTGATATTGGATATAAGTTTACTACAACATCCTGTAATATGTTTTATATTTGAAATTTATCAAATTTAATATTGTTTTTCAGTTTATTTCATTCTACTTCCCTAAAACTATCAATTTCCACTAAAGACATAAGACGTCATTTATTGGTCATTTGACTGACGTCTATTAATGGTCTTGTAGGTCTTCAAAATTAAGACGTCAGCGTAACGTCCTGCTGATGACGTCCTTTGGCTGTGATATGTTGACGTCTTTTCAGAGTCTCTGAGTCATCAGCTTCTGACGTCAGTTGGTCAGTTATTTGGCTAAATGAAGGTTTTATAGGTCATGCTGATGTATATTTTGATCTAGGATGCATAGTATAGCCAGAATCGTGTATATACTTTCCTAGTTAGCGCTAAATGGGTTACTTCCGGTAAATGAGCTGCCAAAACCTGGTCAGGAAAATTTGTATCTCAAGCTTTTTAGACTCGTTTACCCATGTAATATCTGAATCCAAAGATAATTGGTTTTCAGATGTGAAATGAGTTGGGATACTTACTACAACTCTCCCACCCCACTACTGGTTTAGTTCGCAAAATACTCACCAAATACTCACCATTTTGGTTCGTAGTAAACTCCATTTGAGTAGTAACTGAAAGTTCGTTGACTGGCATCAATAGCGACGCTGATAGGTCCATGCTTGAATATTGCTAGTCTCAGAGCTTTTTCATTGTTGGTAGTCACGTTAACCCAGCCGGTAATGGCAGCTACTTTTGGTACTTTGTCAGCGTGACAAAATCCATCCTGAAATGAATCATTTAACTAATTGGTCAGTTCCACTGTTATATGTTATCAATAAATTGAAATTAATGATTGGATCTCTAGAACACGTGTCTCCTCTTTGTACATGAATTATGACCTTTCCTATAGCCATTCTTCCTTGAAGAACTTTGTTACAAAGTTCTTCAACGAATACACCAAGTTCCAAATAAGAAGACCAAAAAATAAAAATATGCATCAACTGCTAGTCAGTTCCTCTTGGTGCTGGAATGCACAGACACTTTGAAATTGTTATCAGAGGTTATCAAAATAAGACTCCTGGAAACCTATTATTATATTTCAGCATGTAAAATACTAGTCTGCAAATGTCACACCTTTTTTTATTAACATTTACTCGTATTGTATAGGAAATTTGCGAAAGACTAGGTTTTCCATTTTCATTGAGGAACTTCTTATTAGCATTACAATAAATTTTGGCTCGACAATCCTACGTGGATCTTGGCCTACTTAAGATTTCATCGCCATATCGTCTCCAAGATTTTTGAGATCTGCTTCAGTCTCAGTAGTCTATTAAGTTTAGTCTTGGCCCTCTCATGCTGGTCTTTGCTCCAACAGACTCTCAACAGATGTTATTTTATTCTGCCATATATTCTGCGACATGTCCTTTCTGATAGTTCTTGCCAAATGTTAGTTCTAGTTCAGCTTTTTATTCAGGGCTGTCAAGTAATTGTTACACCATTGATGGAAGGAGGTATATTTCACCAGAAAAGGCAGCTAGAACTTTTGATACCTGGTAAAAAGGAAGCTCCCTAGTATACGTTCCTCATTTTGACCTATAGGACCCCAGTTTCCGCATATATAGCAGGACCTGCCTCAGTAATGTATGATTATTGATGGAAAGTGGAAAGCGATACGTCGCTGGATTTCTTCAATGGTTTTGTTATTGCTATTCGCCAATAACCTGAGGTAAATGAAGCTATTTATGAATTTGAATAATGGAGAATAATGGAACATGTACAGATGATCTATTACAGATAATGCCACCAACTCTGTGTCTCTCGAAAAGACTTTTCAAGGTCACACTTTATCACGTATTCGATCATGTATAATTACCTGTCCCAAATATGACCCATAATCCTCATCGGTTGGTATTCCACCATGTTTGAGCATCCATTGATATGATCTGAAATCTTCCCCACCATCACATCCATTATTACCATAACTGGAAAAAAATTATGAGTGGACCAAATATTGAAACAAGTCACTTTACTCACCCCCATGAACAATCTACCAAAGCTTGTTGTGACAAATGCACTAGTTTTCCGCCGTTCTTCAAGAAATACGCTCCTTCTACAGCCCCAACTGTGCCGAAGGACCAACAGGAACCGCAAACGGCCTGGTCTGAAAAGAAGATGGTCAAATTGCGGAAAAAACGAGGGATTACTCTTACCCTTAACCGGAGTAACAGCCCCATATAACCTCCAATCGAATTGGTTTGGAAGATGACTCGATTCATTTTCATCATAGGGGAAGGGCTGTCCTCCATTGTAAACTCCTGTATATTTCTTGCCGCGTAGTGCTTTAAGCTCACCTTCGGTCTTGTCGGATAAATGATTTACAGCCAAATTATAACCTGAAATCGCAAAATCGTCCATTAGAAACATCAAAAGAGGGTACACTAGATAGAAGTGTGAAAAATCAGGATCAGTATCAGAATATTGACAAATTGATTTAAAACAATTCGAGCTGATGCTTAAACAATAGGACAATCCAATTCACTCGAGGCCAGGTAGATGCGTGACACTACCTGCTTGCGAACAAAAGCGATTAGAAACAATAACTATTTCCCTAGGTCCAGGGAAATATCTTTTTCGTCCTACCCCTATAGAACTCATACTTTTCCTCCCCCTCATTTCAAGTAAGTTGTAAACGATGAAACTTGTATAATCAAATTATTTCCGTAATTTCTAGAACATCTTATATATCCTGTATTCTGGTAAAAATCAAACATGAATGTTACTTCTACTCTAGTTCTTTAATAGCTATTTGTGTATTTAGAGCGCAAAGTGATTGATTGTTGCTCGACAAAGAGATTAATCTTTGGAGAACGACAATGACACTTTGTGCTCGAAATACACACATTATTTTTTCTACAAGCGCAGCTCTTAGAAAAAACATGATCGACACTTCATTCAAATAGGCACATAACATTACTTGTGAGAAAATCACTCAATAGCAATCCGAAATGTATAAGCTATCTAAATGTCCAATAATTTAAATCACTAACAAGAAAAAAGTAAAATAACGTTCTTGAAAAAAAAAAAGTTGTAATTGCCAGGAGATGAACCCGGGCCGGGACCTTCGGATTACAAGCCCAAGACGCTAGCCATTGCACCACCGCAGATTCTCAGATACACATGACTGTATTGTCTATACTTTCCATCAAGTAAGAATAGGTCTATTTGCAAAGTCACAAAAAGGTTTTATTGAGTGGGTAGGAGGAAAAATCATATGTATTACATGGGAGTAAAGTGCCATTTCCTCCCTTGGATGTTTACTGCCCTCCGCTTCGCGTCGGGCAGTAAACTACATCCTGCGGGAGGAAAAGTGGCACTTTCCTCCCTAGGAATACAAATAGCTATTATATATTTATATGTATTTATAGGTGCAATAATCGAGATTTGCGATGTTTTTCCCTAGATTCTAGGGAAAATTGATTCTTAAAGTGAAGTGTCCTGTCAAGGTCTGCTGCACAGTTACTCTTCGATTTTGCTCAGCGAAAGATTATTATCAATGACAAATGCATTGAAAACAATTCGAATTGTTACCATAAGAACATGTTCACTTCTGTCCCCTACGGCCTTCTGAAAGAATTTCTGTTTATATTCATATAGAGCAAAGCAAAGTGTTTTTTGTAGAATCTTTGCGGAGTTGACGACACCACTTGATGGAAGACCATTAAGTAATAACAAAAAATCTTATAATATTATAATATAATAATGTAGTTCCTTACCCAAATTTTGCCTATTGACTGATTGAATGAATCTGACATTTTGCCGGAAAACTTCCTTTCTCAGTGTATGTTCCTTTTCATCCGCATATTGCTTTTCGTGCTTGTTCACGAATTTGTGGAACTCGGAATCAACGTGGCTGCTTGTTTCTGGTCTGATGAATTCTGCCATGGGGTTGAATGTGTAATGGTGTTGATTTCCAGGACCAGGAAATGAAGTACAAGTCATGCCTGGAAAAGTGTAATTATTGCAAAGCATCACTAGCGAGTGAAAATACTAAAATTTGAAAAACATTCCCTGTTCCACAAATTCGGATCAACGTCACCTAGTGATTGAAAACGAATCTAAATGTTTAAAAGAAAAAGAAGATCAATGATAGTTATACAGTGTGATCCTAAATTTGCGCCTCAAAAAATGTATCTTCTCTTGCTTCTCTCTACTTCAATATAATTATTGAGAGAATTAAATTATCGAATTCATCTGAGATATTCTTGGATGTACCACGACCTCAACCATTAACATTTTATACATGACAATTTCATGAACTGACTATCAAACAAATCTTCTAACAGACTGCAAAAACAATCCCTATCGGTTCTTCTTGAATGGATACATGGATATAAAATTCCAAAACCGTTTCCTGTTATCTTGTAAATGCGTTATAATAATATGTATACCGTATTCATTTAAAAACTACCCGTCCTTAATATCTGATAAAATATTGAAATTATTATGCAAAATCGCCGATACACGTCGATTTTTATTTCGAAGGGTCACTTTGTCGTATATTTATTTCTTCCATCACTGTTGATTTACTGTATTTGTTTCAAGGTTGCGTAATAAAGCACTCACATCGTTTTCATTTCCGTAACTGGGAAAAAACTAAATAAACAATTTGCTGCACATATTTATCACTAATATTTTCGAATATCTCAAATTCTTTTAATTGAACTCACCTTGAGGAACTTCAAATATATCTTCTGAAATGTCATCAACGTCATAAGAATCGTAATCCACGTAATAGTGATCGTAATGACTTCCCAGTAATGTGTTGTAACCCCTCATATCATATCTTAAAAAACAAAATACCAATATTACATTTCAGGTATTGCTGTTATATTCTATTACCAAATCAAACAAAATAATCATTTATCTCTATAACCCCTGGATATCGAATAAATGAGTATTTGGAACCTTTGGTATAGAAACTACCCAAATACCAAAACTACGTCAATTTACAATCGATGCGCGTTTCGCCAGCAGAGTTAGCATCTTCAGGAGCTAAAAGATTACTAAAAGCTACTTATTCTACCCTTAACCTAATCATACTACTTATCTTCACTCCCGCCTAAATCAAATTGCCCACTATTATTGTTTACCTAATTTTTGGGATTCACCTGCTCTAAATAAGTTTTATCCTCACTTGTTTTGAAATTAATGATATACATTTCTTGGAAATTAATGACTAATAATGACTTGACTGTGAAAAAGAGAAACTCTCATTGTACTATGAACTTGAACAATGTGCTGTATGAAATAAGGCCCCCATCAGTATTTTAATACTATTTTGACACGTGGCAATTTCCTAATTCCTCTAATTCATCAAGAAGTCTGTGGTCATTAACATGTCTAATTGATATCAAACTTGTTTAATCAATTCGGCGATCGTGATGCAAAGCATATTGAAGTAAAATAAAATTCGGGTATTTTTTAAAGTAACTGTAAAGACTGCGAGAAGTATTTGGGACAAACTAGAAGTGCCATATGAACGTACGAACGTACGAAGAGCATATTGCTCATGTCCGATTTTCGAGACCAGAAGAATCTAGAGTGGCCAAACATGCAATGAATAAGGACCACCGATTCGATGACACAAGTTTAAACTCAGACAGGTTCATGACCATAGACTAAAATAGCTTGATAAATCATCGCACTAGTTAAGTGCTCATCTAGGTACTAATCATTAAGATTAGTCAAGAAAGTTAACACCAACAGTCAATTAGATACCTATGAAAGCCTAGGAATAAGTAAACACAATAAAATTATGAATTATGGTAGACCAATCAACCAGTCGTCTGATATCACACATATATGTAGTAATAGTATTCTTTACAAGCAAATTTTATCTTGACTCACTTCAATGGTACTGGAATCCGAGCATCTTCATTATTCGGGTCTGGTTTGTAAACAACCCACAGGAAGTATTTGTTTTTCTTTTGACCTATCGTTTCTGTCAAGTTCCATTTCTCAGTTTCTATTCCATGAATTGTCTCTACCCCTGAAATGATTCGAATTATTATAAATATACATGTTACAGGTGCAAAAATAAATTATACAGTGCTTCCATGAAGTCCACTCCCTAATAAATGATGCTTTTTGATGACGACTAATTAAAGAAATATTTCAAAAATTGAAATTTGAAGATTAGACTGTGTACAGTCTACTCGGGAATTTAGGTTAATTTGACTCTTTTCAATCAAAAATTATCAAAGATTGGTAGATGAAGACCCGTTAAAAATTTGGATACCTAATAGCATTCTTATCGCCGACTTTCCAGCAGTATCAATTTGTGAAACGATGATTCAGTTTTGGTTATAGTGGGTGAGCATATAAGTAGTTTCTCGTTGGATTTTTGTGATACAATATTGGGAATCAGTTGTTCTGAAACGTATTGTCACAAGGAATACGAATATGGATGTTGCCAGTCCTAAAGATATATAAATGAGTAAAAGAGAGGGTTCAAAATGACAGACAACACGTTTCACAAACACAGCAATATTTTCATCATTTGTAGTATAACAACATATTTTTTCTACAAACGCTTAACAAAGTAGCCTTTGACGCTTTCAGATTTCGACGCAAAGTTGACGTTTTCCGTGAAATGTCATTTTGTGACAGCATTTGCGCTCTAGAGCGGAAATATTTTGAAAACGCTCGCTTCTCCAACGTATTTCTGCATGATGATTGATGATAGTGACAGCGAATTATCAAACACTCCTCCTGATGTAGCAGAAAGTGCAAAAATGGTTACTTTGAATCTCCTACCAGAGAAATCAAGAAAGAAATATGAATTACAATACGGTAAATTCATGACGTGGTGCCAGTCAAAACATTCACCACTGAAGATATTCACAAATTTTTACAAGAAGCGCTCGATGGAGAATATCTACTAAAAAAGGTAAATTTTAATATTTCATGCTTTTATAGTAGTTTGAGAAGCGATTAGTATTTTTTGAATTTAGTGCAATTTGGTTAGCATATACATTATGTAAGTTTGTTATAATGTGATGTACTTTTGTTGAATAAAGCATCTGGTGTTTCTTTTTCTGAAAACTGCGTTTGTAGAAAAAATCTTGTGTGTATTTCGAGCACAAAGTGTTATTGTCGACAATATATCACTTTGCGCTCTTAATACACAAATAGCTATTTTGTAAAAATTGAGCATCAGCAATTCCCTATCTTCTTCATGAAAGATGGTTTGAAGATTCATGAAGCTTCAATTTCAATGTTGAATTGTTAGATAACAATAGTACGAATATTGCTGGAGAAGTAACAAGCAAATAATTTCGGCAAGGTACTCGTATCTATTTGCCTCAATTACACTTACCTGCAAAGTCAAAGCCATCCAGAGAAGGCAACATTGGCTGGGGCTCAACTATGTTTTCGTCGGTACCATTTACCTGCAGACATGTCTCAACGTTGTTCACTTCTTCGGTGGTAAATGGCACTATTTTCAAACTAGAACCAAAACCTTTGGAGCCCAGTTGATAGGTTTTAACCATCCCTCCGTAATAATCAATACGAGACTGTTTGGAAGGTCCATCGTACCTGAAAATGCATTGAAATGACATTTGATTCGTTTATATAATATGAGGCCTATGCGGGAAATTGTCAATAAAAATGAAAAATTAAGAATTTTCGAAAATACTTTCACCTTGCTGTCAGGAAACTGTGTGTTTTGTACAGCAGCACAGTTTTAGTTACTTGCAAGGTGACAGTATTTTGAAAATCCTGCATTTTGAAGGGATATTCGATCAGATAATTTCAAGAATGAATTGACGAAGTTAAACTTTATTCATTTACAAAAACGGTTCATTTTGCATATTTGGCGTCTTTCTGACGTACCTATATCTTCCGTGATTGTTGTACCTATGGAAATGTTAACTCAGGAATAGTCGTAAACACCGATTAAAAAATAGAAGGAGAAAATAATAACATTTAATTGATTTATATAATATGAGGGAAATTGTAATACCACGAGTGCTCTCAATATACTATCGGGGGTAATACCACGAGTGTTCGCAATACTATCGATAGCATCGTCCATAGAATTAGTATATTTATGGACGATGTCGATAGTAGGTAGTTAGGTCAGAAATCAACGAGATCAAATTGCTTGGTAACACTACGAGTCCTTTAGACTTAGAATAAGATGACAGAGGAATTTTGGGAAAATTATTTATAGTAGACAATAAGAAAATTTTAATAATAAAATAATTGATAAAAGTGACAATTCATAGTACGATGTGAGGAATGTTGGGGAAAATAGTAACATTAAAAAATCCATAATTTTCTCAATTTTTGTAACTAATGAGTCAACCATATTGGGTCTGCAGGCGGTGTTCTGAGCTTGAATTGAAGCTATCACTCTAAATAATGTTCCTCCTAGGATCAGTATCTTACCAAATATCTTTGGCTCAAAATGTGACCCAATGCTTAAAATTTCACTTTTGAGAAAAACTGACCAAGTTTTGAAGTGCCGTATCTCGGGAACTGTTGAATCTATAGATCTGCATTTGAACTCCAATTGTGGCAAATTTAACTGTGAAAATAACTTTTTTGCTACCACAAGTACTTCCGAAACTATAAGCGTAAAAACAAAAAAAAATTGTTGTCTTTGCGAATATCTCAAATCGCACCATGAAATTTTGTTCGATAAAATCCAGATTCGCATTCAGAACCCCAAAAAACATGGGTAACGTTAAACAGACTACTGGATTTGTTGCAACTCAAAACTGCCGTTTGCCTTTATTAAGTGATATAAAATGTGACTAATAGAACAATATAGGGAACCCTGGAAAATCTAAGACCTCTTGTAAAACACAATAAGGTGAGTCATAGTTACTAAAATTCACTGCGTAAATAGACACATTCGGTGAAATTGAAGTCCGACGGAGCATAGTAAGCATTTTTTCTTATATGTTGTTTCATTTTCCTTTTGAAATTAGTGAGGGTTGCATTTTTCATTGATTGGGGAAGTGAATTATAAACTGGGATGTAGGAATTACGTCTCCTTGTCATTTCTAGTCTCTGGTTTGGTGCTCCAAGATTATCTCTATTCCTAGTATTATAAGAATGATTATTTCCATTTGTAGGATGCTTATGTGGATTTTCTTGAATGTGTATTAGATTGCAGTATATTATACACGATGGTAGAGTCATTATATTAAACCTTATGAACCAAGGCTTACAGCTTTCCATTTGAACTAGTCCAGCTAAGGCTCGGATCGTTCGTTTTTGAATTGTATATATTCTTGAGATATGAACAGATGTTCCCCAATTTATCAGTCCATATGTTAAAGAGCTATGAAACATGCATGGTAGGCAATGTGGGTAGCTTCCCCACCTACTTTGTTATCTGCCTGATTGCATAAACCTTACTTGATAGATTTTTCGCTAATTTATCAATATGGGGAGTCAATATAGTTATGCCAAGACACTTTACATTATCTGAGGGATTATGTGACAACGAGAACATAACTGATTGGGTCTTATTTTCATTCACACATAAACTGTTTGCATTGAACCAGTCAGTAGCTTCCTGAATAACTCGTTCTTCTAATTTTGATGATTCTACGTCATTGTTTTTCCGAATGGCGAAGGTAGTGTCACCAGCGAACAGCATTGTAAATGTTGTGTCATTGAATTTGGTAAATCATTGATATAAATCAAGAAAAGTAGTGACCCAAGGACGCTACCTTGTGGAACCCCATTCAAGATCGTTTGTATGCTACTGAGTT
Organism: Chrysolina oricalcia; assembly: GCA_944452925.2. Classification (NCBI taxonomy): domain Eukaryota; kingdom Metazoa; phylum Arthropoda; class Insecta; order Coleoptera; family Chrysomelidae; genus Chrysolina; species Chrysolina oricalcia. The sequence continues at coordinate 62,084,838 of OX101818.2, read as the reverse complement.
CTTCATTTTATAACACACATTGCTTTCGCTCATTCAGATATGATGCGAGAAGATTATGTGCCACACCTACAATGTCATATCTTAATTTTTCTAATAAAATATCCGTGGAGACGCAGTCGAACGCCTTGCTCAGATCCAAGGATATGGCAAGTGTTGCTTCTTTGTTTTCCAAGCCATCAGTTATGAAATTGACTAATTCGAGCACTGCTTTCGACGTACTTCTACCTTTTCTAAATCCAAACTGTCTGTCTTCACGTATTTTTAACTCAGCTTGGATGAAGTTGATAATTGTTATTCAGACACTTGAATATATCCGCGTGGTGCAACCACATTGGTAACGGTCTGTTTATATAGACGTTAGTTGAGAAACTGGCAGAAAACACCTTGGTCCAGGAGAAAAGTTTGATCGAAACTCCCGTGGCACTGAACATGTTGCGTGTAATATGGCACCATTAAATGCTTTATTGATTGATTGAAAGAGTATTGTTAATCGTAGTACCGAGCCTAAAAACAGATGCCTTTATTACTATAGTTACTCCTGACAAAAATTAGGTTGGACATTGTGATATCGGCTTTTCTGTATAAAGTGGATTTTGTTTGCGATGAAATCTATCAATATGTTGGTTCCACATTCTAGAATTTTGACCAAGTTCATGTTTATATACCGACGGGACACCATCGAAATTCCCAATTGAAGCCTTAAGATAGAAGTGGTGTCCTCTAATTTATTTTTATTGATTTGTCTCTTCCGTAAACTACTAAGTACTTACCAGGCATGGAATGGCTCATCTATTTCAGCATAAGGAAGATGAAGAACTCCGCTGACGGTATAAGTTTGACTGAATACAGGAGGAGATTTAATTTCACCCAGTGCTGAAACAAAACAATTAAATTCCTCGAATGTTTGACAAATTCGAAAAGTAATTACGAGATGCAATAGCAGAAACAAAGAATAGTGGGGCCAAAATTTTGATGAAGCTCCCCATTTCGATACAGCTAATTTCACACCACTCATGCACAATTCATGGAATGAAATTTTCTCATTTCGATGTGAACCTTTTATAAACTCCAGATGATGGGAGTGTATTCAGATCATCAATATTGATTGTTAGTTTATCTTCAATCGAAAACAATGGTATCAAATCGGCAAAAAATTAAATTAAATCAGACGATTCCACTAGAAGATATGGAACGGGTCGGATAATTCAATCTGGTTTAGTGTTGATTCAAAGGATATCTTGGGTGATCCATCAAGATTTGATGAAATATAGTGACGTATAACAATTCAAGTATGTGTGTTTCAAGTGATATGATTTAAATTTTCATTTTGTCCAACGATTCTGAGATAGTATTTATTGCCTGAGAGAAAAAAAATAACTCAGGGTTGAAAAGGCATGATTTTTTTCAAAAATATCAAAAATGACTTGGGCTAAGGACCATAGAAGTCGAAGCCCCTAAAAAAAGCCATCCAGACCCCAGGCCTATTGGAGACATTGGAAAATAAAGGATTTAGAGGCACAGCTTATAAACCTTTGGAAAGTTATTTGAAAGATAGAGATGTGTCAAAATCAATGATACTTTAAGTAACACAAGAAAAGTCCTTTTTGGTGTCCCGCAAGGAACAGTATTGGGCCCTATTCTTTTTTCAATATACTTAAATGCTATATTTGGCTTACCTGTGGAAGACGTTTCTTGGGATAACCTGAAAAAAAATTACAAGATCACTCCTCCAACAGTAAATTACTCACCATTAACCTTCAGAAAACAATTTACCTTTCCTTCACCAGTTATACTTCGAACTTACCTGAATACACATCAATTGACATCCAATATAATGAAAGACACACTAACAATCTCATCAAGCAGATCAGTCAAATTTTTAGGAATCCTTCTTGATTACAATCTAAAATGGAACATTCACATAGAAAATGCCATCAAAAAATTGCAGTACTATCTGAGCAAATTCAAATATATGAAAAAGTTTCTCGAAATTAAGCATTTGAAAATTACGTATTTCGCATTGATATAAACTCACTTTTTTGTATGGAATAATAGCTAGAAATGGATTATATCTACTCCAATACTGAAAATTTTACATTCATGTGTTTTACTGTATATATTTCGGAATGTAGATACATGTAGGTATTTATACAGTGTCCGCCAAAATCTTGGAACCATATGGGAAACTTTTTATTAATAGTTTCTCAGGAAATTTCAGTCTTCATCAAAGTTGGTGCATTTAGACTATATAAGCGCATTGCCGTTATTATCAGTGGCGTGCGGCTAAGCGGGAATCGACCGATATTCTGAATTCACTAAGGAGTAAAGTGACATTAATATACAAAATATCAAAAATGTTATCAAAAAAAGTTGTTTGCAATTGAATATTTCCAGTTATACAGTTTAGTCTAGCAATTACTAATTTATATAACTGTTTAATGAGTTGGACTCAATTTTTAAAGGGAATCGACGACAAAAATTTTTTAATAATAAATTAATTACTAAATTAGCATAAACCATCTGTCACAGCAATTGACTGATCTAACAAAATCTTGAATATGAGTAAACAAACAGTAATGGTAAGGAGACTGAAAAAGCAAACACAGAGTCATAAAATAACTAGTAATTTCGTGTGAAGTTATCAAAGCGTTTGTATAATTTCAGGTTCGTATTGAAAGATATAGAAATTAAAGATGTCTGTATAGAAAGTAATGCTTTCCTTAATTATATGATATTGAAAAATGCTTTTTTGAACCCTAACACACAGAATTAATTTGCATTCTTTAGATATTTTGCATATTCAGTACTGAGATTATGAGGTTTCGGCCATCCAAGATACTTGGCATATTCACCAGTTATTTCATGTAATAACCGATTTTGCATGTTTAGTAATGTAAACCTGTGAAACTTTGGTTTGATTCAGTATGAAAAATTGATAAAACCGCACATATACAGAGTTAGGATTTATTTGCAGCAGTGTGTTTGCTAGTCTTGAATCTGCCAGTGAACTGAGGTTACCAGAAGCTTTCAAGGGTCACCTTCATTTTAGAAAGCATTTGTAAGTTCACCGAAAAGTCATGAAAAAAGTAAAGTTAAAGGTGAGTTACTAAATATTTCAATCAAAATCAAACTTAAACAAATATGTCTGACAAGTTCGTAAATGACACCTTCACAAATGTAATGGCATGAGGGGGAAGATCTACTGTTTGTAGGACGTTTGCTGCAATGGATGTAACAACTTTAGAGTTGCTCTTGATAGGTTTTTGAAAACTTTATGCAACTTTAATTACCTTGCCGAGTTGGTATTTTTCAATTTCAATAAACTATATACTGTCCAATTTTATGTCGCTGTGTCCAGTTCCTAATTTAATTTTCATGGTGTTATACTTATATATGACCAAGAAAAATCAAAACTCTTCACGTAGAACCATTTTTTAAATTATTTCTCTCTAGACTGGTTTCTGAATTTGGCTGGAAGTTTTACAATTTTTCTGACTATACCAGGTGCCTACGGAATATCTCAGTTATTGTATGAGGTAGGCTTGTGAAATGCGGATATAATGACATAAGAGCTAGAATTTGAGAATATTGACATGTCGAAGTCAACCCATTTTTTTTTATTTTCACATTATTCATCATTCGATTCCCTTTCTGATGACATATCACAAGTTGGTATTCAACCAGAAAATAGATCAGAAAAAAATAATTATTGAAATTCACTGAGTAGGCCGAGAAAGCAAAATGAAAGCCAAAAATTGAAAAGTTGGCTATGGAAACCAAACGTCACTTGATAACAGTTGCTACTACTGTGATATTTTGTTTTTCATTCGTCAGCGTTATAAAAAGCCGTCAAAAAAAAAATTGGAAAAATTGGGGAAAAAACAATACTCTGTAGGTCCATAACTTAAATAGGAACATACAATTTTTTCTTGCCTGTACTATTCAGCATAACCAATTCCTTCTAATGATATAATAGAAAGCAATTTTTTGAAATGAAATACCGAAAAATCCAATTATTATTCTTCAAATAACAAAACAGATTATAGCCATACGCAAAAATAAAATTGAAAATAATGTGTAATGATAAATAATATCCTGTAGGTCCTAAAACTCAAATAGGAACATAAACGTACTTGGTCTGTGCCATCGTCCATAAATATTCTAATATATTCGTCGGTCCCATGCCAAAACCACGAATGTGCAATTCGTCATTTCGAATGAGAAGAGTTTTAAGAATATTCCTGCTTCTTGCTTTGGAATCCTAGGTAAGTTTTCAAATTCGCGAATTCACTCTCGTTCCCAGAAGAGATCCCAATAGCCCTTTCGTGAGTTTGGCATTGAAAATTTTGGTGGAAAATTAGTTTTTTACATATTGACGTCAGAACCCTAAAATTAGCACATTCGTGGTTTTGGCGTGGGAGCGACGATGAACGATGTGCTATTCAGTGTAATCCATCCATATTATTTTGACGTTCGAAGTAGTGCGTTTTTGGTTCTGCCATTTTAAAAGGGTTTGGAAATTGAAATCAGTTAGTGGAATATTCAAAAAATGCCCCGTTATTCACGAATCGAACAAATTGACATGCTTCTCATTTATGGTGGATGTTTAAAACATTCTTATGCCGCTGAACGATTGTATTTAGAGCAATATCCAGGAAGGCAACAACCGCCAGAAAGTATTTTCAGTGGCTTGAAGAAAAATTAAGAACTGAGCCTGATGTTCAAGAAGACCAAGAAGCATTTGCTATTATGATAGCACAGTTTCCTCAAGACAGACTGGCGCCGAATTAGCTATAAGTAAGGACTCTGCTAGGAAAATTTTGAAAAAACATGGATTGAAATCCTCCAAGTATCAGTTGCATCAAGATTTGTATGAAAATGACGGTGACAGGCACCTGGAATACTGTAATTGGTTTCTTCGTCAAAATGCTGAGAATATTATATCTTGTTTACGGATGAGTCAAGATACACCATCAACAATGGATTATCCAACAGGTATAATACAAGGTAGGTACACGATTATTGTCGATAGTCGAAGTGTAAAGTGCTAAAAGTGTGAACGGTATTTTGTCCCAGGTACTGGGCGATAGAAAACGAGTACAGGTTTCGACAAGGCGGCTACCAGGAGAGATTTGGTGTGAATGTTTGGGCAGGGACAGTTGGAACTCATATTGTTGGCCCAATTCTTTTTCAAGGCCAACTAACCGGAGAGAGATACTTTAACTTTTTAACGAATTAAATTTCGGAATTCATTAACAACATACCAGCGGAAATAACTGAGAGAATGTACTTCCAGCAAGATGGCGCCCCTCCGCATAATTCAAGAATAGCGAGAAATTATCTTCAAAATCGCTTTCAAGATAGACTTATAACAACCCATGATCTTACTGCGTGCGACTTTTTTCTATGGGGGCATCTTAAAACTTTTCAATTATTGGCTTTCATTTTGCTTTCACGGCCTACTCAGTGAATTTCAATAATAATTTTTTCTGATCTAGTTTCTGATGGTTAGATACCAACTTGTGATATGTTATTAGAAAGGGAATTGAATGCTGAATGACGTGAAAAGAAAAAAAGGTTGCATTTAAAATAAGAGAGTTGATGTTACTTCCGGTCAGACCGGAAGTTAACATGTCAATATGCTCAAATTCTAGCTCTTATGTTATTATATCGATGCTCCCAATTTCACAATCCTACCTCATACAATAACCGTAGGCAATACTTCCGTAGCCATCCGGTGAACGTTTACACGTTGTTTTCAATTCAAATAGTAATTTTGTTCTGAATTTTATATTTGTTATATGTAGTTGTCCATAATTTTATATTTTAGAGCCCTTCAGATGGCGAAATATATTGCTGAAACGTTGACAAGTTTAAAAATACTGTTTCTTCTTTAAGGGGACTACACCCCAACAACTTGTTATGAATAGTATCAGTAATATTCTCCTGAAAAACCCTTACCAATTGAGTGTGAACGCTATTTCGTTTTCAGTCGAAAAATGATGATTGTACAAATGAAGGTTTTCAGAAAAACTGCTTGAATATCAGAAAACAATAAATAATCAACAACTGGTTGAATTTTTGAATAGTGAATGTAAATATATTCAGTGACTTGCCCTCATCCATGATTTTTATCATTTTCTATATATTTTTATTTAAAACATGTTTTATGTCACCATTATATGTTTATGTTATATGCTGTATACATTGTACTAATATTTCTGTACCATTGCAAAGAATTTTAAAATGTTTTAGGTATTTAACAAGTTTCTTCAATTTTATTTATATTTACTCTATAGTGCCTTACTGACCTGCTACAAATGTACCAATGTATTTAAAGTAGTCAAATAAACTAAACTATAAATACAAAATAAGGAATTGTATAAATTTATAAGTGAGCAGTTTATAATTGGAAACAGAACTCGGAACGTAAAGAAAAAACCGAGCCTAGAAATAAAATTTCCACATATCTGCTTCAATAGTTCTAAACTTTGTCGACCACACAGCTTCTCATTTTGTTTCAACTTTCTTCGCCTCAGCCTTATCTTCATCCGCGAACTCCGGATCCATAATAATCCCCCTGTACGAGTCCCTGTCTCCATCCTCATCTGGAGGATGCCCAAAGTGTTGCTAAAATGCTTCGTAATCTGGTCCGCCTCGTCGGAAAACTCCAAGTTCGCCAACTCGATTTTAATCTTCATGATCAGCTAATTCAGAAACTCGACGTCGATCTGATCGTTGCCCTTCTCGAAGTAGTAAATGTAGTGGTTCAGCAGCTCCACGAACAGCTGGATCTGCACGCTGACGTGTATATAAAATTCAGTCAATATGGTGAAAGTAGAGGAAGGGACACTTAAGTTAACCCCCATTTTTTATTTGGCCCAATCAGATCGAGGCATTCACCATCATTACCAAGACATGCCAGAAGATTTTTTTTAAATGTATGCTCTCGATAGATGCCCTCATGCCTTATTCAAAATCAAGTGATTGTTGCCTACACACGAATCCTGACGTCTAATGCTTGCTTGGAATGCGAAGCGATCACCCGGGTGGTAATATAGGTTTTGCAGGTTTCACGACAGCTGCGAAGTGAATGCAACACCAAAAATTGGTTGTCGACCAGAGAACTACGGCAAATAATAGCAATGGTAATTCTCTACTCGCCCAGGCTATGTCTCTGAGTAAACTAGTGAAAGTGTTTATGATGGTTTACTTAATGCAAGTGGGTAGTTGTTCGTTGCCAATATTTTATTCGACAGTGGTGTATTCCATACGTTTGGAGAAAAAGTATTCAATGATTTAATAAACGTTACTTAGTTTATTTTTTTTATTATTCTTACTTTTGCCCTCAAACTATTTATCTCTCAGTGAGTGCCCGTTAGGTGTAGGTTAAACTCTGGTTTCCCTAATTACTTCCTCTCTGCCTCGTCGTTAGAACGTCTTCAACATCTTGAGGGACTATGACATATTATGAATATAGTGAAATTGGAAATTTAAAATGACTTAGCATTCGAATCAGAGTTTATGTATGAGTTAGTTAGAAAAATTCAAGTGTCTCTTACTATCTCGAAAGTGGTTGATTCTAACAGCTAATCCTCTGTATTAAAATTTTCCACGCATCCACCTCGAATTCTAGTGAAATTCGAACACTATCACGGATTTTTGATTTTGATGGTAATCCCGGAAAAAAAAAATTGAGTTATCATCAAAGCCATCAAAGGTCATCTCGAAAAACGAGCCCGTTCCCGAAAACAACTGGTTACTTCGACCGCCAAAATATAATTCCCGGTTCTTGGGTATCCGTCAAGAATCTCTCTCCCAGAAAAAAAAGATTTTTCTCCGGGCAGATCTTGCTCGAAAAATGTTCTTCGCCCTTTTATCGATTCAATGAGTTGAGGGTTTTTTCGCAATTTTTTCATGTCGCTTTATCTCGTGAAATTACTGTTTTGCAAAATTATTTCGTTGAAAAAAGTTTATTGGATAAAGAAAAGCTCCTGTGTTTTTACCGTTGAAATATTATGATTGTACAGATGAATGTTTTCAGCAAAACTGCTGGAACAGAAAGTGGATAATAAAGCAATAAATAATCAACAACTGGTTGTATATTTTGAATAGTGAATGTAACTATACATACAAAATAATGAATTGTATAAATTTATAAGTGAGCAGTTCATAATTGGAATCAGAACTCGGAACTAAAAGAAAAAACCGAGCCTAGAAATAAAATTTCCACATATCTACTTCAATAGTTCTAAACTTTGTCGACCACACGGCATCTCATTATGTTTCACCTTTCTTCGCCTCAGCCTTATCTTCATCCGCGAATTCCGGATCCAAAATAATCCCTCTATACGAGTCCCTGTCTCCATCAGGAGAGTCCATCCTCATCTGGAGGTGGCCCAAAGTGTTGCTAAAATGCTTCGTAATCTGATCCGCTTCGTCGGAAAACTCCAAGTTCGCCAACTCGATTTTAATCTTCTTGATCAGCTGATTCAGAAACTCGACGTCGATCTGATCGTTGCCTTTCTCGAAGAAGTAAATGTAGTGGTTCAGCAGCTCCACGAACAGCTGAATCTGCACGCTGACGTCCATGCACTGCTTGGCCGTGCGAATGCCCTTTTTGAGGCACTCCACCACCCGCTTGCCGTCGTGCGCTTCTTCCCCGCCGTGGCTCAAGCTCTTGCCGCTCCAGAACAAGTGCGAACACGTCGCCACTCCGCGACACTGATCCGGCTTCTTGAGGAGCTTGCTGGCTGCCAGAGCGCACTGCGATCGCAGGGGGTCCGAGTTCTCGTCGGAGAAGCAGCTGATCTGCTCCAGGGTGCCCACTATCAGCGTGATGGCCGCCAGCTGCGCCTTCGAGTCCGATATTTCGTCTTCGTACAGGGAAAACGCCTGCGACATGAACTCGTACGCGACGGTTTCGTAGTTTTCGAACCTTATTTGGTCGATGGAGAGGGCGCCTTGCAGGAACAGTCGGAGTGGCAACTCGGCGAGTTCGGCTTTGACCAGAGTGGTGATTGTTTGGTGGCAGAACTGGAAGATTTTCGTGCATTTTTTCTCCCATTTATCGTCCTTTAGATCCCTGTATTTGTAGGCCAGCTGGTAAGCTTGGAAAATCAATGGAGGCAGAACATATTTTATTCTCAGAGGTCCACCGGAGCCCAGTATCTGAAACAATAATAATTCCAAATTGAATCAGTTAAAATCTTCAAGACTAAAGATATAATAAATATAAAAATCATTCAATACGGTGAAAGTAGAGCAAGGGTCACTTAAGTCAACCCCCTCTACTTTGTTATTTGGCATCCACCATCACTTCCAAGACTCGCCGGAGGAAACTTTTCTAAAATGTATAGGCGTCGATAGACGTCCACAAGTCTTATTCAAAAGCAAGTGTGATGTAGGTTGCCTACATGCCAAACCAGACGCCTAATGCCTGCTTAGAATGCGAAGCGACTACCCGGAGTGGTGTTATGTGTTTCCAGGTTTCACGACAGCTGCAAAGTCAATGCACCACCAAAAATCGGTTGTCAACCCGGAGATCTACGGCAAATAATAGTAATAGACATTACCTACTCGTTCAGGCTGTCTCTGAGTAAACTCATGCCAGTGTTTATGAGGGACTATTATTAATATGATATCAGTTAGAATTATTGATGCCTCATCTTCAACCAAAATAAAAATCACAACTATCAGACTTTGAAACTGAAGTTTTTGTGCTATGCAAAATAGTTATTTTTTCAACAATTGCGCAAAGTGTTACTTCCCCACACGCAAATACTATACGAACGACGCGAAGCGGAGTTTCAATAGTTCTTTCGTACGAAAAAAGCACTTTGCGCACGTGTAAAAACAAAATAAAAATTATAATTTATTCAATACTTTTTGATAGAACTTGAAAGGTAGAACAATACGACAAACATTTTCATAACAATATAAAATAATAACGGAACAGTGAATTATTTGTTCATTATATGTATAACAAAAAGACAATTATTAACATTTTGCAAACTGATTGCAGATCCAGTCAGTTCATTTAATGGCTTGATGAAAACTGAGTTAGCGCATAAGGACAGCTGATTTTATGGCTTTATGAAGGTTGATTTAACGCAGAAAGGCAGTAGTTAACTCAACTCAGAAGGGCAGCTGCTCGAATGGCTTGGTAATATTTTACTTAATGCAAAAGGACAGTTGTACGAGGCCAATATTTTATTCGGCATGTTTTTTTTTAATGTCGAATCAATGTAGTTCTCGGCGACAGTCGTCGATTTCCAGACTATAGACATACGTGATTTCGGCTCCAGAATAGTCCAACATAGTAGCCGAGGAACGACGGAAACATGTCCTGTATACATTTTACCGAATGAATTTATTCCAATAAATTGAGTACTGCATGCTCCTTGTGTGCACTGCACAAAAAAGTCCTGTGCGGAGTGTATGGTTTTCACAAATCTGCATTAAAGGTTCCGTCAAACCAAAGTGGGAACGGAACTTTGGAACCGTGAGAATTGCTAGAAAAACATTACACGTAGTAAACCATATATATTTCGTTGCTTGTATGCGTTTCGGAATACGAATAATCACACCGGGATGTCCTACTATAGAATTTAGCCTCGGATTCATCTCGTTCCCGTTCCCGCGTTCCCGCGTTGGTTTGTGGAAACCTTTATGATAGAGATGTGAATAATGTCCTTTATTTGTTTCATTGGATACTACAAAAATTCTCGAAGTGTCGTTTTTACTATCAGGAATTTGTCAGAGCTGCTCATTTTAACAGCGTTTAAACCTTTTTATGATTTGATGGAAAAAAAGTGTCAGTGTTTGTATATTCTTGCTGACATAGAAACGGAGGAAAAATCTGACATCATGTGTCCAAAGTCGACAGATGCGCTTATTGTTGCTTGATAATACTGTCAGCCCCCTGCCAAAATCTGTAATGATTTTTTAACGTATGCACTTTAGGATTTTGGTAATTATTAATATAATGATCAATGAACAAGCCAAATTAGCGCTTGCCCGCGGAACATAACAACAATAATAGTTATCATTATTATACTTTATTTTCTCAAAGACATGAATAAACACGTACAGAGTCAAAAATGCACTATTTCTCCACACATTTGAGGGCATATGGTGACTCTTCGGACCCACGCGTTACGTATGCCGCCGATCGGTTTCCGTCTGATTTTTATTCGATGAAATATCGTTTGGTATGCTTGGTATACGTTTATGCATCATATACTATGAATTTCCATCAAGTAAAGGCCACGTCAATCCAAAAAATGCTTGGTATACGCTAAACTATCATTAAAATTGATTCATTGATTATGTCTTTTCACAAAGCTTTGTCAACAAGAAACATTCTTAGACAATAAAGTATTTTTTGATTTGATTTGATTTGAATACGTGATTTCTATGCAATCAACAATAATCATCAAATTCTATACGTTTTTATGCATGTATTTGAGAGAAAAAATATTATTATTATTGTTGTGTTCCACGGGCAAGCGTGACTACCAAAACCCTAAAGGACATACGTTATAAAATCATTACACATTTTGTCAGCGGGCTGACGGACTAAATGAATTGAATGCTCGTAACCTACCTTTTTGGCGGTGGTGAGAATCAGAAAATGATCATCTGGAATATTGGACTTCATCTGATGAATAAATCTAGCCAGCAAGCACTGCTCTTCGGTGAGTTCGTCCATATCTATTTCACCGACGGTATGTTCGTTTTTATCGGAAAACAAAGTACTCAACAAAGTCAGAGCTTGTTCGGCTTCTTCGGCTGTAGGAACGATTGTCTCGTTTTCCAAAGCGTTATTCAAGATATAAATGCTCAACGATTTCCGACCGTAGTAGTCCAAATGCTGCATCAGCCCGGCATAATGTTGGAGTTTTAGAATCATGAGTAGATTGTTGTAATTGTCCAATGGTATTTTCAACAGCTTCTGGAGCTCCTTCGCTACAGAAGAGTGGGATTCCAAGTGCTCCAAACCCAGACGTTGAAATACCTGAAAAATAAAAGATAATTTAATAATAATAATAATCAACGTCGACCAACGTCAAAGTTGCTCAAACTTCAGCTCATTAGCTCATTCATTGCAAAATATGTAATGAAATTGAAACAAGCCAAATTTAATTCATCTCACCTCAACAGTGGAAAGCATCACCATGTCGATATAATCAGTTCTATCAGGGTAACACTTCAAAGCGAGGTTCACTAGTGCCACCTGGAGAGCGACCATATCTTCTGGGGGCAGGTAATGCCGATTCGCAATAATCGATGAAACCTGGTTTGAAAACACTTCGAATAGCTCGACTTCCTGAAGTATACTAGCCCCTGAAAATAATATTGCGAATGCAGTTGACAATCGAGCACCATTACAATTACTGTTATTAATGTTTGTTGATATAAGAACAAACTACACAAATTTATTGAATAAAGCAGTCAAATCGATAAGCAGAACGGAACACAGGTTCAAAAATAACGTAATCTCAAATGTAAACAAAACGAAACAACAAAGAATCTAAACTTCAAACACAAATTACTGAATAACAAAATGGTAGTACAAAACTCAGCCAAATTAGTGGGTTTCATATAAATGAACGTCTGTTTTGGCATAAAAATATAAATATACGGAAGAAACTGAACCAAATAAATTACCCTTTCAGAATTATCAGTAAGTATCTCAACGAAATCTTAACGAAAATAAGGTATTTTTCAAAGTTCATATTTTACATCACAAGACCCATGAATTCAATCAATGAACTCACAAAATATTTTAAGCATGATTTTACTTGGAAAATATTTAAATGTACAATAATTTGATAAAAACCAGAGAGTGTGAAGCAGTAGAGGAATTTTATTTCAAAATTATTATGCATGAAACTATATGCCAAAAAACAAAAAATATTTTAAGACCTAATTCATTCAAATTTATAGGTTTGATTATTCCCTAAATAACTCAGATTAAAGCCAACAATAAGAAATTTTATTGATAATAAAATTTTGCATACAAAAATGTTTTTGTATCCAGAAAAGAGTAATGAGAATAATTTTAAAATCGAAAAACATTATGACAATATATGCACATTTTTTTAATGTGTAGTCAATTTATTTAGAAATAAAAGCAATTTTTTGTATAATAATATTATTATTACCTTCTCCACCAACAGCGTCTGATCTTTGACTAAACGCCGCTAAGCGTTCCATCAAGCAAATCACGATATTTTTCACGTTGACGTCTGCTTCCAATTCAGCACAAGATTTCAGAAATGGATTGAGAGTTTGAATATGGAATTCATCTGGGAAAACTTGAATTATGCATTCCATTAAATATTCTTGTGCTATAGCATCTCTACAACTAACCACCTAAAAGAAATACAAAATAAACAACTTTTTCCAAAGGCTTGTCGAAAAATTTTGGTTTCTTCCCAATTTTCATTCAAAAAGTTTTTTGATCTGCAAAAATCTCCGCAAGAAGTATTTCATTTATCTTCAGATACATGAAATTCTGGCCCTACTATAAAACTGATGATTTTAAGCAAAAAGCAAAATAACATCAAGATTTCACTTATTTTAAACCACTTTTGATTCATGTACATGTATGAAAATCAGTCTTCTGGCGTCCCAAACAATTACAGATATCAGATTGAACCAATTCAAAGGAAGAAAATTACCTTTTGTTTCCTGCCATAGATGTCACTGCAAAGTGTAATTGTCCACTTAAAGCTATAAATGTATTTTTACTTGGCCTATCTGTGTCCAAAACAAGATATGATTTCCACCACGATAAGAACATTGAAGATGGGCTTACTTTTAATATAAGAGAACTAACAAATGGATCAAAGCTACTGCTAATATTGTTCCATACAGGTACAAGGTTTGAAATCAATGAAAAAACTTTTGATTTATCAAATGAAATAAACGAATATTTCGGATATTCAAGCTATAAATATAATGATATATTTCCATTGATATATCCTCTGAACCTTGTACTGCTAACTAGTATTCATATTGACTGGAATTTGGAAAGGTTATATATCATTCCAAGACTCATTGAATTGTACTGTGAATATTTTTGTAATATTCATTACAAAATGGAAAACAACTTTTATTGAAGAAATGGAGATTCAGAATAAACATTTATTACTTATATCCTTTGTTTCAGATTTAAAATATATTATTTTACCTGTTCCAAAATGCCTGGCAAAACGGACTTCTGGTACTTCTCCAAAGTAACTGTTTCAAGTTGACTCAGTCGAACTAAATTGGTTCCAACCAATATTCTCAACTCCTCTCTCTCTCTCTCACGACTCTGTCTATCTCTGGAGTGACCCTGATGTTGCATTCTTACCCAGAGCTTGTTCATCTCTGCGAAATTCATCAAAACAAAGTCAATGGAATCTTTGACAGTACCTTCTGGACAGTCTAGTTCAGTATCTGGAATATCAGGCAAAACATTCCTGGTACACTGAAGTAGGTAGTTCCTCAGAAACAACCCTCTCAGTGGGTGCTGAACACCTACAAATTTAACCCACTTCCATCAATCCCGTTACACGTCTGATGTTTATATTTACTGACCTCTGCACATTTCAACCAAGTCTTTCAGGAGATCCCTCCTTAAAGCTGTGTTTGTTTTAATGTATACTAATCCGACGGTAATCAAAAGGTATAACCTGGGCACAATATTACCAGCATATTGCACCAACTCATATAAGTCAGGCACTTTTCGTCCCTTCTGGAATTCATCCACCAAATACAGTTCCAAATGTCTCAATTCATCGGATATAGCCATGTCTGAAACTCAGCAGCATAGAATTATCTAGCAAAACGTTTCACGTGTATTCTTACATAGTTCATAGTAGCTTTTAGGAGAAAGAAGGGATGTTCGAAGTTCAGCCAACATAGCACTTGCATTTTTTAAGGCATCCATCAACTTATTCTTGTCCAATGCCCTTTTCATATGAAATGCTTGGGCCTTGACTATACCTAGTGCATCATGTAAGAATTTTTCTTGTTCCTCTACAGGAGAGATTTGAGAAGGTGTCGTCGGCTAATTGAACATAAAAAATGTATGAGGTGAAGTATTGATATTTCGTCATTACAATTACAAACCATTTTTGGAGTCCAAATTGCATAAAAAAATTATTGTATTATTTCTTTTCGCACACAAAAATTAAACACCCTTTCCTTTTAAACAAAAACAACACCCTCTTTAAGATGATTTAAATGACTTTGACACTATTGACCTATTGACAGTTTTGACAGTGAATAGCAAAAAAGCTATAGTACACAAATGATCCCAAATTCATGAACGACACGAACGGCAAAATCGCAGTTGCCTGAAACTCGTTATATTGTTACTATTTGTTTGGTCCATCTTTTTACGTTTATTATGACTTTGTTATTGTTCTCTTTCGTATGCTAGTCAAGTTAGGTTGGCTAATAATTTACGCGTTTTAGAGCAAGTATGCATGCAGCAGCCATTTAAACTTCCCGCCACATCCGAAGTTTACCGAACAACTCACGATCATTTGTATACGATATCTAATAGGTCCTATGGTTTGCACCACATACTTAGGTTCAAAAAGGTATGTGGTTTGCACACTGAAATGAAATTATAATCTTATAATTTCATTTCAGTGGGTTTGCAATGAAGTGTACTATTCTACACTCGGTGTAATTTATTACACTCGATTTAAGTGTTCGAATGAGAGAGCTCTCTAATGGTTGCCAACTTCGATTTTTCTTTAAAAACTAGAAAACTCTGGATTCTTCATACCTTCAATAGTAAGCAATGGAATTGTATAAGCCAGAGCCGCGTGCCAATTGACCCAGTGAGTAACTCCGAGTAACTCCGAGGAGCTCCTGGAGTGATCTCACAGACCACGAAAAAACATGTTTCTATTAAATGACATGTATTTCTGTCAATTGAACTGATCCTGAATTGATCTCAGGGGTAGTTCAAGGGTAAAAACCTCTCAATTGGAAAACGGCTAAGGGTGCATTCAGTCAACTTTAGCACAAGTATTGTCATAAACATAACGGTAACATCAAAGATTTTTAGCATAAACTTAACAATATGTTGTATAAATGGCGCCATTTGATATAACACATTCAACTTTCGTTTTCGACATATATTTAATCACAATTTCAAAATGATGTTGACTAAAGCCTGATTCACATAATGGCAGTAGCAGTGGCACTAAAGGCAGTGACTCCGCCCCTTTTGACGCTGTTATCCGAATGTGTGACATTGGAATGGAAATTTTCAACTAATTGTTTGTTAAAAGCAGTAGAAAGGAATCATAACAGCAATATCGATTTCATGATAATTTTAAGGTAAGAAATGCGAACACTGCTAGATTTTACTGCAAAAAGTTTAAATGAATCAAACTTTCAGCAGCGTGACCTTGAATTCTCAGCGTCGTCTAAACATGTTTGCCATTGGTTGTCTTATCAATAGAGGGGGGTGACGCCACTGCTACTGCCATTATGTGAATCAGGCTTAAATGCACCTTGGAAAACGCCTCTATGACTGATGTCATATCACTTATGTCAGTGTCAAGTGTCAGTTGTGAATTTGTTTCTATCATTTCTGCATTTTCTGCTTGTAATCGTGGTGTCGGCGATTTCAAACAGTTGGGTAAAGTTTATTAATCGATTGAATTTTGAGTCCGTCGTACAGACAGTAGAACAATGAGTTTAGCGGATATTTGTGGAATACAGGACTTTGATTCTTCTAGGAGGGACTTCTGTTCAAATGAATTGAATAGAATGTGTACAAATTTTGAAAACAATTTGAATCTGGAAGTACCCCCTTTTGCAAACGTAAGTTGGTTCCCATCGCTCCACCAAGGTTGATATATCTATATTTTAGCCAGCAGCTAAAGCATCGCAATTAGCAAAAGATGAACATGGCCGAGAGATCAAAATGGCTTTTGATCATGGTACCACAACCCTAGGATTCATGTATAAAGGTGGTGTAGTCCTAGCAGTAGATTCGAGAGCTACAGGGGGACAGTTCATTGGTTCCCAAACGATGAAAAAAATTGTGGAAATTAATGATTTCCTATTAGGTGAGTTGTGACTAGTAAAATTACTTTTACTCAATGGTAAATTAATGATACTTTTAGGTACATTAGCTGGAGGTGCTGCAGATTGTGTTTACTGGGATCGTGTGCTAGCTAAGCAATGCAGAATGTATGAATTGAGGAATAGGGAGCGCATTTCCGTAGCTGCTGCCTCCAAATTGATGGCAAACATGGTTTACAACTACAAGGGAATGGGACTCTCCATGGGAATGATGTTAGCTGGATGGGATAAAAGAGTGAGTTTGTAATTCAAAACTGAAACTGAAGTGATTTTGTTTCATATCATGTTTCTAATTTGAATACATGTTCTATTAAATTGGAAGTTGATTTTTCTAAATCAAAAATGTATTTATTTGAAACTTTGAATCTCATACTGGCGTCATTCTATAATACAGTCAGCCTTTACTAAGTGCTATTGCCAGCCATCATAAATCACATCACATATTTCTTTGTAGGTACCATGCTTAATGACTACCTCTACCTGTTTATACATGTATACATATGTTGGAGTAGTGGTTTCCCAGTAGAGTAGGAGCCTTTGTGTTGATTAATTTCGAAGTCAGACATCCTTTCTCATAATATGCACTCGCAACTATTAATCCAAAACGATTTCACAATTGGTAATATCAATATTTCCGAGTAACTGAAAGGTGATAAGTTTAGAACTTGGCAACAAATAAACGGCGATGATCAGGACGGCAATTTGCAAACACTCTGCTTGCCTACAACTCAACTCGACTGCCATCCAAAATCTGTTCTCTTCAAAATTCCAAGTAATAATTTTCCCAGAAGACGTCTTTGTATTCCTACCCCTCATGTCACCGAGTCGACATTCGTGATAACGATCACACCAAATCTAATCCCTAATTGAATAAGTCCACTACTTTATTTTACAACCAGACTATTGTGTTAAAAAGGAATGTCTGGTCCTTCCCTACAGGTTCAAAGATTATCCTACTGCAATGCATTCGGGGAAGCCCATGAAGAGAATAAATAACAAATTGTACTAGATTTAATAATCAAAAGACAGTCTAGGACGGAATATTTAGCATTCTACTGAGGATAGATCGATTGATATTCAATTTCTGACACATATTATATTTAACTTGCATTTGTACATTTCTGTACCAAATTGGTCAATATTGTCATTATTGAAAACAAAGAAGTTCTAAGAGCAAACTATCAATATATCATTAACTCTTTTTCAGGGTCCACAACTCTACTATGTTGACTCTGAGGGCACCAGAACACCAGGAAAAGTCTTCAGCGTTGGTTCTGGTTCAATTTATGCATTTGGTGTACTGGATTCTGGATACAAATGGGACTTGACGGATGAGGAGGCTTACGATTTGGGCCGCAGGTCGATTTACCATGCCACACACAGAGATGCTTACTCTGGGGGTATTGTTAGGGTGTATCACATGAAGGAGACTGGATGGGTTCACATTGATGATAGAGACTGCAATGAATTGCATTATAAATACCAAGAGGAGAAGGAGGATCTAGAGAACACTATTGGGCAGTAATTGGCTGTTTCACTTCAATTGAATTAATGGTTTGTTTGTATTGATTTGTATTTGAATAAATTTTAAGATACAGATATTGTTTTATTGAATGAACAGGTGAAGTATGAACAAAAATTGTGAGAGAATAGAAAAGATTAGAGATTGGTGAAGAAAGGAGGAGAGGGAGAAACAGAGATTAAAATAGATACTAGTGAATGAAGGTTCATCATTATATGAAAGATAATAAACTATTATGGTCATAGTGGACAGAAATTAACAATAATCGTTCTATAGAAACAACCAGATTCCAGTTCAGCAAGCTACATTGCCATCTTCAGTCAATTACAAAACGTAAATTACTAACATAAATTTTGCTGTTTTGTAACAACACGTAATCAAACTTCCAGGTTTGCCGCAGAAAAACTGATAAATCAAAAAAAATTATTGGTTTTCAAATGTTTTATTTGAATCACATGAATAATCCTCAGTAAACGATTTTCCAAACCGAAGGCTTATTACAAGCAGTTCCTTCCTTGCAGAAAGCATTGAAAGTTGTTTCAGGACGAAATCCCAGAATCTCCCTTTCTTCCTGAATCCGAAAGGAGAAGGTACTCTCGTGGGTTCCAATGAAGTATCTAGCATACGAACAAATGATCTGATCTACTATGGCTACTCCACCATCTCCATATTTCTTGATAATATCAGGAGAGGGCCGGTACCTAATAACATTGTATTTGGAAAGGTAGTTGGATAGTTCCAGAAATTCTGAAAATGAAATCAATATAATATGGTGTTATACCACAGAATAAGAGAGTGTACTAAACTACAAATTCTATTATCTTTATAAGCTTAATAAAATAAAAAAGAAATGCTTGCATTTTGTTAAATAAAGAGAAATGTGCAAGAAAACCATGATGAACAAAATTTGGTGAAAACAAGAAGGTACTTGGAACAATGAATACCTTCTTTTGAGCCATCTGTCGCTACAAAAACTGTAGTTGACTCCATTTTTTTCAAAATATCGGTTATTTGTTGGGTGATATCATACAAGGAAGGAGTTTCATTTGGTCTATTCCTAACAAAATCTCTCCTTCTGAGATGTACTGCTATGTAGGGCCCACCTATAGCATCCCTCCTAGGCTAAAATGCATGTCAATAAAAATAAAATATTAAATAGCTTCAAGATTGAATAAGCTTCATTACTGCATAAAGCAATGTATTTATTTCATTGAAAGAATTATTATTTACTATTTCGTCTGTCCAGCTATCTGGTAAAATTGTATTGTCCACTTCATCGGCAGAATTTAGGTGAAATTTGCGGAATTCGGCTGCAATTGCTTTCAAATCTTTACTGAATCTCATGCTTCTTCTAGCTCGCCAATATGTTTTTTCTCCAAAGGTATCATGCAGAGCAACTTCAGCATGATCAATAAGAATGATCCTAAAATTAATTGAATATCGCTTGAATTGAAAAAAGTACAAGTTTTGAATACTGATGTGGATAAGGGTTGAAATGAATGGCAAGGTCAGATGAGAAAAATGGAAAAAGAATTGAAAAAAAAATTAATTAAAACAGCTAACAATCAACAAATTAGGTGATCGAATATCTGTAATTTTCTTCTCTAAAAGAATAATAAAGTTTTTATTTAAATTTGTTGTCTTGTTAAAGGGCCAGTTTTTCGGGTTCCATTTAACTAAATGTTAGAATGTGATCCTTCCAACATCACTCAAAGAATGTCATTCACCATCTTAACTATTTTTTTTCCTTTGGTGCTTTGGCATCGACTGCTATGGTCATTAGCCATGTATTCTGGTAGGCATTGTTACTAACTCCATACGCCACCTTAGGAGCAGCACTGTTAATTGGAACGCAACAGTGAATCGTGCAGGACTCACCCTAGTCGAGCCACGAGATTTTAATAATTTAATCAGTTAAATTAAATTAAAAAATCCCAGCCCAACCAGGGTTCGAACTCCGAACCTTTCGACTCAGAGTCGGACGCTCTAACCACTGCGCCACGCCCCGACATGATCTTAACTATTAGTTAGAACTCGAAAAACTGGCCCTGAATTGCAGAGTTCACACTACTTTTTGAAACAATACCTAGTTTGTTTTAACACTCAACCATGGAAGGTCCAAAAAATCATTTATTTTGATTTTATTTTACATAAAGATATATATAGTAAGGTGGGGTAAGTGTGCTTATAGTCGGTGGTTTATTGTGGCTCCATCTATTAGCAGGGAGTACAACTACATCAGCAGTGTTAATTTTTTTATAGCATGTTGAACATTGCGCCATTGTCTAAGGGGATACCTTAGACAATGATTGCGCTCTTTTCAGACTTACACACATGTCCCTGACTTCTTCAAATGCATAGGTATGCAAAATATACAGCAACTACACACTTGCCCCACTTAATGGGGGCAAGTATGTATACATACCTTCTTTAAAAAAAATAGCACAAAAAGAAAAATTTTAACATTTTAATGAGATCTTGCTACTGCGGAACATTAGGAAGACAACAAGTAAGGTACTGATGTCCGTTAATTCTATTACTTTCTTTGGTTGAATTTTTTCGAGTATACATATAAGTGAACTGGAAATCATTAATTACCAAAATTATCTCTCTTGGTGATGAAGCTTATTGCGTTTTTGATTAGTATTCTCATTCCATAAAAACAACACTAATAACCAAAACAGTTAATGGTTATACCAAGAACTTACTTGGCCGGGGTTTCTAGAAAAAGTTCAGTTAGCTTTGTAGCAGGTCCGTGGTATGACAAGCACTGAAAATATTTGGCACTAATATTCTTGTAGAAGAAAAAGGTGGGTTCTTCCTTCTTCGAACATTTCTCAATTTTCATCCTCTCTTCAAAATTTCCTGTCTTGAACATATCCTCGAAATGCTGTAAACAGTACACCTCATCCATAACCACTCTCGAATATTTCCCTTGATAGTCTGAAATGAGAGCCTGATAATGATCCGAGTGATGAAGAGAGAGAGTCACTGACTGTTGAAAAACTCATGCATTTCTGTGACTGGTGCAAAGGCTTGCAGACTTTTGAGGTCGAAATACAGTCCCCATGGGATGTGTTCAGGTTGTTCATTGTAGCCCCAATGGATAAGGTTTGACCATGGTGGCAGCACAAGTTTGAATTTGTTAAGAAGAGGGTTGTGGGACTGCTGCATTTTGTAGGCGAGGACTGCAAATCGCATATACACGTCTCTTCGTAAATTGAATCCTTCTGGTCTATTAACATCGTAGAGTAAATATCTGCAAGATTCAATGTTTATGTGAGAGTATGTCAAATCGTACAAAAGCTTATAATACAATTAATAAGACCTTTTACATTTTTTTACAAACTCCTTTGTTCATCATAGATGAATGATTAAATTAGTTTTACTGATGAATCTTGGAAATAATTAGCTACTGGGTACCTTCCTTTCCCCAAAACTTAGACGATTGTTACCCCTATAATTATGCAAATTTCCTGAGGAAATAAAAATCGACTTGTCTATTGACAACATAAAATAATTGATTACCATTAATTTTACGATTTTACCTACCTGAAATTTGATTCTTCACAATTTCTATCATTATAGCAAGCATTTTCCGCATTCGAAAAATGATTACTGTGCAGAAACATTAATATCAAGAAAATCCACGAATGATTATTATACTTATTGATACTTTCATACATTACTATTTTTATTTGGTACAAAGTAATGGTCTATAATTCTATAAACTATTTTAATTTTTTATTTTAAATCACAGCAACAATTCCCCCACCCAAGTAGTCCCAACACTCCCAAGCAGTGTTGCCGCGCCCAACTTATGAAGCGTACCACATGTTAAACTGAAAATGTACCATTTTGGTACATTTTTTCAAAACAGCATAACAAATACACAAAATTTAATAGGGTACAAAATTTGTCATTTCTTATTTTTTTTTAAAATCTACTGATCAAACTGGGTTAAAAAGGATTTTTTTATTTATTTGTTTTCGATTGTATTTGATCCGGAATAAACAAAAAGATTGGAGAAGAACTCAAACACTAGCTAAATTCGCGCGAAAAAATACCAGCATTTCATTGGACGAATACGAGTGACGTCAACGTCTCCTGGATAAATGTATGTAGAACAATACAAGTGACGTCAGTGCGCGAAAATGTGGCGTATGGAATAGTTTGTAGTCGATATGAAATAAATTAATAGTTTCGTAGAGAGATTTTACTTGCATCATATATACAGATAAATAAATTTCTAAAGATGTCAAAAGTTGAAATAAGTTTATCAGACATTTTCATCTACGTAGGCATTGCCACCTTTTGCCAAAATGTTTGATTCCAATTGGAAAATAACTTAAATAAACTTTGTGTTTGGTATTATACAGATTGCCCAAATAATTCTTCTATGAAACTATGAACACTTTAAGAATATCACTTGACTCAATTTGTCGTCCAAATATCGATTACTGATGCGAAAACAGTTGAAATGAACTTTTATTTACTTTTTATTAGTTCAACCAAATGATTATAGATGGCATACCCTTTGCGCAAAATGCGAATTACAAAACACGCAGATCTATTTCGGTTGAAAAGAAGTAGCACATCACGTGCCTAGTTCTTTCACTACACAATAGGTGGTTCTGCTGACTAAGTATCCAGACGGAATACCAACAACGATTAAATGAACATAATGTAATCTTGCGATATTTTATTCATAGGTGCCGACAAAATGTACCAAAAATGCCTTAAATTGAAAATGTAGTACCACCGTACCAAACAGAATTAAATGTACCACATTTGGTACAAATGTACCACCGCGGCAACACTGCTCCCAAGTCCCAACTGTCAGTGTCAAATCAAATGTTCTTTCAGTGGTTCCCTACCAACGGTAGTTCACACCAAAGAGACTAAACTAAAGGAGGGTTTAATAAGCTCTAGCCAATCAGAATCTTGTAGCATAAACGCGTCATAGTTACGTACTTGGACATGAGTACAGAGTCGAACTCGAACCAAGCAACAAAACTGTCAGCAGTAACTCTCATATACCGAGCGCTAGTCTGTCACTGTCTATAGAGAACGGTGGCTATGACATGTCCAACTACGTCACATTCGTCACAAATGTTCTTTCGTCTCTTTCTATTAGTGTCCCCATTGTCTTATAGAGATTAGACTCTCCTGGTAAATATTGTTTAGTCTCCTTGAGTTCACAAGACCACTGAAATGAAATTATAATATGATCATCATATTATAATTTCATTTCAGTACACAAGACACGTTTACAGTCACAGAACTCAAAAATATAAGGTCATTGCCATGGTTCCTTGGATAAGAGGGGTTGAGAAATGTCATCGATTTTGTCGGGCATCTTGTTTCGTCATTGGAGGAGAGGCGCCAAATTTGAATTACATTATTAATCAGAAAAAATCAGAGAAATCAGAGAAAATCTTCAACACGAATATAAATTTAGCTAAAAAAAAACGCATTTCGGAAAAAAATTGTACTTACCTATAATACTGATAAAAAGCAAACGAAAAACCTGCAAAAACGGCGGGACATGAAAGGGCGAAAAATATCCAGTGAATAATCATGTATAACGGAGTTGGCAATGGTGCCGACTTAATTTGGAACACCCTGTATTGGTATCTACATATAACACATATTCTTATAAATAAGTAGAGAAATGATATTATACACTGTTCTAAATTGTGTTTCATTAGATACTCAGCCACAAGCTTGTGTATGTGATAGGTATTCATGAAAATAACAACTAGATCCTTTTGGCAACTCTGATTGGGTAACCTCTGTTTGTGTTCCTCCTCAGCCGGTTAACGAAAGTGGCAGACATGCAACGTGTCGGTCTGGCTGTAAAGGAGACGAGGCAAATTGGGGACAACCGATGAACTAGCTGGATGCTATACTAACACTAACACAAGCGGCTAGCGATACGCCTGCAACTTTGGACTGAGCATGCGCCAAACTCGAATTTATTTGATGTACAACAAGAGGGTCATTTAATGGCGGAGAAGCAAGAAGAGGAAGGAAAAACAAAATTGCAAACCGTGTTGAAAATGAGTGAATTTGTTTTTTACATAGAAACCTAACCTGAGCAAGCTAACCTAGCTTGCGATTCGAAAATTCGTTGAATTAGTTTTTCGCTCGCAATTTACACACAAACCTAACCTGAGCAAACTACCTAGCTTGCAAGTCGAAAATGCGTGAATTATTAGCCAAACCTAACCTGACCTAACTAACCTCTGCGATTTGAAAATTGTTAAAATTGTTACCATATAACGACTATTTATCCAAAATTCAGAGAGAGAGCAGTGATGTACCAGCCATGGCAGCCATATTTGTCCATTTTTGGAGTCTACGGAGCACGCTCGAGTTTGGCGCATGCTCAGTCCAAAGTTGCAGGCGTATCGCTAGCCGCTTGTTATACTAACTACTAAGATGTCTAACTACCATCGAACGAACATTTCCCGCCAAGTGACAAAACTGATCAATACGAGCAAAACACGCAAGTACATTTTAGCTTAAAGTAGACTAATATAAATGAGGAGGAAATCATTATCAAAATCGTCTTCACAATTTTTATTTCACGGCAAGTGTCAATAAAGGGCACCTACTTGTTTTGAATTCAGCAGAATCCATCTTCATCAAAAGTTTTCGTACATATTTTGTCTCCGCAACCTGTGACCCCAACATTCTGAATAATTTGGGCAGTACTGTAATTACCTACTTAAATATGAAATGAATCATCTGCATGAAAAGACACAGTTTGCCTATTTGATTTGATGAAATGCCAAAGTGAAGGATTTGTAACGCAATATTATATATATACTCAACGTTCATTTCCAATTAGCTATTCGTTGGAATAATCAAACCACTTCACTATATTTTGTCATCGGTATCCAGTATCCGTAATGAGTTTCCTTCATCAAACACACATTTTTAAAGTTGAAAAATCGATATCTTGGAGTCTCAAGAACTATGTGTAATGAAATTTGATATAATGCGTTTTTACGCTAAAACTATTACTACTTTTCCAGAGCCATCGCAAATAACGATGAAAGAAGCTTATTTCTTTTCATTGAAATTCATATAAAAACTGTTGTGGAGCAAGTATACTTTTTTCTCATTGAAGTTGTGAGATTTGAATATAAAAAATAACAAATGTTCACTATTAGTTAGGGCAAATTAAATTAAATTATTTTTTGCAAAAATTATGCAAAATAATTGAAAATAAAATTTCAACTTCAACACCCTGTATATCCGAAACGAAATATTTGCGAAGACATGTTCATATGAACTTTTTATCTCAAAATTAGTCCAAAATTTAACCTATGAAGTTTGAAAAAGTACTTAATAAACACCCTGTTTTGCAGGAGTGGATGGAGGTTACTAAATGCTTGAAAAAATGTACTAAGAAAAATAGCATTCCATTAAAAAAAGCACTCGACTCTTTAGAATTTTGTTGGTTCATCCTGTATATCCGGCAATAATTTCTAGTTAATTCATATTATTGATATACACAGTGCACAAATTTTATTATAAACTGAACAAACAGAAACCAAAGTCAACAAGTATTTACAAAAAATAAAGTAAATATTCCCAATCATCTTACAAATTATACAGAGTGTGAAGCAACTATGTTGCCAATCACTGCACTGAATCCAGATTGTAGACTTTGAGATATATAGGCTGGTGCCAAAACCGATTTTAAACGCCTAAAATAAGAAAAAAAAGTAACTGGCAAGGACCAGGCGGAGAATGTTGTTGAGGTTTCAACTTTGAGTAAAAAAAAATTCAAACACGAAAACACTCAAAATGGTGAAATGGGGTGTTGAAAACGGTTTTTTGCGATTTGCGGCGAAACATGAGCTCTTAGCGGAAAATGTTCAATGAAGAAGTTGTAGATAATGAAAAAATCGAAAACTTTTGTATTCAACACTTTCCTTCTTAACCTCAAAGCAACCGTCAAAACGGCGAAAAACCGAAATTTCTGTATTTACCTTTTTCCTTGCGTATAAATGATTTAATTTACATGAAAATTTGTAAGAATATGTCTTTTTTGGTGTCGAAACATCATCATTTTTTCGCAATTCAGAGGACAACTAGTTTTCAAGTTATGTACATTTTTCGAAAAAAATATCCTTATCTTCCATGAACAATTGTCTT
This sequence comes from Chrysolina oricalcia, assembly GCA_944452925.2. Taxonomy (NCBI): domain Eukaryota; kingdom Metazoa; phylum Arthropoda; class Insecta; order Coleoptera; family Chrysomelidae; genus Chrysolina; species Chrysolina oricalcia. The sequence continues at coordinate 62,058,038 of OX101818.2, read as the reverse complement.
GGTGTTTTTTTATATTAAGAATGTCTATAAACGATCATTTTAATTGTTGAAATGTGTACTTCCAAATGGTCTATGTCACTTGGTGGTTTATTGATCGTTAAACCGTTTAAAATTGAAAAAAAAGTCTCTCTGAATCATGATTTACTCAATATTTTCAACTTTCTTCATTATTTTTTCTACATTCATGCAAAAAGCAAAACTTTATTGACCTATATTCAAAGGAAAAAGAAGTTCTTTATTGCACTAGTGCAATAAAGTTTTCATTGTCCAACTCGGCCTAACGGCCTCGTCGGACAATTTCACGTCGAGTGCAATAAACATTCACTTTTTGCACTTGTTGCATAAATAACTATTTATGACAAAATACTTTTTACTGTTTACTGTTTATATTAAATTATTTATAATAAAATATTTTAATTCATAATTACACTGCAAAATTAATTTATTATCATCATTTTAATTTTTTTTACAACTATTAAAAAAGCCTAGTTACTTTCTTTTTTTTTTCATACGAATAGTGGAAAACAGTTTCATATTTGTGTGTGTGTGTGTGTCAATCAGAATGGTTTGAGGAAACAAACCACAGCCAAAATAATTGTGAAAGGCTTTCGCGGCCATCGTTAAATGAATGATGGTTTTTCTGAACACTACTTGTTCAGTGTTCAGTGATCGAAACTGTAAACATTTCTCTTGAAAATGCCAACCACTCGTGTTGGCGAAACGTCGAGATTTTCTCTAAATAAACGTCGGCCTAAAAACCCGAAAAACCATCATTCAGCCAAAATAATATTTCCGGGCGTCCAGGGCTGGTTTCACTATAGCAATATTCCTCAACTTTCTTATTATGGACTCTGTCATTATCATAATCTAAGAAAGTTTTCAGGATAGGGTGCGAAAAAAAACCACATGTTCGAAATGATTTTTCCGGGTGGCCAGGGCCGGTTTCACTCCAGCAATATTCCTCAACTCCATTATTATTGACTCTGCCATTATCATAATCTATGTAGTAGAGTTTTCGAAATATAGTGGGAAAAATACCACATGGTCAAAATGATTTTTACGGGCGTCCAGGGCTGGTTTTACTTAGGCAATACTCCTCAACTTCTTTATTATGGACTCTGCCATTATCATAATCTAGAAAAGTTTTCAGGATGAAGTGCGGAAAAAAGCCAAATGGTCAATATAATGTTTCCAGGCGTCCAGTGGTTTTTTCCTCACCCTATCCTAAAAACCTCCCTAGATTATGATGATAGCAGAGTCCATAACAAGGAAGTTGAGGAATATTGCTGGAGTGAAACCGGCCGTGGACGCCCGGAAAAATTATTTTGAACAGGTATTTTTTTCCGCACCCTACCCTGAAAACTTTCCTAGATTATGGTCCAAAATAAGGAAGTTGAGGAATATTGCTGGAGTGAAACCGGCCGTGGACGCCCGGAAAAATTATTTTGAACAGGTATTTTTTTCCGCACCCTACCCTGAAAACTTTCCTAGATTATGGTCCAAAATAAGGAAGTTGAGGAATATTGCTGGAGTGAAACCGGCCCTGGACACCCGGAAAAATGATTTTGAACATGTTGTTTTTTCCGCATCCTATCCTGAAAACTTTCCTAGATTATGATGATGGCAGAGTCCATAATAAAAAAGTTGAGGAATACTGTAGGGGTGAAAATGACCCTGGACGCCCGGAAAAATTATTTTGAACATGTTGTTTTTTTCCGCATCCTATCCTGAAAACTTTCCTGGATTATGATGATGGCAGAGTCCATAATAAGAAAGTTGAGGAAAATATTGCTGGGATGAAAATTGCCCTGGACGCCCGGAAAAATTATTATGAACAGGTTTTTTTCCGCACCCTACCCTGAAACCTTTCTTAGATTATGATGATGGCATAGTCCATAATAAGGAATTTGAGGAATATTGCTGGAGTGAAACCGGACCTGGACGCCCGGAAAAATTATTCTGAACATGTTTTTTTCCGCATCCTATCCTGAAAACTTTCCTAGATTATGATGATGGCAGAGTCCATAATAAGAAAGTTGAGGAATACTGTAGGGGTGAAAATGACCCTGGACGCCCGGAAAAATTATTTTGAACAGGTATTTTTTTCCGCACCCTACCCTGAAAACTTTCCTAGATTATGATGATGGCATAGTCCATAATAAGGAAGTTGAGGAATATTACTGGAGTGGAACCGGCCCTGGACGCCCGGAAAAATTATTTTGAACAAGTTGTTTTATTCCGCATCCTATCCTGAAAACTTTCCTAGATTATGATGATGGCAGAGTCCATAATAAGAAAGTTGAGGAATATTGCTGGGGCGAAAATGGCCCTGGACGCCCGGAAAAATTATTTTGAACAGGTGTTTTTTTCCGCACCTACCCTGAAAACTTTCCTAGATTATGATGATGGCATAGTCCATAATAAGGAAGTTGAGGAATATTGCTGGAGTGAAACCGGCCATGGACGCCCGGAAAAATTATTTTGGCCATGTGGTTCCTTTTCTCAATCCATTTTGATTGACACACTTGAAACATAAAACTATATTCCACTATTCGTGTAAAAAAAAAGAAATGCAAATATTTTGCTGAACTTTATTGCTAAAGTAACTAGGCTTATTAAAAATCGTTGAAAATATTGAGAAAATCATGATTCAGAGAGACTTGTTGTCGGTTTTTCTCAATTTTAAGCGGTTTAACGATCAATAAACCACGAAGTTAAAGACCATTTTGGGGTAGATATTTCAACAATTAAAATAATCACTTATAGACCTTCGAAATACAAAACAAACCAAGATGATTGTTCATGGAAGATAAGGGTATTGTTGTTATCTATTTTTTGAATACTTTGTATTGAACATTTGAGATTTTTACTATTGTAGTCAGGGTTATGGAATTTGGACAGATAATAAAACAAGAAAAAAGTCTAACAAGTCAGTACTGTCAATCATTACAAAAAATAACGTTTATATTGAGATATTCATTATAAAGGCAACAAAACGAAACACTGGTTTATAGTCCGCGGGCATATCTGACAGACGACAGTAAATGACAGCTGTCAATCCAGCCTGCTGGACAAACAAACGGATCTACAAATGCTTATTGTGCATTTATGTCATATTTTAGAATAAAAATTCTCGATAATGCCTCAATTTTGCGAATTGTGAAATGCGGAAGTAGAAGCGGCAGAGATAAGGTTTCATTCCATCGACTTCCTTCTATTTTCGACAATAGAAAAAATATTAATCCTCTTGCTGATAAGAGACGTGAATTGTGGATTCAGGCAACTGGCAACTAGAAGAGCAGATTTAACTACTGAGAAGTTGAAATGGGCAATGGTATGTTCAAAACATTTTGTAAATATCTCCTCTGGACATCCTTAGACAACGTGTTGAAATAATCACTTTTATCAGCCATATCACAAACAATCTCGTTGCAATCAGGAAGAATACTGATTACAATATCAAATTACGTTCCCCTCTTTCAGGTAAACCCTTAATCTTCTCAGAATTGCCATTATAATATCATTAAATTACCATTGTTGTTCATTCAAATACGGTTTGTTTGTCCAGCAGGCTGATTGACAGTTGTCATGTGACGTCAGATGCCCGCGGCCTATCTATTTTTGAATACTTTGTAGGTACCTATTGAACTCGAAAACTAGTTGTCTTCTGAATTGCGAAAAAATCATGCTTATTCGGCACCAAAGAAGACATATTTCTACAAATTAACATCTGAATTAAATCATTTATACGCGAGAAAAATATTAAATACTGAAAAATAGTTTTTTTGCCATTTAGACCGTTAATTTGAGGTTATGTCGAAAAGTGCTGAAAACAAAAGTTTTCGATTTTTTATTATCTACATTTTCAGCTAGGAGGTCACGATTCGCCGAAAATCGCAAAAAAATCATTTTCAACCCCTACACTGTAATACTATTTCACCATTTTGAGTATTTTCGTGTTTAAGTAAATATTTTTTTCCTTACAGTTGAAACCTCAACAACATTTTCCACCTGGTCTTTGCCAGTTAATTTTTTTCTTTTTCACAAAAATCATAGCCACTAGTCTAATATACTTGTCACGCGTCCGATCATCGAGATTTTTCTTTTAGGGGCGTGATATGCTTCACAACACATTCGAGAGCTTCGAAAGCTCTATCTCCATGACTTTTTCCTACATCGCTTTTGCATGAATCGATGTTCTTCAAATCCTCCTCTTTGTAAAACATAGTCAAAAATTCTTTGATGACGTTGTACAGAATGACCCCGTCACCCGTTTGAAAACCTTGCTTTTTGTAACTACACGATAGATAGTCTTTGTATTTCTGATCGCCACTGGGGAATATCAGTGAAGCTACTGCATTTTCGATGACCTGCTTGTCAATGTTCACTTCGACCAAACAGGCTTCATCCCTTTTATGTCTTCCGTTAATGTGGTCTGAACCCCTATTCATTGAAGGTGCTGCCTGAAACACATTCACATTACTACAACAAAAAACAGTCCACAGCAACAGACAGAAAAAAGGACAAAAAATGGCAAAACCTCGCAATTTTTTGAAATCTTATATACCAAGGTATAGAGGTTTTTTTCCCCACAAAATAAAAGACGCAAATGGCAATAATAATTTTTTTCGTCGATCTCTGCAAAAAATGACATTTTACGTACTAATTTCCGGACGAAAAATCGACTTTCTTGAAGGCAAGTACTTTTCGTCCGCAAACACTTTTCGTCCGCAAACTCTTTTCGTCCGCTGTGGTCACTATGATACGGCACGGTACGAGAGCGGCGATTGTCATTTTCGTAAATCCACGTTTTAATTAATACATAGGCGCCTGTGACAATAACTGTCATTTGCTGTTGTCAAATTAATTATTTACGAAATCCGCTAGATTTTACGTGTGAATTTAGACCGTGGTCTGAATATTAGTGTTCATAATAATCAAGAATTGATCGAGTCTGCAGTTCGAAGAGTTGGGCGTAGCTGAGGCCAGCAAACATGCGAGTACTTACTTTCATAAAGGTATGTAGAGGTCGACGAAAAAATGTAATATGCACCTCGGCGAAAAACTGTCTACTGTCTCGCCTGCTTGCTATCCTCGGCTGCGCCTCGGCTATCAATTTGCAGGCTCGACTATAATAGGCAGTTTTTCGTCCTTGGTACATAAATAACTATTATAAGATAGTTTGTTAATGAAAATCCTAGTTTTTGCCCCAGCAAATTGATTTGTGGAATTATTTAAACAAGTAATAGTGAAAAAAATAACAGCATTTTTGTTTTTTTGGAAATAACCTCAAAGATTAACCTTCAAAATGTTTTTTTATACGCCCAGATTTTTCACTGACAAAATCCGGGAAAACCTCGAAAATGAGACCATTTTGTGTGAAAAAAGCCTCATATTTTTATCAACAGCTTGGCCTATTACCCTCTACTTCAAATTCTATATTATGCCGATGGGCGCTGTTCATTTTTTAGGGGTAAAAACTACCCCTAATTGTCAAAACTTATAAAATAACTTTTTAATGCTTAAGATGGGTAAAATTTAGTTTGGATTAGTTGAATAATGATTTTTATGCTTTGGAACACAATTTCAAAATATTTTAACCCTTAAATATCAACCCTTGTTAGAGCCTAATGTAAAAAAAAATATTGAATGTAAATAAATGATGAAATTTATTACGTTGATTCAATTTAGGAACCTGCTGTACAACATTTTCGCTTTAGAGCGGAAAAGCTGTCACAAAATGACATTTCTGATATGACATTTTTTTTATATCTCTTTCAGTTTTCGAATTTTTGTTATTTGAAGATCAGAAATTTGTGAACTTGGAAGTCGACACGAAATGTTCTTAAAAATTATTATTCGAGATTTGAAAAAGTCAATGGGAAGTTTTTGTATACCCGTTCAAGGACCATCAAACTGTATCCATACATTTTAAAAATATCTTTTCTCAAAAAGGCTTTCGATTTTTTGGCGTTAAAAAATTTACAAATTTTCAATTTTTATTTCAAAATATGAAAAAATTTCGTTGGAACTTTTTGTAGATCTATTCGAAGCCAATAAAACTGTATTTATGCATTTTCACGTATCTTTTCCGAGTTAAAGAAAAAAAATCATATTCACCAAGTTTTTTTGCTATTCAAATGACTTTGGAAAAAAATTAATTCGGATTATTGACGAAGTTCGTATATAGACGAGTGCAGTGTAAAAAAAATTCCAACTTTTCCATTAGTACTGCCAATAACTCAATTTTTAGTCTTTTTAAAAATATTTCCCAAACTATTGATGAATTCGTTTACATTTTTTGCAGGTTTTCTAAAAGCGGTCAAAAAAAGATGTAGCTGGTTCAATTTATGTACTTTTGATAAAACTGGCAGATATTGCAAATAGTGCCACCACGGATTGATCATCGAGGAACATTGAGCCAGGAATAGTATCATCATTATTATTTTTTTGTTGTATCGTACATCGTGCCCAATTCAAATCAATTCAATTCAAATAACTCGATATAGTTTATTTAATTTTTACTTTTTTATAGGCATATACAAGAAAACAGAAACAATTTTGAATTTTACCAATTTCAATTACACCACCCTGTGCAGCAATACATTTTTCAAGTCTCTTCCTATAGTTGTTTGTGAATTTTCGTAGTACTCCCTTCGTAATAGATCTACACACTTAACGAATTTTTTCTTTCAAATCGTTCACAATTTTGAGACGATCTCGATAAACTGTCTTTGAGGGTACGTCAAAGAAACTAATCGAGAGGTGTTAGGTCAGGTGAGCATAGAGGTCATCTGATAAGGGGGATTGTTTCGTCCTATCCTTTCCCCGGAAATTTTGTTTCAAACCACCCCTTTACTCTTCTTGCATTATGCATAGTTGTACCATATATTTAAAAATTGACGTCCTGTCTCAATCTTATCGGTATATCCTCTAAATCAATAATTCGATGTTTAAAAAGTTGAGAAAATTTTCTTCATTCTCGATTTTACCACGTATTGTGTGTACAATGACCAGCCAAATAATATGAACTGTCAAATGAAATGAATAAACTGACAAACTATAGACGCTTCGTTTATGTCCATGGCAATCTTGATGAAAATAGTTGGAAAATTGCAACGAAGATATTAGGAATGGAATATTCATTATGGCGCCAAGGAAATTATTTAACCGATAGAACTTTCTTGTCTAAGAACTAATCTAAGAACTAATGGATTGGTGTTTTCGAAAAATTCGAGATGCTGGTCCAAATTACAAAATACATTGCAAAAGGGTTCATTTCTATATTTACTATGAACACTCTGTCCGAGATATGAGGATGATAATGTCAGAATTGATACACTAGGTGACTCTTGCTCCATTGGCAATCTGAAATTTGCCATACACTCAATAGCGTTTACATAGGGCACTCTCAAAAAGTAGAATTTTAAATTTTTTACACTCAAGTTGTGAATACTCGGTATAAGTAACGATTTTGAAAAATGTTATTTGAGGGTTCCAGATGTGCCTGAATTGGAGGAGATATATGTTTTTTTTTTCGTAAAAAATGCTTAATATACTTTCGTAATTTTTGGGGCCATATTTGTTATCGTAAGCAGGCTGTGAAAGAGTGGAATTCAAAACGATTTTTACCAGGCTGTAGAGCTCTCGGACTATTAAAAAAAAGTTTTCGAAACCGCCGACACGATATGATTGAAATAATGAATTGTCGCCACTTAAAGTGAAACACACTGTGTATTCTTCTTTTGAGTTCGATAGTTTAAAGATACGTTTTACGTTTATTTTAAGTTTATCCTGGCATTTAAAACACATTCACTCTGATTTATTCTGCCAGGGTTTCCCACCCAAGTCTTTAAAATGCATATTGCAATTTGTATAGTCTATATTTCTTCTATATTAGGTTAAAAATATACCACTAATGGGAGTACTTACCTTCACAAAGATAACTGTCAATAACACTAAACAGATAGACCTTTTCATGGTACGTTACTAGACTGTATAATATTTTTGTAATTCCTGGGAACGTGATTGTGTCAGGATTAATAGGTGTGTGATTTGCAATTAATTTGTAATATTTATTATTAAACGGATGAGTTTACTGATATTCACTGATGCATTTATCCAGGGCCGTGCGATGGAATTTCTCAGCATTATTCAACTCTCAAATGAAAAACAAAATGTACGAATTTCGAAAACATAAACCACTTCGAATTCACCCATATCAATATGTTATTGTTATTTCCGTCGATCTGTTGCACCCCTACGCGCAACCCTCAGCAATCTTCGAGAGACTTGTGTGAGCTAGGGAAGACGCAGCCCTTACCTTTTAATGTGTGATGCCATGCACGGGTTCATTTGGCAATATGCTGGCCATGTTACAGTTTTATTTGGTACTATGAAAACCCTTTTTGTTTTAAGATAATGTAGTATATTTATAGTCTAATTCACTCTAAAATAATGTATTTAACGAAATACAATGATTCAACCCAATATCTAATTTATATAACAACCACGGAACTATTTATATTCGACTTTCACTTCACTGACTGTCCCAACTCTGCTGCGTGATTCTTTTTAATTTCACTGTTCACTTCTCCGAATGCTCTTGAATTTTCCGGGCAAGCCATCGAATCGTCCAGATTCTTCTCGATGCATAGCGCCTCGAAAGTCACTCGCGGTCACGCACGGTCTACGTGAGCGTTCAGGCCCGGCATCGCCCGCAGCTTCGCCACATTGCCCTCTTCTTAGAGATATTTCGTCCCGAAATGTCATCCTTGGAGTGTGTCGATAATTGCAGGATTCCCCATATCTGCATTGTGAAGTTCGATGGAAATAACACAGTCTTCATGTTAGGTCGTGGAATAGGATTACAGCAAACCAAAATCTGGATGCCGCTGGATCAGAATATCGTCTCCAACATACTTCTTATAACTCTCCAATCCAGCCCATCAATACCACAGGATAATTTTGGGATTGCCAAGTCCACCAGATTCTGGTCCACCATCGTATCTCTCAGTTGGGTGAGGCTCCTCCAGACATCTTCATAGAACGGTTTGTCTTGGGAATGCTTCTTGGTCATCAAGTAGTAGATGTTCCTCTGGCCCTTCTTCAGCTGTAGCACACCTCCAATTTCTGGATTCTGTTTCCGTAGCGTTTGGAGTTGGCCAAATTTCTTGGAGAACACCACAGCGATGCCCCTGGACATTCGAAGTGTGCTAGGGCGTAATCGACTGGCACTTTGAAAATGTCCCGTGGCTCCTCTCGAGTTACTCCGTGTGACACTTTCTGTCCATTTGAGTATAAGGACATGAATTTCTGGAACGTCATCGCATCCTCTGGTGGTCTGAGGGTGCGGACTTGGTCATGGTTTCCAGCGTAAGAGACCAACCTGTTGAAATGAACGACCCTGGGTTTACCTCTGGGTGGCTTGTGGATTCGGTAAAGCGGGTCGTTTATCCTCTTGACGATCTTGTACGAACCTTCCCATGAATTCCGTATTTTCGGTGACAGGCCCCGGCGACGCTTCGGGTTGTACAGCCAAACTAGGTCACCAACCTGAAATCCTACAGCAACGGCACGGATGTCATAAGTCGCTTTCATTCGGTCGCTAGCATTCTGGATGTTCAAACGTTCTCGTTCGTGGATGTCCTCCATTCGCTGTCAGAGTTTGCTGATGTAGTCCTCTACCGCGGTATCCTGTCCTGGTGGCATCCCAAACTTTAGGTCACAGGGAAGTCGCAGTTCTTGGCACATTATGATACTAGCAGGGGTTTGGCCGGTCGACTCGTGTACTGCGGAACGGTAGGCCATCAGGAAAAAATGGAGGTACTGGTCCCAGTTTCTTTGATGGTCAGAGACTACCTTGGACAAGTGGCGATTGATAGTCCTGTTCATCTGCTCAACCATTCCATTGGACTGTGGATGTAGAGCTGTGGTTCTCGTCTTGCGGATGTTCAGCAGTTGGCACATTTCTTGGAACAGATTAGATTCGAAATTTCTGCCTTGGTCCGAGTGCAGCTCCAAGGGGACACCGAATCGACATATCCCACTTCTGACACCACTGTAGTATATTTATAGTCTAATTCACTCTAAAATAATTTATTTAACGAAATACAATGATTCAACACAATATCTAATTTATATAACAATCACGGAACTATTTATATTCGACTTTCACTTCACTGACTGAACTCTGCTGCGTGGTTCTTTTTTATATTCACTGTTCACTTCTCCGAATGCTCTTGAATTTTCTGGGCAAGCCATCGAATCGTCCAGATTCTTCTCGGTGCATAGCGCCTCGAAAGTCACTCGCGGTCACGCACTCTGCGTGAGCGTTCAGGCCCGGCATCGCCCGCAGCTTCGCCACAATAATAACGTTTGGAATTCTATGTCGGTTGAGAGAAACTCTTGAAACAACGGAGTAAGTATAGAGATACTTACTCCGTTGTTTCAATGTAAAAAATTTATCAATCAGCCTTATTCAGGTGCACCTTGGAACTTGTTTATTGAATTGAATGTAAGTTTTGAAATGTATCGCGAATTTCTGTTCAGGTGCTTCTCGTCAAACCATATATTGAATGTTGGCAATTGAAAAGTTCTTGGCTATTCGATATTTTTCAATTTTTCTCATGCACGTGACCCAAAACTTTCAACAAAAGTTTTCCAAGTTCCATATATCCTAAGCGTATGATGAAGGAACTATTTATGAACATGAATCTTGAATATTTTGTTGAGATCATACTTTGAAGTATTATAACAAATTAGAGCCGAACCTGTCGCTTTAACGACGTTCCGTAAACAGCAATGATGTCACCATTTACGTATGCGGAATACCGAACCATCTAGAAGCGAGCAGTCGAAATCTGCTTGGATATAAATATCAAGCCGCGAGTGAAGAGGGCAGATAGATAGTTACAGTCAGTTGTACATATAGTTAGCAAATATACTTTTTATACTGTATTAGTCTGGAATAAATTTGTAGTTGTATTGAAGAAGTTCAAATAAATCAGTGAAACGAAGTTTAGACTATTTCAATTTCAGTATTCATGACTATTTTTACGAATCTACCCAAGAAGTCTTTTTAGTGGGAAAATGGGTGATCTCCCAAACTTCCCTCTTTCAATTGCAAAAAGTAGAAGAAAGGTGAAAACAGCAAAAATGTGTAAATAGAAGTTTCTGTATTCACATAACATATTTCAGAGTTCAGCACAACTAAGGAAATAACAATAAATACGTCTTGATGTTCCTGAAATTGTTTTTAAATTCTGCATATCGATCCAATGACCTACTTAATAAATGAAAGAAATAGGACTATTTATAAGCCACCCAGAAAGAAATTAGTTAAAAATCGCCGAATCATTATGAATGTGTCCTACACATTATGTAGGAGGGACATATAAAGAATCCACAGGACAGGAAATAAACTGCTTCATTAGACAATCTTACACTATCAGGTGTATCGTTATGGTAGTTGCATTGAAAATTCTGTTCCCATCAGTATTAGTGCCCAGCGTTGAAAGAAGTTTTTCGAAGTTGAAACTTATAATAACATATTTAAGATCAACTTTGAGCGAAGAGAACTTGAGTGGACGAGCAACCTTGGTCATTGAATGTGACCTGTTGAATAAAATGGAAAAAGACTTGCCAATAAAAGAGTTTTCAAAATTGAGAGCAAGAAATATCTCGTTTCAATTTTAAAAGTTTTCAAGTTATGTATAATGAATTCTTTCCTCTTTGTAATATTTGTAATTCTATGTAATAATGATGACCTTCAATAAACTTCTGGTTTGTGATGTAACTTTGTTATGAATTCTTCATCTTAGTTTTTGATCACAATTACTATTTGATAAAGGTACTCTCATTGGTTGGGGGGAAGGGGCTAGGCAAAAATGTTGGTTGCCAATCATCATTAGTAAGATCAAACACTCAGAGCACTGATAAAAAGAGTGTTAAAAATTCTTAGGGGTCATAATCATTGAGAACTGCAAATGGAACAATCACATTGATAGACTGCTGCAGAATAAAAATTGAATTAATTATTAACATTTATTATCATTATTATGTTCCAAATTGTAAGTTTTTTTCAAGTTTATTTTTTAATAGTAGTATGTTAGAGACATATGTATTACTTCATTTATATATAATTATTATTTATCTATTATTATTATTAATATTGGTTTATATTATTATTATTATTATTGTATGTATATTAGGATTTCCTAAATAAACGCATTCATTCATTCATTGATGAATTGAATAAAAATAAAATACCTATACTATTATACATGTAGCAGAAAAATTTTAAAATCACCGATCTACTGATTTTCATCGATATTCCTATGTTCGAGTTGTATTCATTCCAAACTGACTTTTTCTATGTCAAAAAATAAATATTTGTTAATATTATCATTTTCTGTTCAAAATCGCTTTCCAATTGAAAGTTTTTTACCCCTGGACTGTACCTGAAATGAACCTGAACTGAACTGACTTCAATTGGAACAAGATTTTTCGTGGTCTGTGAGATCACTTCAGGACTAGGAGCTACTTGGCGTTACTAGGAGCTATTCATTGCGACAATTGGAAAGAGGCTCAGATCTCCTTAAATACCTTAAGCGCGTTCGGTCTTTACGTCCGACTGCTCAGATTAGTCTGCATCGTTCGTTTATTGCAACCGATTGTAGGGGAGGTAAATCTTGATCGTTCGGTTTTTCAAATCTATCCAGTCCGAGATTGATTTGTTTGCTCGGAGAATTTTGGCAGACGAGTACGATTAATTTGGAAGTGTGAGGTTATGGTTATCTCATCAAAAATAATATTTTGATTTTCCGTAACAAAAACTAGCTTTGTTTTTTGTATATTCATTATTGAAATCCTCAAAGGGTTCAAATTTCAAACTTAAAGATTCTTTAAGAAAAAATCGATTCAAATTTGAATGTGGTTATTGGTCAACAGCATGTCAAAGTCAAACCTACGTCCATTTCGTTCTTTTATTACCGATTTATTCGATTAATCTGTGGCCACGTGACTAAAATCTGCTCAACTCCGAGATCATAATACCGGAATGCGACTCTTACTTATTGTTGTCCTTAATATAATTTTTTTGCCGCCACTGGTGTGAGAATATTCAAATGCCATACTATTAACAACTTTTCATTACGTAATAGGTGAACATGTAGGCATATATTGTTCGAGATGAGACAAAGATTTATGAAAATGCGCATACTCATATATGACGGCTATATTTATACACAAATAGGCTATACCTCTGGAGTGACACAAATCCTCTGGGCAGGTATTATGGGAACCAAAACAATTTTATTAACTACTTACCAGGAGATGTTAGATACCGCAATTGAGCAGCTGATTCTCAAAATTCTATGAAACGGCCCGGATGTAACTTTTGAAACTGACGTTCCAACAAGACGGAGCCCCTCCATACTATTATGCAGCAGTTAGACGTTATTTTATTAAAGAGAAAATATCGTGGTGTCTGAATTCCCTGCCAAAAATGTCTCATAGAGACTGATAAAAAAATATTTAAGAGAATTTATGAGATCCAAGTTGGATAGTGAAACCGCAAATCCGTATAGAGCCATATTCGATATTCATCAGTATTTAAAAGACATTACAGATACATATTCCTTTAATTTCTAATGTGTTCTTAGACATAACTGTTATCCGTTTCTATCAGCGATTACTGGGATGTATGCTACATGTTTGTATGAGGTCCTGCAGTTTAAAAATAAATTAGAACGTATGAGATGTCATCGCAGTAACTAGATTATTTAAAAACAAAATCATTGATATTCTGCCAGGTCTGCCAGATTGTTCCTGGCACGTTCCATATGAAGATTGAATAAATAATCCAATGTATTTTATAATTTTATATGCACATAAAGAATAAAGTAATTTTCAAATTAGAAAAAATTACACATTCATTTCTAACTGAAACGAAGATCGGGTAGATCTGTGCTAGGGTCACTGAATCTAGAAGGCCGTGCCGTCCTTACGGGTATGGACAATGGGCGTGGTCCAATACTTGAAATAGTTCCAGTATTCAAATAACCCACAACAAAATCACCAATTAGAGAGCAAGTTTTGTGGGTTATTTCACGTACTACACCACGCCCATTGGCCATACCCGTAAGGACGGCACGACCTTCTAGATTCAGTGACCCTAATCTGTGCAGCCAGTTAACGCCATCTGTTCCTCGTCTGTATTATCACAAGTCTCATCTTAACGTGGTTGTTATTTACTTACTCTGATCCTGCTTTATGAAACGTGGTTTAGGCCACACCATCTTCCGATTAGAGGAAGAAGCTCTCCGAGTAGCCGGTTAGAGATTCATTCATTACATACATGCAGACGATGTATGAGGATTACCCCTCATACAACGATTCAGACATTCAGAGCTCACGACTCGTGAAAGAACTATGCAGTTCATTGGAAAAGAAACGAAAACTGTTTATCAGCGAATACATTTGACGTACGAGGGATATAATAAGTAAATATCCGATTATGTTAAAAAAAATTGATCATTTGCAATTGAAGTCATTTTGAAATATATATCATCATTTGTAGGCGTAGACAAAATAACCTAGGGTACATTATGATTCTTCTGAAATGTTTTGAAAATCTGGAGTAAAATAATAATAATAATCCATTCGAATATTTCAGCAATATTCTAGAAAGATTTTCCTGGAATGTTGCATGTCGTTGATCTTGTGTTGATCTTTCAGAAATATTTTTTAAATATTCTGGCATGATATGATAATAATAATCTATTCGAATATTCCTAAGAATATTTTGATTATAATTTTCCACTTGGTTTCGTAATGTTCCTACTATTGGATCTCATGAAATCTCAAAGGATTCGCATAAATTTGGATACGGAATTCCAAATACAGATTGGACCTCAAGTCTTGAACACACTTTTTTTATACGATACCGAATGAGATTATAAATTGTGTATTTCCATACATAGATTCTCAAGACTTTGAATGAGGATTAAACATTATTTTGTTTGAAATTGGAATACCTCATCGAATCGTGCATATAGTCTCTTTGCACCACCATTGCCTAAAACAAACTCATACTCTGTATCCTTGTTTTCTTATCGACACTTGTGAATTCTCAGTGACTTTGAGTTGTATGAAAACTTATAGGAATCGCATATACTTAGATAAGGAATTCCTGATCCAAACCATCACATCGTGATCCCACTTTTTCCACAAGATATTCAATAAAATTGGATACGGAATTTCTAATACAGATCATCGAATACTGAATCCACTTTCTTCATACGATCCCAAATAAGATTAGTAATTGTGAATTTCCACACATTTCTCATACGTTGACAAGTTTGTGAATGAGCATATAATATCGTTGTGATTGAAAGTGGAATACCTCATCGAATCTCATAGTTTCCTCAAACAATCACTGCCTGATACAAACTCGTATGACATGTATTCGGGTATGCTTATAAATTACACCTACTTATAAATCCTCATGCATACTTCCAAAACGTGTATGTGCCAGGGATAACGTACGTGTAGGTTACAGACTTTCCATGTAGATCCTTATAAATTCTCATAATTCGTCTATATTTTTTATGAGATTATATCTGATATTTTTGGCAGGGTTGGACGGCGAGGTCCTATAGAATGGCCCAATCGATCACCGGACTTCACACCTAAATATTTTATTACGGGCTATCTTAGATTTGAGGTTTGCACTACAGCACCTCTGACGGCGCTGCCAGTATTAATTATTCAAAACCACTTCATAATGATTGTATGTTTTAAAATACAAATCAATATACAATCTACAAAGTTTATTACGAGCTGAATAAATAACAACCAACGTCAACAATAATTTACAAAAAAATAAACGAGCTAGTGCGAAATATCTTATAATATATACAGATTGCAAAAAAGTTATACACTGAATCTAGATTTTACAAACCATTCTCGACATCTAGATTCACTTGTTTTGTTTCTGATACTGAAGATGTCCCTTCTATAATCTTGAGACCATCCATAACACATACGAGAGCATCGAAAGCTCTATCTCCATGACTCTTCCTGGCATCGCTTTTGCAGTTATCGATTATCTTCAAATCGCTCCTGTTGTAAAATCTCGCCAAAAAGTCCTTGATGTGATCGTACTGAATGACTCCGTCATCTGATTGATAACCTTGCTTTTTGTAACTGCACGCTAGAAATTGTTTGTATTTCTTGTCGTCTATCGGGAAGTTTAGTGTAGACACTGCTCTGTCGATAACCTGCCTATCTATGTTCACTTCTTTCAAACAGTCTATACCCATTTTTTCTCGTTCTTTCATGTCGTCTGCGTATGGGTCTATAGAAGGGGCAGCCTGAAACATATTTACATTACTACTAAAAAATAATACTGCATTTTCGTCCTATACGGACATTCTCATACTATAAACTGAGTTGATGAATAACTATCCTTGAATTCCCTGAAATCTATCCGAGGCCTGTCTAACAGTCATTGCGACAATAGACCAAATACAGTTGATTCAGTAGGTTACATCCGCAATGTTTATGTTGAGCACCAGCTAACATGGTTTTTTATAATTTTCAAACTGATTACTATTCAGTATATCATTTTCAGCCTAGGTAAAATGGTCCAATTTTCAAACTTTATCTTACATATACGCGCAGCTAACAGGTTAAGTCACAGAAATTATGCAGCCAACATGTTTTTTCACGATTCTAATTCAATCATTTAGCTACGAGGATGTATTGATATCTAGTTAGCCTAGACCAGTTCCCTGCATAAACAAAATATTGCAACGAACAATAATTTATTAGAAGCGTCAGTGTAAATAAAGTTTGACGTCAAAAAAGTAAACCAGAGTTACGCAGTGAATTAAAAGAAAAAATGTGTCCACTGAAATTGCGAAAATCGAAAAATTGGAGTATCGAGCCATCATCAAGTACCTGTATTTAAAAGGGTTAAGAGGTAAGCAGATTTACGACGATATGCTTAATACCCTTGGTGATCAATGTCCTTCGTATGCGACCGTGAAAAATTGGACTGCAAGCTTCAAAAGAGGTAAATTTTCCATTGAAGATGATGACCGATCGGGAAGGCCAGTTTCTGTGTCAGTCCCCGAAAATATCGATGCAGTTCATGACATGATTTCAACAGACCGTCGAATTGGGCTAAAATGGATATATGAAGCACTGAATATTTCATATGAATGCATCATATAGTTCACGTCAATTTGGACACGACAAAAATTGCTGCAAAATGGATCCCCAAATGTTTGAATGTTGACCAAAAGCGTGCAAGGGCAGTAGCATCGCGTTCGATCTGTGCTCGATTTGAAAACGATGTAGACTTCTTACTAAACCGAATTGTTACTATGGATGAGACTTGGGTACATTAAGATCCAGAAACAAAGCAACAATCGATGGAATGGCAACACTCCGGTTCTCCAAGACCTAAGAAGTTTCGTGTCCAAAAATCTGCTGGAAAAGTTCTTGCTTCAATTTTTTGGGATTGCCATGGAGTAATCATGATTGATTTTTTGGATAAGGGTAGAACAATAACTGGAGATTACTATTCGACATCACTGACCACTCTACGGGAAAAAATTAAAGAGAAAAGACGCGGAAAGCTGTCCAAATGTGTTTTGTTTTTGCAGGACAACGCCCCTGTACACAAATCTCATTTTGCCATGAAAAAAATTCGTGATTTAGGGTTTGAATTACCAGAACACCCCCCTATTCACCAGATTTAGCTCCGTCCGACTATCATCTCTTTCCTCAACTGAAAAAAAGTTTTTTCTCGCGAGTTTTTTCTCGCGAGGTCCGAAGCCTCTCATAATCTTAAGTCACGGTCTTAAGTCACGGAGTCGCTAACATATTTTTTCTTCATTTTTAGAGAGAAAACTAACTTATAAACGGATGGACATTCTCAGTAAAATCACCCATGAAAATTTGACGCTACCACCCCTACTATAAAGAAGATTTGCTGCATATTACCGATGAAATCAGTGACCACCCTGTAAAAAGCTGAACTGAAAATTGCAGGCACATATCACTCTTAAGTATCTTCTCTTAAATAGTGGAGAAAGTATCAAAAGCCACAATAGTGAGATTTGTCAGTAAAACCTTTGGTTTTGATCTGCATCAATACGGGTTTCAAGAAAAAAAAAGTACTCTGAGTGCAACAACTGATGACTTACTGGATTGAATGAAAACGAATATGTTGTTACGGTATATTTTGTAGACCTCAGAAAAGCGTTTGATACGGTGAATGTAGCAAAAATTATGAACAAATTGTATGGGATTCAGAGGTGTCTTTTATAACCTGTTAAAAGCCTACTTATCAGAGAGAGAATTATACACAAATTTAATAGTCAAAGTGATGAGTATAATTTAAATATTGGTGTGCCTCAGGGGTCTATACTCGGACCCATACTATATCTTTTGTATGTTCATTAACTGAGAACAGCAGGTTTAAGTGCAAGATACTTCATCTTTGCTGACGACTCGGTATTGGGGTTTATTCAAATGATAGTCTTGAAGCATTAGAGCAAATTGCGAATAATGACCTGAACAAATATCATCAATGGATACTGATACATTTTTTTGCAATAAATGTCGTGAAAACTGTATATATGGCGATAAAACACAAAAATAAACCAAATGGGACAATACAACTGAACATAAACAGTAATATGCTAAGAGATGCTGAACACAAACACAAACACAAATCCTTGGGACTGTTGATTGATAATAAACTTCAGTGGACAGATCATATCAACAAGGTGATAACTAACGAAGCTGCAATGGGGGGTGCATTGAAACGATGTGCAAAGTATATAAACCACAATGTCAAAAAAAGTGTATATCAATATAGCTATAAAATTGAATCACGTTTGAGATATCTGGTACCATGCTGGGGCAATGTATCACAACCATTAATAGGGAATATGCATAATTTTTTTTTATTTGTTTAATCAATTTTTTACTTCGTTACAACATAGTAAAAAATATAAATACGGTTGAAAGTCTTGGAATTAATTTTTAAAATAATATATAAAATACCGATTGAATTTGACCTATTTGAACGCCTCCATTTTCGCGCGCTGTGGATGACGTCACAAGGTGCTATCAGTGTTGTTCTTCCTCAGTGTCGTTCGTTGAGACGTACTCTGACTGCTTGAATTTGATATTTTATAAAAGAGTAAGACAAATGCAGTACAAGTGTTAGAGAGAGATGAACATATGTGAAAGTGATCTCGATCAACCAGAGAAGTCTTCAAGAACAAGCCTTTCTATAGTAGTTATGGCCATTGACACTATTGACAGCTATTAATTAGGTTAGGGATTTGCAGTTTTAATCGCTATTACGATAATAGAAATTGCTAAAAAAACATTTCATAGGTATTGTCCAGTACCGGAATGCCAAAACACAATTATAAGTTCACCAAGTAAAGTATTTTTTTCTGTTCCAAGAGATGCGAAAATACGTAAACAATGGTGTAAGGTTATGAGAAGAGGCGAAGTATCTCCAATATCACATTTACATTGTTGTGAAGATCATTTCAATGTGAGTACATTGTATTTCGATAGTTAACATGAAGTGAATTGATCAGAAGTAAGTTTTGTATGCATAAATGTTTTGTATATACCTACCTCACCTAAATTACAAAAGGAAAACTATCATTTGATAAACTATTACTACTTATCAGTTCAGGTATTGTCGGATTGTGTTTTGACAAAACCGCTTTCAGTCATTGCTCTTGATAATTTACAATTGTCACTAGACCAAAATCGAACTATGTAATGGAAAACACTACAAATATATAAATAAAATAGTATATTGTGCAACAAGTGCAGAAAAGTGCTAATTTCTCACGAGTTTGAAAAAGTTGCGGCACGAGCGCAAGCGAGTGCTGCAATTCAAACGAGTGAGAAATTGCATTTCTGCTCGTGTTACACACTATACTTTTTCTACAACGCCCTTTTTGCTAAAAATAATACTATACTATAAGACGGAATGAAATGTCAGTGACTCATTCTTATATTTTCCTCTTGAAGTTGAAGGTAGCAAATTCAATGACAATGAATTAACTTGTTCTCTTAGTTCTGGCGGAGTATTTTCAATTTCAGAACTGTCGCTATCCATTTTAGTTCAATCTCATTAAAAAATGACGGGACAAGAATATTTTACGAATATTTTATGCTTGACGTTTATTGACATTCAAATGATTCGATAGATGTTGCTCCTATGCCTAGCAATGGACAGTGTGTATGTGGGTATTTGAGACAGCAGTAGTGATGTCTATGATTTTTGTTCAGAATATTTTGAATTTGTACGACAATTTCCCTCATATTATATAAACCAATAGACTTTGTCTATTCATTCTTGAAGTTGCCTGATCGAATATCCCTTCGAAATGCAGAATTTTCAAAATATACTTTCACCTTGCTGTCACGAAAACTGTATTGCTTAGAAATTATTCAACACTTTATAAACAAATATAATTTAACATTTATGATTCTTTTATGATATAGGTACAATATCTATGAAGCATTTTGTTCCTGTTCAGCATCAGAGTGCTGGTAACGGAACAGTATATAACTCGCTCTACACGTATATTGTGAAGTACCTACCTATACAAATAGGTTAGAATTATACCTACAGAAAAAGATGGATAAACATCATCTCTTTGGAGGTGATAGCGCAGTGGGTAAGCGCGCTCATAAAGTTACTCAAAATTCACTAAAAAAGTTCTCATTTCAATTATTTCAAAGCATAATTATTTTTGGTGTGGTTGGCTGTATGGCTCACCCTGTATGAAAAGTAATCATTTCAGACTCAAAATTGTAAACGACTAGGTATTAACTTCATGGAATAATTTATCTGTGACGAAACTGTAGATTTTTGAGTATTTCCAAAAACCTATTGTGATTTATTCGTGAATAACCCTGTAATAGTAAATATTTGTAGCTGAACCTTTCCATGTACATCTGATCGAAACTCATATTAAACTCATAGGCGCAACATAAAATCAATACGGCTTTTCAATTTGAAGAAAAAACTGATAAAATCAGTAATTTTCCACTATAACGCCCTGTATCTCGAAAACTGGTCATAGTATCGGATTCAGAATCCATACCTCTGAAGATGGTATAAAAATCAATATATAGTGAGAACATTTGACCGGGGAAATTTTTGAATACAGGTTGTTCATTTTTTTTTGTACTTTTCCCAAAATAGAATACCTTCCTATGAATAAACCACCTTGAATATTTTGGACATTAGAGGCACACATATGTTTGTGGTATTACTTTTCCCAAAAATCAATCCATAAATACAGGGTTTCGAATTAATCCTAAAAGAAAATAATTTTGTCTAGTGGTTCTCTCTGTGAAACACCCTGTATAAAAAATATGTCCTTTACCGAAGAGAACGTTTCAAAAATATGCCTCCCTGACATCACAGTAGAAGAAGTGAATTTTTGCAAAAAAATACCGTCATACATTCGTGAATCACCTTGTAACTATAAATATTTTTAATCATACGTATCCACTAATTTCATTAGTAGAACATGTAGTAAACATCTGTATGCAACAGAAATCCGATCTAACTTTTAATAAATAAAAAATAAATCCTAAAATTTGGGCAATTTTCAACTTTAACACCCCGTATTTAGAAAGCTAGCCATCGGATTGGGTTGGGCCCATTGACACTTTTGGTTACTGAGTCAGGTACAACAACATACCAAACTTTCAGAAAATTTTACCGGTCGCCACTTTACATAAGAAAAGTGCGGGGTCCTTTAAATCACTTGCACATTCCCTGACTAGGAACTAGGAAAAGCGTAAGAGAAATCAATAGAGACTTTATATAACTCAGAACGATTAAGCTAAGCTTAACTATGGAATCTTGAACAGATACATTCCAGGTAATACGAACATTGAAATATTGGGAGAAACACATAAACTGTAAGGCTGAAACAAAAATACATGGGATCTAAAAAAATCAAGATTTCATTATAGAGGAGTTCAACATTATAATAATCTACCATGAATTAAATTACAAACATCGCTTCGAGGACTATATTAAAAAAGAGTTGAGAAAAGCAGATACTTGATCATCAAGTATGCTGATTCAGTAATATTTTCTTCTTTGTTAAAATATTTACTAATTACGAAAAAAATGAGAAATGAAAATTCCTATGTTTTTATACCACTGTGTTATAAAAACATAGGAATTTTCATTTCTCATTTTTTCATGATGATCTCCCACCACGTAGTGTAGGCTTCATCCATCAATTTATGTACTAATCGCTTCTCGTACCATGTCTCATGGAAAAGTTACTACTTTTATCATTTATTTACTTTTAGTATTTATTTTAAAATTTTATCTTTGTTCTGTTAATGCACTGTAAACCATATCACCAGAACTCATTCTGATCATTGGCCAATTATTTGTTAAACAATAAAAAAAAATCCAAAGAATGGATTGAAAACGTCGAATCATTTTTCCCAGTCTGAAGTTCATTTCATGTTCAGCGTATCTTTTTTTTGCGCACACATAAACACCGTTACACTCTAGATACTTAAGCTTATAAACTCCACATTATTCCATTTCGTCTATTCTATCTTTGTCATTGAAAAGAATCCCGCAATAGTTTCTGTTCTTCTTCCAAAGGTTACAAATCTCTTAGTTTCTGATTGTTTGATCTGGGGTTATATTCATTTATGTACCAAAATTTAAGAAGTTTTCTGAGTAATTTCTGAATTGTGGTTGCGTTGAAACCATTATTTTCTCTTGTCTGTATGACTGTTTTAATTTCTCTAGACAGATTATTAGCAGACAAAGGTAACGAGAACGCTCTGTGTAAAATTGAACTGATTGATGCTAATTTTTTACTATCGGGAAAGAATCATTGGGATTGTAATGTCTGTGTAGCTGGGTTTTCTGAAAACATTGAACTCAAATTGAGAAATTTCTGACAGAAAACAACTACTGCCCCATACGGACATTGACACTGAAGTCCATTTGTGCGACGTTCCTCATGGACACAATAGCAATAATTGTAATTATCCACTTGTGGGTATGTGGGTAGAGATGTGTATTTTCGACTTTAGTTGTCAGAATGATTTGTTTCATCAAACTTTGTTCGTTTTGATGTATTTATTATCTGCCCAGAGTCTATGCTAGAGGAGTGCTTCTTGCTTTGCTCGCGAGTGGCGCTGCGACTGATTTATTATAAGTCGCGGCTTCATTCGTAGCTGAAGACTATAAGGTAATAATTCTTTGGAGGGAACAAGACGACTCTAATGATGTGTGACCTATGACAGGCAAGAATATTGAAACATGACAAGTATTCAGGTGGTCATTATCCAAAGAGACTAAACTAACAAGGAGGGTTTAATAAGCTCTAGCCAATCAGAATATTGTAGCATCAACGCGTCATAGTGACGTACTTGGATATGAGTACAGAGTCGAACTCGAACCAAGCAACAAAACTGTCAGCAGTAACTCTCATATACCAAGAGCTAGTCCGTCACTGTCTATAGAGAACGGCGGCCATGACACGTCCAACTACGTCACATTTCGTGACAAATGTTCATTCATTTCTTTCTACTAGTGTCCCCACTGTCTTATGGGGATTAAACTCTCATTGTTAAATTTTGGTCTCCTTGGTCATTATCAACCAAATGAAGAATATCTATTGTTTATTACAGTTAGCAGTATTAACACTTGCTATTCTGCACAAATGGACTTCAGATATAATTTAATATCCGCATGGGAAAGTAGTTGTTTTCTCTCTGATATTTGCCTCATTTTTTCCACTTTGTAGGAATGCATGGAGAGATGGGTATTTTCAACTTTTGTTGTTGGAAATATTTGTTTCATTAAAATGAAACTCTCCAATATACACACCTCGAACTTTGTTGATTTTGGTAATTTCTATTTCTTCTTCATTAGATGAAAAATACTACTATTGAGAGTTCTTACCTTCACAAAAACGACTGCCAATAACACTAAATAGATGGAACTTTCCATGGTGCGTAACTAGACTGTATTTATTTGAAAAAATATATTTGTATTTTGTGGATACGTGACTGCGTCAGGATTAATCTGTGATTCTTTTGCAATAAACGTGTCATGTTTATTATAAAACGAATGAGGTCAACAGTTTACTGATATTCAGCAATGCACTTATCTTAAATCTCCAAGAAGAGTTTTATTAAACAAATTGGGAACATATACGTACGCTGAGAAGCTAATCGACGTAAATATGATTTTTCTTAATGAATAGCATCAAATTGAACTTTCTCGTAAATAAGGACCAATTTTTTAAAATTATTTTCTCTAAAAAATCATTAGTTACCACATCGGGTAAAATCGCTAGCACATTCTTTTCCTGAAAGAAGCCCGAAGCGACAATTGCTTTCCTGCCACTGACATAATATTCAGATATCTACAACAATTTTTCAATGCGTAATAGAAGAATCAAGTTGTGTTCCAATGAAGAATTCCTAATGTTTCATGACAGTCTTTGTGATGAATTTGATGAAGCGTTTCCAATTATTCAAAGGATTAAATTGAAGATGAAACGCATAATGGTTAACCAAGGATTGAATAATTTCTCAAAAAATTAACATTCTTTGT
Organism: Chrysolina oricalcia; assembly: GCA_944452925.2. Classification (NCBI taxonomy): domain Eukaryota; kingdom Metazoa; phylum Arthropoda; class Insecta; order Coleoptera; family Chrysomelidae; genus Chrysolina; species Chrysolina oricalcia. The sequence continues at coordinate 62,033,368 of OX101818.2, read as the reverse complement.
ATCATATCAGAGAGTTTACTAATAACGATTTTTTGAGAGTACGGTGACAAAATATTCAAAAACAACTGTTGTACGTACCTCTAAAAATTGCTTCCGGCTACATCAAGAAATGTCAAATATGGTTAGACAAAGTAACAAACCTATTTGAGGTGCATATCCAGACAAAATTTCGAGCACATATTCCAACATGCTGTAACAGATGGTGGCGTGTTTTTGCCGTAAAATATTAGTCAACAATAATTGGTAATGTCTATAGGCCAGCATTGTCGTGAATGCCAGAAATTCTTTGAATTGTTTTATTGCATTTATTAATTCGATCACGATGGAAGTTCATTGTCATATACGACCGACATTGAAATTAGCAAAGTCGCGTGGCGTGCTAAAATCGTTTACCGAATGAAAATATAAATATTTCCATCATTTTTATGAATACGAGATGATTGGAATGATAGGAGACGCCGGCTCTTCCATTGGGCCCCGACCTGTTTGCCAAAGTGATGGCAAGCAGCGAGGAGCTGTTGGAGGTCATCAAACGGCTTCCAACACGAAAGGCGCCATGTCAGGACGAAATTGATGCAATTCTGCTCAAGAACCTTCCGCGAAAGTCTCTGACACAGTTATTACACATTGTCAACGCCATCCTTAAATGGCAGTATTACCCAGACTATCTAAAGCGGGCTGTGATAGTACCAATTCTGAAGCCCGGCTAGGACAGCTACCGCCCTATTTCGCTGCTTAGCATGATTGCCAAAGTGGTAGACAAAATCATCCTCCAAAGGCTGCTGAATCTTGAGAGTAGGCTGAAACTCATCCCGGATGTGCAATTCGGATTCCGCGGAGGTCACAACACGACCTCACAGGTAGTACGGATGGTGCACGAGGTGAAGGAGGCCTTCAATCAAGGTCTCAACATAGTCATGACACTGTTGGATATGGAAAAGGCCTTCGATATAGTATGGATTGAAGGTCTGGCCAACAAGATGCTACAGGCAGGCATGCCTTTGAACTCAGTGAGATTGATCGACTCGTACCTTACGAATCGGTCTTTTGCGGTGAGAGTCAATAGCGAACTATCCGGGGGATATCTGGTCGAATCAGGTGTTCTGCAGGGTTCGAATATCTCTCCTCATTTGTACTCCTTATATACACACGACTTTCCACGATCCGAGAGAGTGAATGCTGCGATATATGCGGATGATACCGCACTGTACGCGCACTCATTCTCAAGCGTGGTCGCTGCTCAAAAGATCCAAATTCATTTGGATTGGGACGTCGTGCCGTATATGGAGAGGAATAAGATCAAGGTCAACGTAGGGAAGACCGAGGTCATCAACTTCACGAAGAGGGGATGCTTTTCGAAGCTCCCTCCTCGTGGGATGAGGGTCCGGGATACCTACGTTAGAGAATCGAACTCGGCGAGATACCTGGGAGTCCAGTTGGATAAGGGTATGACATTCGGTAAACACTAAACCTTGGCTATTCAGAGGGCAGGGGCTGCTGTCAAGCGAACCTACCCTCTGATAGCCAGAGACTCAAAGCTCAGCTTGGAGAATCAATTATTAATCTACAAACAAATTATTAGACCCGCAATGTTGTACGCTTGTCCCGTGTTCTGCAGTCTGCGTCCTACGCCTCTCACGAGACTGGACAGGATGCAGAACAAGGTACTCCGTATCGTCACCAACAGTGACAGATACATTCGCCTGGATGACCTTCGGGAGTTGAGCGGCGTCGACTCTGTTCCAACATATATTAGAAAGTTGTCACACAACTTCTATAAGTACCTTCTTCCAAAAAGCCCCTTGACGAGAAATCTCACTCGCATTAGGGAGTATGACAATGCCCCCCGTAAACACGGGAGACTTATCTACCAATCTCTGGATTTATTCCAAGAACGTTACGAAGAACCGGGCCTGTGAAAGGCAGCCAAGGTGTTGAGTAAGACCAATTTCTTAACCCGGTTTTTTGCTGTAAGCTTTTTCCGGGATTCTCCACCCACTAATGGCCACACCGATTAAGTTCGTCCAATCTCTGTATTGAATTACCGCATACCTATGCATAAGCTTCGCAGGAGGCATGGATTCTGCCCGACATCAAACGTAGTTTCTGAGTATATACGAACCTGCCCGCCAAGACCGCGGGGGCGTTCCAAGTGTCCCGCTGGAGGGACTAGGGTGCGGCCTAGCGGTGTAGCTGAGTAATGCACTGGCGACGGTGCATTGCTCACCATGCAACTGGCTGTCCTAATATTCGGCCTTCCAAAACGGCACTGTGAAGACCGAATAAATAATATTATGTACATACTCTAGGACCTCACATGTGCAAAATAGCTAATCAAAATAAAATCTATTTGAATTTGAATTTGGAATGATAGGAGGTAGTTAGTAATAGACTCCTGTAGAGGAGAGAGTCCTGGCACTCAGTTAGGCTAGGCCATTCTGGCAATAGCTGAAGTCGTCCATAAAAGGACTGGTTTTAGGTGACAATGTTTTAGATATTCTGTTCGCGATTCGATAGCCTTTATGGTTCGAATAAAATGAGGACTTTATCCAACAGGTGAAAATCTGATGATAACCAACATATATGAACTTATCTCGATTTGCACTACCTATATAACGACTTACCAAAGATGTGCTCGTCGGGTTGATGTTGTGTCCTGGCTCGTCCAACTTCTCAAAGTCCTTTTTGGTCAGGAAAGTTACGGCAATGCAGGAAAAACGAGATTGGTTCAGGCAGACACATACCCACATATGAATTAATTGTACGGTACTTTTTAGCGGAATTGCACCATTCAATATCTGATAATAGCAACAACAATTAATAATTATAATGAAAACGAAGAAGTCAAAATTCCAACAGGGCATTTCGACAACCGAGCAGAACGATAATTTTTCATCACTATCGTTAAAAGTACTTATTTCTTCAAATCGTGATTTCGCACGTTTTTTACCGGTGGCTCCAGGGACAGACTATGCCACTCGAATAAGGGGTCGTTTTAGTGCAAATCTTGCAATGATATTCAGATTTCATCAAATAATCAGATCAAACTCGGACAAGGAAGACAATCCGAAACGTCCCATATTATTGTTAACATTGTTATTTCCGTCAACCGATTGTACCCTTACGCGCAACCCTCAGAAGTCTTCGAGAGATTTGGGTGAGCTAGGGAAGACGCAGCCCTTACCTTCTAACGTGTGATGCCATGCACAAGACCGATGACCATGCATTATTGAGTATCCCGTATTTCAAATGTGTATTTAACTTTCCCCCCAGTATCCCAGTTGTTATAAAATGATGTTTGATACTATTGAGTTTAAATGGTTACCATCTGTAGCTACACACCAAGTTGCATTTCGTATAAGGGAAACAAGCCATTATACGACTCAGGGTGAAACCCAAGCAACCCTAGTCGCGACAGTATTACCCTCATGTCCGGAATTCCCCAACTTTATCCTATATTTTGGTGGTACTGTGGAACTTTCTGGTTTTTTTCTGAAGTTTAAAAAGCAAATGCGCCACATTTCTGGTATGATTTCCAAAAAAACTGAATTGTTTTGAAGTTTTATTGATAAATGCATGTGTAAAAATCAGTTAAAAGATTTGTGCTTGTGAGTTCAACATGGCGTAACCTAATCTTTCAACACTTTGAAGAAATAGTCCAGTTCCAGACGTGTATCTTCGGGTAAATCAGTGCAGTGAACAGCATTTCTGTATTTGTCGATACCAAACCTAGCCCTGAGTGTATTCGGCCTAATCGCCTTGCAATTTCAGCATCGGAAGGCCTGCAGAACTTCCTGAACTCTTCGTGAACATTCATGTCACTATTTTTCCCGGCTATCTCCAATGCCAAGCACGGCCTATCCAGGAAGCTCAGCAAAAGAGCGTGGTAGTCGCTCACCACACCTTTGTAGACCTCCAAAAACTCATCAGCGTTAGCGTTGTTGTTATTGTTATTGTTAAAATTGTTATTTCCGTCAACCGATTGCACCCCTACGCGCAACTTTCGGAAGTCTTCGAGAGACTTGTGTGAGCTAGGGAAGACGCAGCCCTTACCTTTTAACGTGTGATGCCATGCACGAGACCGGTGAATCGGTGGATCGACCCCACGCTTGCGAGGCGTACGCTTTTACCAGCCGACCACCACGGCAAATGCAACATCTTCGCAGATGTGACCTTGAAGTGAGATTCGGTGATGGATGTTATGATATTCCCGAGGTTGCCTTCGTGGATCGCATGGGGTTTGATAACGCAGCAGGTGGTGTTATTCCCCAGCACTGTGGCTTCTGATTTATTCGGAGACAGGAAGAAGAAGTTGAACTCGTTAACCGCGCTTTCTGGCGAGGCCGATCCATGGAACTCACTCGTGGCAGTCATTCCTGTAGATCGCTCTGAGGCTGTTCGGGACAGATTTTCTCGCTTCTATCGGGTTTCTGTTCCCCATTAGCTCTCTCCATCGCTTCATCGCGCTTTCACCCACCAGCTCCATGGCTACGACCGGGCCGGATACTGTTTGCTCTAGGACAAAGGGGAGTGAGGTTTCGCCCTTTCTGCCCTTGTAGAACTCCAAGGTTTTCTTAATGCTGAGAGTGCCTATCTGCAGTTTCGAAATCTGTAAAACCTAAATGTGATGCTTGCTCATTTGTTCGGAGTGACTTATATCGGGTGTATTATCTAAAGTGATCGAGAAATATTTAGCTTTTTTAATGTTTGAAATGATGTGCCGTCTGACTTCGTTTTCTAATAAATGTATTATTTCGTTTTCTATATTTTTACTGAAAAAGTAGTGATTAGTCTCCTTGGGCATCATTCGTACCAAATGCTCTGCCATGACTGAATCAAATTTTCCGAAAATAATTGGACTAATCTAAGAAAGTTGCCATTATTTGGTGTATTCAGTTTGTCACTACTGCATATTGCTTCTATTCTTTCCACAGATGCCTAGATAAAAGACTATCTAGATTTTTCATTTGAAGTGTTTTGCCAATTCTAGAACATGCCGCTGATGACCCCAAAATTTTTGAAGTTTAGAGCCACTTTGATAAAGCTGACTGGTGATCATTTGAATTTTCATGAGTCTTCGGTAACGAGGGTATATGTGAACACTCGCCAAAGCCCACGTTACCGAGCTCACAAGGTTCAGACCGATATCTGTTACAGATAATTTAATACCAGTCGTGGTCTTAGTCAGGGGAGTAGTTAGTTTCTTGGCATAATATGCCTACGTCGGCAACGACTACCGTCACAAAACGATTTCCCCAAAAGGACTCTGTTTTTGAACAGTATATTGAAATTCTATGTAAAAAGCCCTCTTTGAGTTGAGGGCGCATTGAGAGTTGTATGAATGTATGAGGATTTTTAGTTTCCGAACCAGTTCATCATTCTCTTATTGAATCACATCTGCGATTTGATATAGCATTTTGAGTTTGTGTAGTCATCCTTTTCAAACCGCCCCAATTTTACAAAAGCTCTCTGCAATATTTATGCAAAGTTTGATATGACATAATGACTTTTACTTGACAAACCTGGTATGGTTTGCAAAAAAAAAAGTTTTTGGGAAGTTTTATTGATAAATTTCATGTATAAAAATCAATAAAAAAATTCGTACCTGTGAGCTCAATATGGAGTAACCTACTTTGAAGAAATAGTCCAGTTCCAAATCTGGTATGATTTCCAAAAAAAAACTGAATTGTGCGAAAGTTTTATTGATAAATTCATGTGTAAAAATCAGTAAAAAAATGTGCCCGTGAGATCAACATGGCGATACCTAATCTTTCAACACTTTGAAGAAATAGTCCAGTTCCAGACGTGTATCTTCGGGTAAATCAGTGCAGTGAACAGCATTTCTGTATTTGTCGATACCAAACCTAGCCCTGAGCGTATTCGGCCTAATCTGCCTTGCAATTTCAGCATCCGAAGGCCCGCAGAACTTCCTGAACTCTTCGTGCACATTCATGTCACTGTTTTTCCCGGCTATCTCCAACGCCAAGCACGGCCTATCCAGGAAGCTTAGCAAAAGAGCGTGGTAGTCGCTCACCACACCCTTGTAAACCTCCAAAAACTCATCGGCGTTGGCATTGTTCAAATGCAACATCTGCGCAGCTGTGACCTTGAAGTGAGATTCGGTGATGGATGTTATGATATTCCCTAGGTTTCCTTCGTGGATCGCATGGGGCTTGATAACGCAGCAGGTGGTGTTGTTCCCCAGCACTGTGGCTTCTGGTTTATTAGGAGACAAGAAGAAGAAGTTGGACTCGTTAATCGCGCTTTCTGGCGTGGCCGATCCGTGGAACCCACTCGTGGCGTGGGAGTCGTTTCCGTAGATCGCTCTGAGGCTGTTCGGGGCAGTTTTTCTCGCTTCTATCGGGTCTCTGTGCCCCATTAGCTCTCTCCATCGCTTTATCGCGCTTTCACCCACCAGCTCCATGGCTACGACCGGGCCGGATACTGTTTGCTCTAGGACGAAAGGGAGTGAGGTTTCGCCCTTTCTGCCCTCGTAGAGCTCCAAGGCTTGTTTCCTGCTGAGAGTGCACATGCGCATTTTGGATATCTGGAAGTTGTTGTCCTGGATGCGGTTGATTATTTCTCCCAGTTTGTCGACTACGTTGGGTTTTAGGATGGCTACCTAGTGAAGAAAAAAACTGTTGAGAAAGGGGTAGTGATAATTGGAATCGGGAAAACTGAATGAATTGTTGATAAAAAATTCAATTGTTTTCGGACATCACTAATTCGAAGGTTCATCCAGATGTTTCTTTCATTTTCGAGCAACGTATGAATAACGGCAAGATTTCCTCAAAATCGATACCTTATAATAATTATAATAATTATTCTTATTGATATTTTCTTTCAAGGTACAGATAGGTATACAGTGAAAAAAGCAGGATTCAACATCTGTACATGATTACTCATGACAGAGATTGGTCTTCCGTCCAACTTGAAAATAAAAAAGTGATAACATGAATTTTTCTTTGAAAATTCCAACATAATTATTAAAGAATATATAAAATACAGGATTCGAAAAACGAATAGGAATACCTATAGCCAATTTCTCATATGTTTTCATTTAATGCTTTTCAATTTATGAAATCTTAACTTTTTTGCATAGATTCACCGTTTGGGAGTTATAGGTAAAAAACAAGGAAAGGTCAAAAATTTCAAGAATTTTTGGCTGCCAAAAGTTCTTCCGAGGTAGCCCATGTTAGCATTTTTGATTTATAAATGTTTGCACCCACATATACAAGTTAAAAAAATTAATAGCTTCTACATCACATTATGCAACATAAAATAACCAGTATTGACTGGCTTACTATACAAATATTTACTGGCCTAATATACTAACCGTTCTTTGTTTGGCTTTTCCAATGTATTCCTGCGTGCGGCAATCGGCGTAATCGGTAATTTTAATCTGTCTGCCGTATACTCTAACTGTATTACCAACGAACATGTCGTCGAATGATAATTCGTCCATTCTGGTACGTTTCAGGTACATTTTATTTTGATCCCTGTCGAACACGTCCACGGTTTTGTCGCTGGGGTAGAAGTTGAGCACGAATTTTTTGCAGTAAGAAGACACGTGGTCGTACCATTCCGCCAGGAACGAGAGCTTGTCGTTGAAGTCGTACGTCGCTTTGGCCATGTTTCTAATCTGGAACAAAATAGTCGTCAATGTTATGCATCAATCAACATGGGGGCGACTATTAGAAAGTGTCGGTGAAAATTCCGTTTTGATTGAAGATTGACACTAAACTTGTGACAGTCAAGTGGATGTTGCAGAGTGCTATGAATTCTCACTGCTGATGATTTTATGCATCATGTGGCATTATGAACGAGTATTTATGAACGTTAATAGTGAATCACACTCGTGACAGTCAAGTGGATGTTGCAGAGTGCTATGAATTCTCACTGCTGATGATTTTATGCATCATGTGGCATTATGAACGAGTATTTATGAACGTTAATAGTGAATCACATTCGCACAAGAACGAGCAAGAGTTGGAAAGATATCCCAATGTCACTAAAAATGTTAATTTTGACAGTTTCCAACGAAACCGCCAAGGTTGACTCCAGCCAGTGGCGGATCTAGGCGAAGGGAAGCAAACAATAATATTTGCTGTTGAAATATGTGACGAATATACCTATTATAGAGATTTTGTATATAGAGTTAAATACGACTTACCATGAAATTTATTTAAAAATCATAAGAATGGAAAGTACCTAGAGATAGAGTTTAAAAAACGCATTATGGGAGAAAACCCTAAGAGAAGAGTATCAAAGGCGAATGAAGAATCGGGAACCTCGGGAAGACCTCTTGTAGCTTTTCAAGATGTCTATGGAATCAAATAACGTCATTGACCAATGCCAATTTGGGTTCACAAAAAAATGTGTAGTACAACACAGACAGCTGTCAGTATAGTGAGTTACATAGTGGAATCAGTTCCATTGTGATCTCTCTGAGGCCATCGGCTGGTCGAAAAGCCGAAGTTTTTTGTAATAAGTGTTTCTTGACTTCTCCAGATCATATATGATTAATCAAAAACAATGCGTAAGCATCAAAAATCCATCATCTGATAAAGGACCAGTCATTCATGGAGTACCGCAAGGCTCTGGGCTGGGACCTCTCTTATTCATCATTTATGTGAATGATTTGTTTCACAATAAGTATTCCAATACCTGTATTGCTCTTGCGAATGACAAAACCTAATAGGATATAGAAGATTTGAAGCTGAACAATCAGTGTAATCTGCTCTCCTTTAATATTCCTATTTTGTTACTAGATTCTTCAATACATATGTTATTGATTTAACCTTCTGTTTGTCTTTAATGATACACTTTTTGAATTACCCTTCAATATAATTTCTTAGTTAAAATTAATGTCTATTAAAGATCATTCATATCCGTTGTTAACTGTCATTTGCGTCATAATTTTTAATACTTCATTGAAATGTATTGTACTGTGTGGAATGTTGAATAATCTGTGTATCATACTATTATACCTAAGCTGCTACTTTATGTTGATATGGGTGGGTTGAGCTGTTGTGTGATGTAATATTATCTGTTTGTACAAATAAATGATTATAATAATTTTGCCTTTTGACAAATAACAGTGTAGGCAAGCATACCAGAAACAATGAAAAAAGATAAAGTTGAAAAAACTAAAAAAATACTGAAGTCTTTTAATTAACTGGTGGTCCTTGACCTATGTTTTATATCGGGCAATCTGGTAGAACTTTCAGAAAACGCATAAATGAATATAGGATTAGAACGGCAAAACAAATTCAACTTCTGCTGTCGGATTCGAACAAAAGCCGTTATCAGAAGCGGTTCTATATGGGAAACAGTATTGATATCATTGATATCAACCAATTTTCGGATAAATTAATTATGTTATTTCCTTATCAGCGATTACCATCCAGTAGTCGAATGTAAACTGATTACATGCGTAATCGAAATGTACTCAGTCGGTGTATCTATTCCTAATTAAAAAAGAATTGTAAATGATAGTCATCCAAACATAACTTTGTGAATGTAAACCTCTTCACAGATTAGGTAATAATATGCTGATTGGGAAAAACACCGACCTGGCCATATGACACTGGATTGGTAACATTTTCGATATGGACTAATGAACGCTTAATTTTTTCGAACAGAGTGTGGAACGCCTCCGAAATTGCTGACAAAGCCTAAACCCTGAAGTCTCCAATAGCAAAATTTATTTCAGACTTAAAAATTAGTATTTCATTTTTTATTCGACTGAGACAAAGTTTTGTCATTTATTAATCCTTTATTCAGTCCATGTGTGAAAAAATGAAAAGTTTACATATACAGTGTGTCCCACTTTGAGCAGCCACACCCTCATATTTCGTTGAGCATGAAATAATTCGAAATTTTCTTTGACTCAAGTTGTAGTAGTCGGAAATATGTTTACGGAACCTTTGTATATCCATTTTCCACGGTTAACTACGACCAAATGAAAAGTGAAAAATTGGGAGAAACATACTAGGCATTTTTTTATCGAAAAAATAACACCAGATTCTGTTTCAGAACACCTTAAAACCCCCAAATCTCAATGCTTGAATCATTTGAATATACAGGGTATCATCTGTAGCTGGTAGCGTTATCAACTCTAATCCATAAATAATGCTTGGAAAATTTCCAAAATGTCTTCTCTTGTCACAGAATTCCCAAAAATATTTAATTAATACTAATAGCCAAATATCACTTTTCCAAGGCTAACTCTGATCAGAATGAATGATACCCTGTATATTCAAATCTTAAGTGTGTCACACTGTATAAAAACTAACAAATATTTTATTTTCTATATTCAGTCGTAACAAGTTCTGCAAGGGTTCCGAGATAATTCTTAAGCAAGGAGAACTGAGCATGACATAGGTTTGTGGTAAAATAATCTTCTAATTCATAGAATGATTGCTGTACCAGGAGGTTTTTTGTATCCCTTCTGAATTGACTAATACATGTTGTATCCATGTTAACAGGCCGCACTATATTTTATGTTCTCATTCTGAACATGATCCAAAAAAGAAGAATAAAATTCTATAACAACTTTGTGGATATTCTCGGTAATAATGAAATTGAAAAGAAATTAAAAAACAAGTTGAATGCATATCTTCTGAGCCAAGCATTTCATTCCAAAGACGAATTTAGAAAAATGTTATTTTACGTATTTCCAAACTGAATTATATTTTTTAAGTACTGTCTATTCATACACCTATTTCAATTTGTGACATTTCTGATTTCGACTAGTCTAATAAGCTTTTGTGTAACGTATATGTTCTGCACAACTGTTTCAAGTGACGCATGATAAGGTAAAATTCCGTTAACCGGACGCTACAAGCTATAAAAAAGATTTTTTTTGGGACTTACGTAGTTTGACTTCCTGAACAAAAAATCTGGATGAAATTTTTGGCAGTTTCAAGTAATTACGGAGATACGGGCTTTTTTTTTAATGAAAACTGGCATTTTCTAGCACACTGAAAAACACACTCAAATGCCTCCTTATTCTCACCAGCACAATATACATACCCTAATTCAACATTTTACACTTTTTTTTCATTGAAAATAGTTTTTATCAACAAATTCTAGCTTTTTTAGGCAATAGCAGAATCAACAAAATCATGCTGTTTTGTTAAGTGAATATCTGTCATGTCAGAAATTCCAGGAACATTTCTAGAATATTTTCAGACAAGTTTAATTTATATAGCACTTGAAATATTTCGAAATTGAAAAAAATTTTAAACATTTTTTTTGGTAAATTTCCAGGAATAAAAAAAATTGAAATATTCCTGAAGCTTTCCAATAAGTCTTCGAATATTATTAATTTTTTAAAATTGTGTAATTCTACTTATTCTGGGAAACAGTATCAAGCTTGTATTGCTTTTAAGCTAGACTGAAAAACAATTGATGAATTTCTCCTTAGCGATTGTTTAAAAAACATTTGATTTTAACATGTTGTTACGTCGCCACACTCTGTATGTGCAGACTGACCATGTCACTCTGGATATTGAGGGATTGGGACGGTTCCGTCAAGCGACATTGAAAGAATAAAAAGTCAAAAAGTCATTAGAATATTTTTTACTAAAAACGACGATAAAAGTACACCGACGACTCTACATTTTGGTCCTTTGAGCTACTTACAAGTCCTGTGGAACATGGATAGACAGTCCGAGCCAGGAAGAAATCACAGACAAACAGCTGGAAAGAGGTATCTGAACAATGACTTCGTATGGCCACCAGGCTTTGGCATGACGACAACAGGTATCCAAAAAAGTGATGACACCAATATCACGACCAGAAATCCTGAAACCGTTGAAAATAACCAAATTCATTTGGCCCAAAACAACGACGAAAATATGATAGAACTAAAATCATCATCATCTAAGGCAAGCAGTGAACTACAAAGAATTCGATTAGAGCTTGAACATGAAAAAGCAAAACATGCCATAGAAAATGAAATGATGAAGAAACAACTAAAGATACTGGAGATGGAACATCGGTTAAAAGAAGCTGAACTATCGGAAAATGCAGACAGAAGAACGAGAAGTATCAGATCGAATTCAGCAGTCAATATTGAACAAAATTGTGCAGTTAACCTTCCATCATCTTCGTCCGTGACGTCAAATGTCCAAAGATGGGTAAACTCCATTGACAAAAACCACCCAATAGAAGAAGATATTCAGACTAAAGACAATGAAGTTCAACTGCTTCAGAAGAAATCGGATATTGCTCAATTGTGCGACACTCTGAATGATGTTTTGAATCGAGTTGCTCCTACAAACCTCACGCCACAACCTGAAAAATTTCTGACTCGTAATACTATAGAAAAAGATTTTCCCTTCTTCGATGGTAGACCGGAAGAATGGCCAATATTTATTTATCAATTTGGAAGAATTTCAACTCTTTGTGAATATTCGAATGAAGAAGCCATGATTAAACTAAATAAGTGCCTGAGAGGTGAAGCAAGACGCTCAGTTGAGAGTATGTTGATGTGCCCAGAGAACTTGAACCAAGTAATCAGGTCTCTGCAAATGCATCTTTGGACGTCCAGACCAAATCATAGACAGCCTTTTGGACAAAACTAAAAATACACCAGTGGTTCGAGAATACGACATGGAAGGACTGATTAATATATCTAATCACGTGAATGGTATCGTCTCTACTATTAAATCGTTAAAATACATGGTACATTTGGAAAATCCACAACTCTTGAGAGATCTTGTGCACAAACTGCCGAATACCCTGAAACTTCGCTGGGGAGAAGAAGTATGCAGTAAAGGTTTCAGAAACTTGGAGGATTTTTCAAATTGGTTATCGATCAAAGCGGACGCAGCTTCTTTTGTCACGTTGCCTTCAAGAAACCCTACCAGTACATCTATTTCGTCAAGACAAATGACAAATCGAAAATTTGAAAAATCTTTTGTACTAACCTCTTCCAAAAATGAAGAATTTTGCCAGTACTGCACAAAATCCGACCACAAAATTTTAGATTGTGGAAAATTCAAGTCAGACGACATCGACAAGAGATGGGAACAGGTGACCAAGAATAAATTATGTTTTTCGTGTCTGAAAAACAACCATCAGACCTCGAAATGCCGACTGCGGAAATCTTGTGGAGTAAATAACTGCAGAAGACCTCATCATAAGTTACTTCACAAAGATGAAATCCAGACAACTTCATTAAATAGAAGACAAGAGCCCGAAATTCCGACAACTAGTTCAAATGAGAATGTTCTCACGACTGGACATGGATCAAATAACATACTGTTGAGAATGGTAAATGTTAATTTGTATGGTTCGAATGGTTCTATGATTCAAACAGTAGCTATTTGTGACGAGGCCTCAACAGTGACACTTGTTGATGACTCAATAGCTCGACAGCTTCAAATCAGGGGAACCAGACATAGGCTTAATGTTCAGTGGACGAACGACATTGTCTCAAGCTATGAAGATTCAGAATGTTTTGACATAGGCATTTCTGGAATCTATGATGGTGCCAAAATTCATACGATGAAGAATGTCCATTCTGTGAAAAACTTATCGTTGCCATCACAAGAAATTTGTTTCAATGACTGGAAGCATCATCCTCACCTAATAGGTCTACCTATTGCTGATATCAATAATACACCCATGATTCTTATTGGACAAGACAATATTAATCTCACTGTTGCCAGAAAGATAGCCCATGGTCCCGAAAATGTTCCAATTGCGACAAAAACTTCACTTGGGTGGATACTTCATGGATAAACTACAGCAGAATCACACAAAAATAATTACTTACTTCATATCTGTGTAAATGACGAGTCAGACAATGTTCTTCATCAGTTAGTTAAACACTCTTTCACCGTTGACGCCTTTGGAGTATCAGAATCTAACAAATGCAGAAAAGACAGAGACTCTGAGGTAGCCTTGTTGATAATGGAGAAGACGGCCAAACGTATCAGTGACGATAGATATGAAATTGGACTCTTATGGAAATCAGATGACATTTCTTTACCAAACAACAAAGGAACAGCAATGAGACGACTGCAGCATGTTGAAAATAGAATGATAAATGACGAGCATTTTAGGCAAAAATACCACGAAAACATCAAGAAATATCTAGAGAAAGGGTACATCCGAAAATTAACCTGTGAAGAAGCAAAGCAACCGCACCCAAGAACATGGTTTTTACCTCATTTCGGAGTCATCAACCCCAAAAAACCTGAAAAGCTACGCCTAGTATTTGATGCAGCATCCAAATCATGTGGTACAAGCCTCAATGACAACCTTTTTTCTGGACCAGACTTATTAGAGCCCCTTGTATCAGTCCTGTTGAGATTCAGGCAAAGAAATGTTGCATTCACCAGCGACGTGCGAGAAATGTTCCATCGAGTGAAAATCAGACATGAAGACCAACATGCTCAAAGTTTTCTTTGGAGAGAAAGTCCCAATGAACCACCAGATGTCTATCAAATGCAGGTGATGACCTTTGGCGCTACTTGCTCCCCTGCATGTGCTCAGTTTATCAAGAATCTGAACGCTGAAGAAACTGAAAAAGATGAACGAATTATCTACGCAATCACGAAAAATCACTATGTAGATGACTATTTGGACTCGGCAGATGACCCAGACGAAGCCTTCAGAATAATTTCCAAAGTTTACGAAACTATGAAAAAAGGTGGGTTTGAACTAGTCAACTGGTCGACAAATTCCAAAGAACTCACAAAAATGATGAAATTTGAGGAAAATATAAGTAAAGACTTAATACTAGACTGCGACACATCATTACACCGAGTACTAGGAATGTATTGGAACTCATCAGAAGATAACTTCATTTTCAGACTGAATAATTTGTCATCCGAAGACACTACAAAATTTCCAACAAAAAGACATGTTTTGAAAATAGTAATGGCAATATTCGACCCACTAGGTCTTTTGATTAACTTCACTATAAGAGGTAGAATAATAATTCAAGACGTCTGGAGGACTGGAATTGGCTGGGATGACTTCATCGACGACGAAACTAATACGAAATGGACAGCTTGGCTTTCCGACCTCAAGAGGATTAACAATATCACTGTCCCACGTTGCTATTCCAGAAATATTTCTGCAGCAAACAGAATCGACCTTCATATTTTCTGTGATTCCAGTAAGCAAAGTTTTGCAGCCGTAGCTTACTTGCGAGTTGTAACTGATGACATAATCGATGTTTCTTTGGTATCTGGGAAAGCACGCGTTGCTCCGACCAAACCTATTTCGATTCCCCGACTAGAACTGCAAGCAGCACTATTAGGAAGTCGTCTAGGAAGAACAATTAAGTCAGAACTAAACATAAGAATCGACAGAACTTTTCACTGGTCTGATTCTACAACAGTTCTCTATTGGATTAATGGAAATTGCAAGCGACTGGGGCAATTTGAAGCTCATCGAGTAGGTGAGATATTGGAACTGACTGATCCTTCTGACTGGCACTGGGTTCCGTCGAAGATGAATGGAGCAGACGGTGTTACCCGGGGTTATAATGAAGATGGAACAAATACACTGAGCTTCCATGATTGGTTCTCTGGACCCCAGTTCTTATCAACAAGAGACGAATCGACTTGGCCAAAGAAAGAGATTTTCAAGAATAAGACTTGTGAAGAAATCACCCTGATGACCTCTATACAATTTGAGAAAAACCCTATCTTGCCCGATATTGACAGATTTTCTACGAGCTACAGCGAGAACATTCACATCTGCAAAAATTTGGATCGGTAAAATTCGACAAAATCTATGTGATATAGAGATTACTGTAGAAGATATCAAAAATGCTGAATTATTATGGATTCAAGAATGTCAAAAAGAGAGTTTTCCGGAAGAATATGAAACTCTAAAGAAGAATAAACTATTGTCCAAACAAAGCCGACTAAAACATCTATCACCGATGATGAGTTCACAAAAAATCATAATAATGATGGGAAGAACTGATAAAGCCAGCTCAATCAACGATTCAGTCAGACGACCTGCGATTTTACCTAACAAACATAGATTCACCTTCTTATTTCTCAAAGATATTCACGAGAAATATGCACATCAGGGGGTGGAATTGGTGTTCAACGAGGCTAGGCAAAAATTTTGGATTATACATGGGAGGGCAGCCGTTAAATCAACCTTCTCAAGGTGCCAACGATGTCGGTTGGAAAAAGCAAAACCTCTAGTACCACTCATGGGACAACTTCCAAAACCCAGATTAACACCGAATGTGAGACCTTTCACGTTTACTGGTGTAGACTATTTTGGCCCATTTCTAGTGACAGTAGGAAGGAGTAAAGTGAAACGTTGGGGTGTTATTTTTACATGTATGACAGTACGAGCGATACACCTAGAAATAGCCCATAGCCTCACGGCGGACTCAGCCGTATTGGCCCTGAAAAGGATGATCGCCAGGAGAGGACAACCACAGCAAATTTTGTCAGACAATGGAACCAACCTACGTGGAGCGTCTGAAGAGTTGAGGAAAGCTATGAGAAACATAAATCAAAGTAAGATTAAAAATGAGATGATCAAAATAGGTATAGAATGGAAATTCATACCCCCGGGAAGTCCACACATGGGCGGAAGCTGGGAAAGGCTCATACGAAATGTAAAAACAGCCTTTTACGCCATTCTTAGAAATCAACAGGTCAAAGACGAATTACTTTTAACAATTTTTGCAGAAATTGAGTTCATGGTCAATTCAAGACCTTTGACTAAAGTTTCAACCGATCCCGACGACTTGGAAGCGATAACACCAAATCACTTCCTGATTGGATCTTCTAATGGTGCCCAAGATTCAGACTGTATTAATTACAATAATGATATAAGGAAACAATGGAGGAGAGTTCAGCAGATAACGAATGAATACTGGAAACGATGGCTGAAGGAATATATACCAAGTCTTACAAAAAGAGGACGATGGATGGACGACAACGAACCAATAAAAGAAAATGACATTGTTGTGATAATGGACGATAACCTACACAAGAAAAACGACTGGACACTTGGAAAAGTCGAAAAACTGTTTCCAGGTTCTGATGGGAGGATAAGAGTGGTAGAAGTTAAAACGAAAAATGGGATTTTCAAACGACCAGTCGCCAAGCTGGGAAGAGTACCTATGACAGACTGATTAATTATGTTTAGGAAGATTTATTTCATGGCTAAGTTGTTTAAGCAATAATATTTTTATTTATTTCCTCTGTTTCTGGAAATGTTTGATATCTGGGGGGGAAGAATGTTACGTCGCCACACTCTGTATGTGCAGACTGACCATGTCACTCTGGATATTGAGGGATTGGGACGGTTCCGTCAAGCGACATTGAAAGAATAAAAAGTCAAAAAGTCATTAGAATATTTTTTACTAAAAACGACGATAAAAGTACACCGACGACTCTACACATGTCTTGTTGTTTATTGTAATGATTACACATTTTTCTATTTACAAATACTGTTTTTAGCTTCTATCTGTCTGCAACTTCTTAAGTTTCAATGTTATGTTCATTATTCTCTATTTTTCAGCTCATCTAAAAATTATGATTTTAAGGAAAGAAATAATTTCCTAACTAATTATTTGAACAATTCAAATATAAAAAAAAACGATTATAAACAATCAAATAATGTATTGAAGAAAAAAACAACAACTGAGAAATGTTCTTGATTATTATATTTGTTTATAACTAATTTATAACTTTTATAACTTTAGTTTTAAAACTTGTTAAATTGTATATGTAGACATTTTTTCTTTAATTGTGAAATACTTATATGTAACTGGTACTCGGTTAAGTAGAGCAGTTTATCTGGATTTCGCCGAGGATAATTAAAATAAAGACATTTTATTATTATTATTAAATAAATGACGTAAAAAAATTGTAACCAGTATTAATTAATGCCATCGTTAGATGCAAAAATAGCAATAATGAAATATTCGTCAAAAATAGTTTTAAAAAATTATAATAAACAAAAGAATAAATTTTCATAAACTTTCATCGTGTGATCTTGTTAAGTAGGTATATTAAGAGGGTTCCAGGAAACCAACAATTTATAGGTCAATTTTTGAAACTTTTACGTAGGTATTTATAAAAACGGAGACTGGAAAAAATTTGTCAATAATATTTATCGATATCGTTAAAACAATATTGTCTTGATATTACCTACATCTAGATTGAGATGAAATTTGAATATTGGCCGAATATTCAATGAAACATATTGAAATTATATCATGATCAAACCTGGATAAAAATCCGCTAGGTGGCTCTACATATAGAACGTCTTCTAAAACCTACGAAAGTATATTAAGGGCCAGTTTCACAGGTTCCAGTTAGAGTCCAGATCAATTAACTAATGGTTAGAATGTGAACCTGTAAACGCCATTGAAAGAATGTCATTCACCGTCTAAACTCTCAGTTAGTTATCTGAAGGTTAACTGGGATGAGGGCCAGTTTCACAGGTTCCAGTTAGAGTCCAGATCAATTAAGGTTAGAATGTGAACCTGTCAACGCCATTGAAAGAATGTCATTCACCGTCTAAACTTTCAGTTAGTTATCTGAAGGTTAACTGGGATCTGTGAAACTGGCTCTAAATACTTCCCATAACTTGTTTTCAGGACAGCTCACTCAGTGGTTATGGCGATCAAATGGCAGACCCTGGTGTCACCTTCATCAACTAAAAGACATTTAATAATTTACCAAGGTATATTGACATCCACCAATATATCCAAATGATATTATACCAATATCGATAAATATTTTGAGGCCATTATTGCTTCAAGAATATTTCACCAAAACTATTTCTAAAATATTCGGACAATATTCGACCAATATCGCAAAATGTTCACATTTTACTTCTCGACAATATAACTTTTGAATATTGTGCCAATATTGTCAGAATATTGTATCAGCGATATTGTACCAATATCGCCGAACATTTTGAGGCCAATATTAGTGCACAACAATATTTCGCCAATATTATTCAAGTAGTATTGGAGCAATATCGCCGAATGTTCACATTTTTTTTCTCGCCAATATTGCATTTCAAATATTTCGCCAATATGTTCACAATATTGTACCAATATAGGTGTGCTACTTGGGAACGGCCTCGCGGAGCACTATTTTTAGCGATAAATTAAAATTATAAATAATGGAGTTTCGGAAGTCAGGACATTTTTATTGGAAATTTCCTCCTATACACGGAATTTATTTAAAAATTTCTTAATTATTAATAGCTTTTGAAATATTAACATAAAACTAAATAACTTTTTTTTCATCTTATTTTGTTAATAACAATCACAATTTTTTACCTGCGGTAAAATCCTCGAAAACTATTTTTCTAGTGGTCATTTCAAATCCAATGTGCTATCGCTCATATTTTTAGGAGCTTTATCTCTATTTTTCACGTTTTTCAACTTTTCAACTTGATCAGACTAGTAAGATATTGGTTATTTACATTGAACCTGTTAACAACGCTAATTTCAATTACCATTCAGTCGATTTGGAAAAAATAATAACGCCGCCCCCATCAAGGGAAAGAACGCAACTTCTTTCTGAACTGAATCCATAACTGACATGTGTCCCCCTAGAAATCATAATCGACGTGTTTCAGCGTTTCCGAAAACAATTTATCATTTCCCAATAAATATGGGTGAAAGGTTTTCCATGGGCCACCCTGTATACAGTTCGGTTGATAATATGACAGAATAGTAGATCCCGAAAATCCTTTAATCGTAGTCCTAATACTGTAAACTCCCTTTTTCACTTCGTCGATGCTTCTAAGAATTCTAAAATAAATAAACAATCACGTCTACAGATCCGAACTCCATCAGGTCACAAATGGATCAATTCATCACCAGGGAACAAACTATGGAAATCAGAGCGGTGCATACTCATTTCCATTACTACAAAACGCACCGCAGTCTATTAATAAAACATGAATACCGCCAGATAATTGCTCTTTTGTTCGAACCGTTCCTCTATCTGAACTCTGTGTATCTATCATGTCTTACACACAACTGACATCGTTTCGATTGCTAGTTCAATCATTCTAACGAATACTGTAGTGTTCCTTCAGGCGAGTGTATTTACTCGTAATGGTAAGGTAACAGAAATTCGAAGATATTAACTGATTTATAACTCGATATAAGGTTTGTTCATTGTAACAGTAAAGCTGCTCTAAGCAACTATTTGACATGTGTTCACCTCTCTCTAGCACTTGTAATTCATTTGTCATTCTCATTTGAAAATAGCTGCTCAGATCAAATTTGTTGTTACAAACATTGTCTAAAACCCTTTACCGCATCATGTGCCATAAATGGCACAAACCAAAAAATATAACTACCCATATGAGGTACTTCGAAATGAAGCATGAGAGTTTATACGTGGTTTCAAGTTCATTATATTCAGATTTCTTTCACGTGCTGAACTATTTACAGTTTGGGCCTATTTTTTGGCGTAAAAATTCATAATTAGTTTTCTGAAGATACTTGGAATCTATTTAGGTGGGTGATTTTCATTACGATCATTGAGAAAGTATGAAAAATCTCAATGAAGTATTGTACCACATATGGTACACCACGCAGCGGAGGACACTTCGAAAAAATTCCATATTTTTGCAGAAATGCAAAACATTTTAAGGACAAATAGGTGTGGTCAGAATTCCAGCAGTAATACTGGCACCCGAAGATTTGCACTGCACCATTTCGGAATTAGAAACTAAAACTTTCAAGTGGACACCTTCAGCAAATGTACAAAAGTATAGGAAAGGTAGGACCCACAAGAAGATATTCGGAAGAATGATCTTGATCATTAAGAAGTCGTATTGGCAGAAATGGATCGATCACAATGTAAATACTCGGGCTACTTTGGAAAAACTTACATAACATGCACAAAATATCAAATTCCTTTGTGTCTCAATAAATACAGAAACTATTACTTACGGTTTCATACTGGTTTTGACAAATAGATTTTTTTCAATATTTTTATATCAAAATAGGGTTCAAGTCTTCTCACAAGTAATTTTTTCATGAAAGATCAAACATTTTTTCTAGAACTTTCAACTGCTATGTGACGGAATTGTGACGCTCTATTTTTATGAGCTTGTAGATTCGATAGGCTCTGGAAGTCATAGAAGCACATTATGAATAATTTTATTTTTACAAGTAACATACAGCGTCTCTCTTCTCACGGAAATACCCTAGTAACTTCTGTAAGTTTTGAAGTGGCCTGATTGTATTCAAAACTAGTATGTAATATTTGAAGAAAGTAGTCCATACTCAAAGTGGAGTTTCAGTGTAAAGAAGCTAAGTAAAGCTCAAAGTCGTCTCCACAATATATATATTTCACTCCAATGGGAAAACGCAACTTTGGCAAAAAAATGGTCAAAAGATTTGCATCGTCAATAATCAGTAAATCAAAAACATGTTTTCGAGCATAATAATTCTCATCTTCAGTTGAAATGAACAGTAGATAAAATGGTATAGAAACGTGGAGGAATGTCAAACAAAAATTACATTCAAATTAAATCATATATGTGGCGCAAATTAGGACCAACATATTGTCAAGGTGGAATGGTGGGAGACCATTCTAATGGTGAAACCATCGTCGAAACCATTAAAAATGCAACGAAATCACAAAATATATTTGATTATCAGACACCGATCAGTTCGTTGTTTGCAAACAACATATATATTTCAATTTAATTGTAATTTTTGTTTGACATTCCTCCACGTTTCTATACCATTTTATCTACTGTTCATTTCAACTGAAGATGAGAATTACTATGCTCGAAAACTTGTTTTTGATTTACTGATTTACTGACGATGCTAATATTTTGATAATTTTTTTGCCAAAGCTGGCATTGGGGTGAAATATATATTATATATTGTGAAGACGACTTTGAGTTGTACTTAGCTTCTTTAGTATGTAATATTTTTTGGGATCAGAGATTGAATGCTTGCGAGTTCTTTTAAGGACTCGCGAGCACTTCACAGTATTCGGCACTGCTCTGCAATCCAAGATTTTTGACTTTATATTGAAACGATGATATATCTCTGGAATTAATCGTCTGATTTCAAATTTCTTCCACCCAAATAAAAGCTAAAATTGTGCCCCATATTCAAGGGTCCCTATATTTCATTATTATGTGCAGTCATTAATCGATAAAACATTAATACATATTTTAAAATTTATGTGACTATTTTTTTTTCCTTGGTGTTTTGGCATCGACTGCTATGGTCATTAGCCATGTGTTCTGGATAGGCCTTGTTACTAACTCCATACGCCACTTTAGGAGCAGCACTGTTAATTTTTAACGCAACAGTGAATCGTGGAGGATTATTCCCAGCCGACACGAGCCTCAGTCATTCAGAAGAAAATGAAAAAAGATCGCACCGTCTGGGAATCGAACCTGCAATCTCTCGATTACCAGGCGAGCGCTTAACCACTGCGCTAATCCCCGCCCTATATATGACTATTTTATCTTCATTTTTATAAATACGAGAATATATTGAAAAATTCTTAGCATACTATAGAACCAAACAAAATATCAATGTCAAAATATTTTATTACTCAACATATTCTCCTCTTAATTGGATACATTTATCACAGCGAACCTGCAACGTCTCTAGACCATTCAAAAATATAATTTCTTCTTGCTCAGCAAACCAGACCTCCACAGCTTTCATTACCTCCTCGTTGGAAGAACATTTACGACCTTTTAAACTTTTTTTCAGATGAGGAAAGAGATGATAGTCGGACGGAGACAAATCTGGTGAATAAGGGGGGTGTTCTAGTAATTCAAACCCTAAATCACGAATTTTTTGCATGGCAACATGAGATTTGTGTGCAGGGGCATTGTCCTGCAAAAACAAAACACCTTTGGATAGCTTTCCGCGTCTTTTCTCTTAAATTTTTTGCCGTAGAGTGGTCAGTAATGTCGAATAGTTCCAGTTATTGTTCTACCCTTATCCAAAATATCAATCATGATTACTCCATGACAATCCCAAAAAACTGAAGCAAGAACTTTTACAGCAGATTTTTGGACACGAAACTTCTTAGGTCTTGGAGAACCGGAGTGTCGCCATTCCATCGATTGTTGCTTTGTTTCTGGATCGTAGTAATGTACCATGTAGACTCATCCATAGTAATACATAGTAATCGAGCACAGATCGAACGCGATGCTACTACCCTTGCACGCTTTTGGTCAACATTCAAACATTAGGGGATCCAATTTTGACGTGAACTATATGATAAACGCGTTCGTATAAAATATTCAGTGCTTCAGATATCCGTTTTAGCCCAATTCGACGGTCTGTTGAAATCATGTCATGAACTGCATCGATATTTTCGGGGACTGACACAGAAACTGGCCTTCCCGATCGGTCATCATCTTCAATGGAAAATTTACCTCTTTTGAAGCTTGCAGTCCAATTTTTCACGGTCGCATACGAAGGACATTGATCACCAAGGGTATTAAGCATATCTTCGTAAATCTGCTTACCTCTTAACCCTTTTGAATACAGGTACTTGAGGATGGCTCGATACTCCAATTTTTCGCTTTTCACAATTCCGGCGGACATATTTTTTCTTTTAATTTATTGCATAACTCTGGTTCACTTTTTTGACGTCAAACTTTACACTCTCACTTCTAATAAGTTATTGTTCGTTGCTATGGTAACGCAATATTTTGTTTATGCAGGGAAATGGTCTAGCCTAACTAGATATCAATACATCCTCGTATTTGATAAATAACGGTTCTGTTAATGGGTATTTCCAAATTCCTACAAATTTGAGCAAAACCGTTCTATCAGAACCAAAACAAACCTACCTTTCAGCTTGTCCAGCTTATGCGGTCTCAGCCTATATCCCCAGATATAACGTGGCGCCTCGAGGCGCTATGAGTATTATGCTACCATCTACGACAATCTTGCCGTATAGACATTGGTGTTGTCTTATGCTCTAGGGGATATGAGCCCTCATATAGGCTATATTATTGTTTCCAAAACAACGGAATCCATTTTGAACATTTACTTCATTGACATTTTTAACAAATTCGTAGTATTGATTCACCCTGTACAATTATTATTTACACCATTGGATAACTTTTTTAGTAAGGGTAATTGCGGCATAGAAGGTTGGTAGGGGTGAGTTCTCTTTTATGTCATTTCAGTTCCACCTTCCTATACTAGAACGGTTTTGAGCATTTAATGTTATCATCTTTTGTTAGTGATGTATAGTAAGTTTTTGAATTGTCACACTGTATAATAAATTTCATACCAGTGATAAATCGAGCATCCCAAAAGTATGTATTAGCGATATAAATATTTCAACAATTCGAACGTTTCAGTTCAAATAATGATAAAATAATTCTGGCCTGTTTTATCCCGCGTAGACCATCCATTTTGCATTTGAAATATCCTTGGAATATTGATGAAATTGAAACCAAAATTATTCCGATAAAGCTATGAATATATTCACCTATGCCAGGACGCCGAAATATATTGTATGTTGAAACATATGTTGGAAAACATGCTCTTTCAAGAACTTACATTATAGAACAGCTTTCAAAATTTCCGCAAAGTGGACTACTTACTATCATTCTAATTTCGATGTATGCCTTGAATTCAAACTCAAATGCAGTAACAATTTGAATATTTTTGTTTTTCCGTTATCGGTAAATCTCTCAAAAACTTGATATGGGTGCTCTTTGGATGGAGCAGAAATTGGTCTCTTTAAATCCCGCATTTACCTCGCTCCTGCCCATTGATATTTTCCTTTTTGCAGGTAGCCGAGTGATTAAACCGACATTGTTTCAACCACTTGGCTGCCAGTCAGCGATGGTTCAAACCATGGCGACTGCAGAAATTTTTCTGATGGCCCGAGAAAG
The DNA here is from genome assembly GCA_944452925.2 of Chrysolina oricalcia. Lineage (NCBI taxonomy): Eukaryota > Metazoa > Arthropoda > Insecta > Coleoptera > Chrysomelidae > Chrysolina > Chrysolina oricalcia. The sequence continues at coordinate 62,008,489 of OX101818.2, read as the reverse complement.
TGCTAGGAATCACACGTAAAAAGGTAAGACCTCGTGAATCCTTGGCTCGCACAAGTTTCGACTTCTGAGGGCTACCGTTCGTAAGGGGACGACAGCTGGTTAACGGAATAAAACAATTTTAACAATTTCAAATTTTCTGCTATTATTTGCTCATTCTCAAGAGTTTTCTCATACTATAATTTTCAGCAGAAACGTTCTATTCATGGTAAGATTGAAAACTTTGCAACGCTCAGTTTCCTATTGTTTGTCACTCTTTCACATGGCAAATGTTAGCACTTGCAGTTTTTGATTATCTTTTTGTTTTACAATTATGGTGTTGCTGCACTAAATTGAAGTTTTGAAATGAAACTTGCTGTTGAAATTAAAACAGCAGAGTATGATCACAAATATTCTCCAGTGTAGTATGTATATCTTTGAAAGGAAGATTCAAGCTACCATATACAGGATGTTCGGCACTGCACTGTTCGAAACTTTTGGTGCAGTAATCAATAGACTGGATTTTTATCCCATTATCAAACCACTATTTTCAACACCCCGACAGGGTTTACAGTTCTTCGCCTCAAAACATTTTAACCCTTGTCTTGGGAGCACTATAGCCTCAAAACGGAGACAACTCTAATTCGCCAGTTCACCACGCCCCTCGAAAACGTACAGGGCTATAATGTTTTGATACATATCGTCTATGAGTTATGGTTTTCTTGGAGAAGTGTTTAACAAATAAACTAGTTATTATTGATTATGCCCGTGTGTCACCAGCGCAATGGAAATTTTCCAGTTTTTGCTGAAATATAAAGTCGGAAACAAATTGAGCTTTTGAGGAAGCTGTAACCAAATTTCACATTACTCGATTAACTGTGTCCTTAATTTGGCATCGGATTAAAGAATAATATGAAAAAGAACCTTTTTCTGCCGATGTCTCAGCTAGAAAGAAAGAAAAATGTTGTTGGAAGCGCAAATATTACCCGGAAGCTTTGAATAAGAACCGGAATTGTCGCAGAAAAATCTGCATATCCGTATTATTATGTTGTTAGCAGCTGAAATTTAAAAAATCAACTATTTTTCGCATATTTGAAGATGGTAAACTTTTAAAGGGAAAATGTTCATCGGATAAGCCAATGTTAACAGAAGAAAACAGACTAACCCGACTTGCATAGGTATTCGACGTAGATACAACCGGTCCAAAAACGGATCCTTGAGGTACTCCTTATTGTATAGTGAGAAAAGAGTATTTTTTATTTTGGAAAAGAACGAACTGGACTCGTATTCGTAGTCAAAAGACTTTATCAAAGTAATACTTTCGTCATTGAAATTATACTATTGAAGTTTTTTGAGTAAAATATCATGTGAGACGCAATCAAACGCTTTTGTCAAGTCCCAGTAATTTACGCAAATAATATAAGTTGTTGAACAATCAAGATTTTCTGTTTCAAAATGCGATGTCATTTCAGTATTTAGAATAACTTCAAAAATGTTTTAAAAGTAATCGAGATTCGTGTGAAATTTGTAGGCTCTGTGCAAGATTATTTTCATGTATGGGCACCACCTCCGATATTTTCAGGACGTCAGGAAATGTTTTCAGAAAAATTGATTGATAATATTACTTTGAGATTTAGAGAATAAGCGTGTTTACAACTAGTATTTTTTAAAATTATTTCTCACATCCCACACATGAATAGAGCTGACTTGCCTGAAATGCCTTCAAATCATGACCTGGTTTCGGTAAAAACTGTTTAATAGATATGTCTGTGCTCTGCAGATCATTTATTATATCATTGAAAACATTGCTGAAATATAAGTTAAATTCTTCAGAGGAGATCGAACAATGTGATGAATTTGGTTCATTTTTATTTCTGATGATATTCTTGCGGGCACTGTGACTCAGTATTCTATCGTATGATGCTTTTTAGCCAATGATAATTTTTTTGTTTTCTTGTTTTATTTGCTCTTTGAGGAAAGGACTATAAGAAGTTGATGGTATCTTTATCGTTTTAATTCAGGTATGAACCATTCTATTTTTTTTGGTCTATTAGTGATTATTTTTGTTTTCCCCGGAAATGCACGTTTGGTAGCAGATCCAATAATATTAGTGGATTTTTTAAAATGATGCTTTACTCTCAGATATTCGTATCGAATAGAGAATAGAACAGCCTTTATTCACCATAAAAATTAAATAATATTACAAGGTTTTGTCAAAAGTATACGAGTAACACAAAATAAACAATTGCGATGTAATCAATTACAATATGAATATGGTATAAGAATTAATCCAATAAAAATTCTTATTCAATTCAAGAAAAAGTTAAACAGTTTAGGCGAAAGATTTTCACTACACAGTTTTCTAGAATAACCATACTTGTAATTATTGTCTACATACAGCAAACTTGGAATGAAAAATCTTTGACTAATTTTAAGATATAAAGTTCACATGAACATGTGTCTGCAAATGTTTCGTTTCGGAGAGACAGGGTGTTGATGTTGAAATTTAATTTTCAATTATTTTGAATAACTTTTGCAAAAAATGATTTTTTCGCACAAAATTTGGTGAACGGTGTTTTTTTGAGTGGAGTAATCAAAATTTGGTATTAATTTGTATGTATCACTTAGAGAACGCTGCGTACGTTATCATTATTTATTTTAATTTGACATAACTTTTTTTATAGTAAACTTTTGGGATTTTTTATTTTTAAATCGATGCAGGTTATAGGGTCACTTAGGCGACATATGAAATTGCTTAGAAAGGACCCCGCAAACACCTTATGGGATTTGGGTATGATGTAGTCCATGTTATTCTCAACCAATGTTACCATTGCGCCAACTCAAAAAAATGAACAGTTTTGCTGCTAGGGGGCGTTGAAATCACCCCTAGCGCAGATTAGACTATTTATTTTTGAATCCGGTAACAATATGTTTACTTGTTTCATTGTTGCTAACGTTGCACAATATTGTGCTGTTTTATAAAAAAAATCTTATCCCCCTCCTTCTTCCCCCCAACTCCTATTACGTAACGAAAAAGAAAATATTTCTTGGGTGCTTTTAAATGTATCGTCGAACGTTAAAATATGCCTTAATATAGGAAATAGCAGTTTTGTATGATTATCCCCCTTCCCCCCGAAAGACACAAAATGAAAAAATTTCGGTGGATTTTTCTGAATTTTTAATATGATGTAGTTTAAGTTATTTTGAATCGAAAATAATTGGGTGACAAAACCCAAGAAATATTTTCTTTTTCGTTACGTAATAGGAGTTGGGGGGAAGAAGGAGGGGGTAAGATTTTTTTTATAAAACAGCACAATATTGTGCAACGTTAGCAACAATGAAACAAGTGAACATATTGTTACCGGATTCAAAAATAAATAGTCTAATCTGCGCTAGGGGTGATTTCAACGCCCCCTAGCAGCAAAACTGTTAATTTTTTTGAGTTGGCGCAATGGTAACATTGGTTGAGAATAACATGGACTACATCATACCAAAAATTCAAAAAAATCCACCGGGACCCAAATCCCATAATAGGCCATTGGCCGCAGTGGAGGGCCTGATACGGGCCCACTCACGTTCAAAACCTAACCTTTACAAAAACTGAGTATGTGATAGATCTCGCTAAAATAAACAACTTTTTGCTATCAAGTTGCATCGAAAAATAATTCATTTCAAAATACAGGGAGTTGAAATATTCAAAAATATCGGTTTTTCTACATCTTGTATCTTGAGAATGAATTATTTAAATTATTTCGGGTGGGAAACTGTACTGAAACTGTGTATCAAATGAATTAGTTCAAGTAATCTACGACTAGTTAGATATTGGGAAGCTAGTGATTGGCATTTTCATTGATTTGTCTTGTACTTTCGATACGCTTGATCCAGAATTTTTGTTGACAAAACTTCATCACTTAGGAATAAGAGGATCTGTAAACGAATGAATTTCATCCTTCACTAAAAATAGGTAATTCATTGTTATTGTTGGAAAAGTTATTCTGAAAGATTTGTTGTTGATCAAGGGAGCATTCTAGGACCACTGCTATTCCTTCTGTACATGAATGACCTTCCCTTCCACATATCGGAGTGAAGATGATACAACCGTCCTTGAATCGGCAAAAACCACAGACGAACTTAATATGAAAACAAATGCGGTTTTAAAGCAATTGTCTACTAGGTGTGAAATAAATCATCTGATAATCAATTTAGAAAAACTGCATGCAATGGACCTTTCCATGACATATGAGAGAACACTGTAATAAGAAAGTGTATACGCTTATATCACTCGGGAATTTTTATTTATTTTTTCTGACCGCTTGTTTTTCTATAATCAGAAGAAAAGTGGTTTCGTGTCGTCACGTAGACTTGGCAACGTTGTAAAAATTGTGCACCGTGGAATCTCAAATTCTCATTTGAATATAATGTGTCGTATAACAGTTGTCATCTGGTATCAGATGGGTTCGTTCGTCTGTTTCACGGAACATTAATAAGAATCGTTTGTCTCTGTTTAACTCGTTTGCCTACTTTAATATTTAATACAAGTAGAGCAGTTCCATCAAATATGTATGCTGCAAACGAACAGGCCCTACTTGATTTCTTTTTTGACGTTGATGCGGTTTTCAAAGTTTTGAAGTATTTTTGTTGTTTGTGCTCTAATTTTTTTTCCTTATTCCTGTATCTGTATCCCTGCAATAACTGTGAACATGTCGAAAAGGTGCTTCGTACCTGGTTGTCAGAACACCAGTGAATATTCTAATAAACAATTTTTTATGCTCCCAAATATCTATGAAGCGCATTGTAAATTGGTGGTATTTCCAACTGAATATTACTGTATTCAAGCAGCGTTCAAGGAACGATTTTAAATTTTAGTCATTGCAAAAAATAAATTCATATTTGTTAAATAGAAATAGTCAATCATCTCATAATCTAATATCTAATTATCCGAACTTCCCTTCACGAAGCCTTTCCATATTTGGATGATGTTATGCAATAATGGGTCAAGCCACAGTCAGCTAGTTTCGTAAAATATATCAAAATAGTTAAGCAGATCATGGAATGATGGAATGCGGCTTAATACTATCGTCAGTGGATGGAGCCCCCTTACAATTGGCCGTGGTGGTCGGCTGGTAAAGGCGTACGCCTCGCAAGCGTGGGTTCGATCCACCGATTCACCGGTCTCGTGCATGGCATCACACGTTAAAACGTAAGGGCTGCGTCTTCCCTAGCTCACACAAGTCTCTCGAAGACTTCCGAGGGTTGCGCGTAGGGGTGCAATCGGTTGACGGAAATAACAACAACAATTGCGGGTTGAATCATTTTTGCTTATTGTAGAATAACACTTTGGCGATTCCAATGACTGTGATAGCTCAATTATTAAAAAATATTGCTTGACCTATTGTTGCATAACACCATCCATTTAATACACAAATAAATTCACACCAGATCGGTCATAATAACACCTCGCTACAGTATTAATGAATGTATCAGTCAAATGTCGAATGTAAAAAAAACAAACATTAACCTCAAATCTCGAGATCACTTTGGTTGCATGAGAACTGTCATAGTGATTTGCGGTGTTGTCAATGCTCGTTCTTCATCGAAAGAATGGTCCGTTCAGGTAATTTGAAAGTTACAAATACAGTAAAAAGTAGCTAATATGTGGATTTTTTTCTACGAGTTGATTAAGTGGCGAAGTTTCAATTATTTCTCAATGGACGTGACGGCAGCGGCACACTTTCAAATGAGATATTCTTTCAAAATGAAAAAAAATATAGTGGAATTCTTTGTTAAACGGACGTTTCAGACTTGAATCTATCGATTTAAAAGAGTTTTGCAATTTATTTTTCTTAAATGTAAAGGTCCATTTACAAGTCCTCACCAAGGAAAGGAAACAATTAATCGCTCAATGAACAACGTACAATCAGCTAATGAAAATAATACAAACATTTTAGTTACAAAGGCGGAAATCGACATGAGCTCTGGAATGATCGTGTCAACTACATCTGCTCCAGACTGAACAAATGCTTGTTTGCAATTTTGACTTTGAAAATTATCTTAATGAAAATTCCCTTAAGTGTTACTATTTTGGTAAGCCCCTCAGACAGACCGTGAATTTGTTATTCAGAAAAAAATTCAACAAATTATGTTTGATCTAGATTATGGAACATCTTGTGGATAAACCCCCAAATCCATAAAAAGGAAATATAAATTTTCAAAATAAAACTGTATATTTGTCAAAACATTGCAAACTATATATCAAACATTGTTATGTGCAATAATACCCGAAAAGAAATAACATTAAAATATATAGTAGAAAACATAATCATAATCTAAACTCTACAATATGCTATCCACGGACAACAAATCCATTGAATCTACAAAACACTTCAAAATTAAACTTAAGGCTTATTTAATAGCGAACTGGGCTAGGACTCTGTAACTAATTTCGCATAGCGATAGCGAAGCGAAGCGTAGGCTATCTCTTTTCGTTACGTCGGAAAGTAATAGCGTGTGCCTCGTTTAGCTTCGTTTCGCTTCACTGTGCGAAATAAGTTACAGAGTCCCAGCCCAGGACTAGGACTCTGTAACTTATTTTGTGCTCTTATAACCTCGACGAATTCATTACTTACTGCAAATCCCACCAAATTTCATCTTTTTATTGTGGTACTTGTACCAATTTTAAAATGTTTTTACTTATGTATATTGTTTTGAAATTTTAATTGAATTTGACGACGCTTATCCATTACAATGTAATTGGCCTGTAGTTAATAAATAAAATAATGAATGAAAGTTCAGTTGTACTTGAGTTTTAATAAAATTTATAAAAGCTGACATATAGGGTGACCCTTTGAAAACGTACCGCAAGGTCCGGATTCGATTCCCGGTCACCTGTCACTGAGCTGAAGTGGTTCGGATTCCACTTTTATTCAAACTGTGGGTCCCAGATCTCCCTTGCTCGCACAAGCTTTACTTTTGAGGGGTTTCCTCCGAAAACCTGGGTGTTTCGTAAAAAAAAGACATTATAGGCAGGAAAAGAACTTTTCGACAAAATCCAAGAAGCTCTGCGACCCGATATCCACATTCAGTGTTTTTGAAAAAGAGCTCAATAATTTCTACTCTTTCTGCAATTGAGTAAATGAAAGAAAATTTATGGTCTTGAGGTAATGTTTTCTTCAGTGGTCCGACCTAAGCGAGTATTCTGTATTCTTCTAGAATTGACCTCTTATTGAATAATACCATGATTAGGTAGGGCCAATTAAAGAAATAGTTCTGTTATTTACCTCAAAATCTATAAATTTTGTAAACTGTTGGAATTTCAAAGCTATACATGTATATGTTCTAAACGAGTAGATCGATTTTTGAAAACTAAGGTAATGTTTAGGAAATTGGAAGCTCTTCTCAAAGAGATTACTGGACCCCCATTTTTATTTGAAAAAAGTTGGGAGATGACTCCTTCTTTTAGGGGGTCCCTTCTTCTTGATTTCGGATGCTGGTCCTGTCACCAGCTGCACCTCAGCCTCTTGGGCTTTTTGTGCATTCCAATTAGTTTCACAGCACCCACTTCCTAACTCTAGTCCCCTGTACCAGTCTGTAAAGGTTCTTCACCGGTTGACTGTTATATTCTTCGGGAGTTAGCCTGGGTTTCTCGAATATTGCCTCTCTCTTGCGGTCTAATGCCTCGCATTCTGACAGTACGTGTTTGGCTGTTTCCGTCCCTTTACCACTTTGTCTGCAGTAAAGTTCTCCTATGTATAGCCCCATTTTGTGAAGGTGTTTTCTCATTGGGCACTGACCAGTGAGAAGGCCCGTTATTGTTCTAATTTGATTCCTGCTCAGCTTGATTAGTTCTTCAGTTTTGTGTTTTAACGGTTCTTTAATGTATCTTTTCCCGTGGTGCATGAGAGGGGCTTCGTTCCACCTCTCCCTTTGTTTTCGTTTGATCCAGTCCCGGATTTAGTAGTCCCGAGTGCGGGTTCTAGTTCATCAGCTTTTTCATTACCCTCGATGTTGTGTTCTGAGAGGACACTAACAGCCGTATGCATAGTCAATCGCCAGCGACTCGCCAGAGTTTCGCCGTTAGTTACACAAGGATTATAATGCACAGTCGAGCTCCAAAAAAGTGACAACTACGTGATAAGTCACATTTTGGCGATACGCTGGCGATGTACCACTTTTTTGGAGCTCGACTGTGCATTATAGTTCTTGTGTAGGGAGCGGCGAAACTCTGGCGAGTCGCTGGAATTGACTATGCATACGGCTGTAATTCTTCTCGGCATTCCCATACCAGTCTTGATGTCACCTTCGGGTTCATAAGAGCCTCCAGTGACGCCTGGCTGTCTGAGCATATTTTAGGGGGTTAAGGTTTTGCTATGCTTTTGTCGTCAAAACTTGTCCCTCTGAAAAACAAAATTGATGTGTTTTTGGATTTTGTCGGAAAATCCTTTCCATGCCTGTAATGCCCGGTGGTACGTTTTCCATGGGCCACCCTGTATTATACCATAATTAGGGACGAAGGGAGAATTTAATAATATAATGATTAAATTAATTGAAAGTTTATTATTCAGAAACTGTATGAGAAATAAATCGTACTTTGTTGGAGAGACACATTTTTCAGCTTCTAAAGTCTTCTATTTTGTAATGACTATTTTTTTCAAATATTTTTAACCATCGATCTACCAAGACGTGACGATTCATCATCCTTAATGAAAATCTCTTCGGTATTTTGATTGGACAATACGCATACATCGACCGAAATCCAATTGGTTCATTAAGGTCCTTGTTATTCCCGAAATTCTGGAGCGAAAATCCTTCGATCTCATGAATGAAGCGGGAATACTATGTGATCGCTCTCCGCCGATGCCGCCAGAAGTTTTTCGTCGGGAATAGCGCACCATGCAATTCTTCGTCAGCCGCCCCCGAATAAAAAGTTGTGTGGCGGCGTGAAATTGTTGCGCCGCTGCCACAGGTGCTATATAACGTACCATCGACACGAAAAGACTGTCTTCGCGTACAAGTGTTAGTCCATTACTTTTCCAGCCACCCGTAGGGATCTGGATTATTCCAACAGACCAGGTGAGTGCTTCAACTTTTTTGTACAATCGCGTGTTGGAGACTGTAGACTGGTGTCTAAATTTTTGTGAAAAAGAACAAAGTAACTGGCAAGGACCAGGTGGAAAATATTGCTGAGGTTCCAACTTTGAGGGAAAAAATATTTAAACTCGAAAACACTGAAAATGGTGAAATGGGGATGCAGTTTAGGGGATGAAAACGGTTTTTTGCGATTTGCGGCGTAACGTGACCTTCTAGCGGAAAAGTTTCAATAGGAAAGTTGTAGATAATGAAAAAATCAAAAACTTTTGTGTTCAATACTTTTCGACATAATCTCAAACTAACCGTCAAAATGGTGAAAAATCGTATTATTTTTTTCTCGCGTATAAATCATTTAATTTAGATGAAAGTTTGTAGAAATATTGTGTCTTTTTTGGTGTCGAGTAAGCATGATTTTTTCAAAATTCAGAAGACTAGTTTTCGAGTTATGCACATTTTTCGAAAAAAATACCCTTATCTACCACGAGCAATTCTCTTGGTGTTTTTTTTGTATTACGAAGGTCTATAAGTGATTATTTCAATTTTTGAAATGTCTGCTTTGAAATGATCTATGAAATTGAGAAAAACCGACAAGTCTCTCTGAATCGTGATTTTCTCAATATTTTCAATGGTTTTCAATAGATGCAAAAGAATGAAAACGATATTAATAAATTAATTTTATAGTGTAATTATGCTTTCAAATATTTCATTATAAATAATTTAATATATACTACTTTTTGTTATAAAAATAATGAAGAAAGTCGAAAATCATTGAAAATATTGAGAAAATCATGATTCAGATAGACATTTTTCTCAATTGTAAGCGGTTTAACGATCAATAAACCACCAGCCTGGAAAACAATGTTCAAATGGTTATACAGGCCGTTTCTTTTATCATGTGGTAACATTGCTATATTCTAAACCGTAACAGATACGAAGACGATCAAATGGGAGAAAAGGTAACTATTGTGGAAAACAGTACAATGGTCAAAGAAAATTTACAGGGAGTCTCGCCCTTCTCGAGTTATACAGGGAAAACCAAAAATGCTGTTATTTGTTTTTTACGAATAGAACTGTTATTTCTGAAAATATAAAAAAATTTATAAGGAAAGTTTTAGTGTATTTAAAATGTACTATAAAAATGTAACAATGAATCTTTGATTAAACGTTTCGTGTCAACACGGCCACCATCAACATTTTTTTTTCAAATACGGACCTGTCTATTTTAGTACAAATATTGATAAAGCGATAAAATCACAATTCAGTGGTATATCACACTTGATATTTTTATAACGTTTCATTTAAAATAACTAGCATCCTCAGTGACATCAATTTTTAATTACGGTCCTGTCGTTAGTTCTTTTGTAAATTATTTTGATTTCTTCAAAACCTATTCAACTATTGGCATACTTCAGACTTCACCCAATAATTTCGATAAGAAGATACCCCAACACAACGAACATTCGTGTTTTTCCTTCTTGGGCATTTTTGTATTACAGAAATCATTGTTTCAAGGCTGATTTCTTCTGAATCAATTATCATACTGAATATATCTATAATTCTCAATCCTGGAAGTTACGAAAATATTAGGTTTTGGTCAAAATACGACTACTGTGTGATATGGTACAATTAAATATCATCTCACTTCATTTCCCATTTTTAAACAAGTAGGCTTTGCTTGGTTTCTATGGCAGGACAAATAAATGAGTTGTTGATACGTGTTAAGAACTGTCAGTCGTTTATACACTCAGTCATATCAAAGATGTATTCAAATGACGAAAGAACTGATATGCTATTTGCTTATGCAAAATCAAATAGAAATCCTCTTTTGGCAAAAAATATTTATGGTGAGCTATACCCAAATCGTCGTATTCCAAACATTCAAATGTTTAGACGATTAGAAAGAAATTTGAGGGACTGTGGTGCATTTGATAGAAATAAAACTAGAAAATGTGTTGTTACTGGAAGTATGCGGAACCAAATAAATGTTTTAGGTAAGCAAATATTACTTCATAAAGATTAACAAAGTGACGAAAATATTTTTTTTCAATTTAGGATTGGTCAGTTACAAAAATATTTCCAATCAAGATTGTTCTTTACGAGAAATTGCCCACGAACTAGGGATTTCTGTAAAATCTACCGGAAATATTTTGAAAAAGAACAAATACAAATGCTACAGGATACGCAAAGTTCATCACCTCAATGAAAGGGATTACGGAAGGAGAGTACGATTTGCGATGTGATTGAGACGTAGAAATAGGGAAGTTGGAAATATTTGTAATAAAATAATATGGACGGACGAATCAAAATTCACCAACAATGGTTGGTTTAACAGAAACATCCATTATAGGTGGAATAATACAAATGAACATTTACATAGAGAAACCAATTTCCAGGAAAGGTTCGGAATAAATGTTTGGTTGGGAATTTTGGGAACAAACATGCTAGGTCCTTTCTTTTACGAGCATCATTTGAATGGTGGGATGTATTTACATTTTTTATCCAATGAGTTTGATGGCTACCTAGATGAATTGCCACTGAACATCCGCCGTGAAATACAATATTTTCAACAAGACGGTGCCCCTCCCCATAATGCAGCAATAGTAAGGGAACATTTAGATGCAATATTCCCAAGAAAATGGATTGGAAACAATGGACCAATTGCCTGGCCAGCTCGATCCCCAGACCGGCCAGACCTGACTCCTTTAGATTTTTTTGTCTGGGGATACATAAAGGATAAAGTTTTTTCGACAACTAGTACAGATATCGACCATCTCAAACAAAAAATAAGAGATGCATGTAATAGCATTACACCCATCATGCTAGAAAATTGCCACAGAAATTGTATGGGCAGACAACTTATGTGCATTCAACAAAGAGGTCGGCAATTCGAGCATTTAATGTAGGTTATCATGAAGAATTCATTTTCTGTATTGGTTTTATTTTCACTCAAAAATTCTATATGAAATAAATTGTTTTCTGTTTGATTTCTTCTACTCTTAAGTAAGTTTATTTCCGAGGTAAATTGCTATCGTTCGTCTCTGAAACTACAGATATCTTTTATTATAGTGTAAACATAATTTTAATAGATACATTTATTCAAAGCGTCACTGATAATTTTTATATCGGAGAGTTAGGTTTTGTGGAATCCATAAACGACCTAACGACAGGACCGTAATTAAAAATTGTTGTCACTGATGATGTTAGTTATTTTAAATGAAACGTTATAAAAATATCAAGCGTGATGTACCACTGAATTGTGATTTATTTGTACTAAAACAGACAGGTCCGTATTTGAAAAGAAATGTGTGTGTTGAAACGAAACGTTTAATCAAAGAATCATTGTTACATTTTTATAGTACATTTAAAAAACATTAAAACTTTCCTTTTCCATTTTTTTATATTTTCAGAAATAACAATTCTATTCGTAATAAACAAATAACAGCATTTTTAGTTTTCCCTTTATAACTCGGGAAGGGCGAAACTCCCTGTAAATTTTCTTTGACCATTGTACTGTTCTCCACAATAGTTTTCTTTCTCCCATTTATTCGTCTTCGTATCTGTTACGGTTAAGAATATAACAATGTTACCACATGATAAAAGAAACGGCCTGTAGACCACAAGCCCAGGCACAATTTCAGGGGGTGATTTTATACACCACGGGTCATATATAATGTTGAAGTACTGGTCGAGAAACGAACGTTAGGCACTATGCCGTCAATTTTCCGCGGTACAGGTGAGTGTACAGGAGAGTAGAAATGTAAAAAAGGGGGTACTTTTTGATTACTTTATACATGACGGCACTATTCTCGTCAAAGGCAATGAAAAAAGAATGCTCTAAAACCCAGTGCTGTCAAAAAATAGCGGTACAGGGAGTCGGAATTTTTTTTTGAAATTGGCGATTTTACCCCCAGATAATCGAGATACGGCGTTGATTCAGTTAACTTTGCCTTTCCTTAAAAAACTATAATACATCTATGCCGTCAGAAAAGGGTGGTACATGGGGTCAGAAATCGCGAATCAAAACCCGATTTTCACCCCTTATGGGGGTGGTCATTTAGAATTTGATGGCACCGATTTCTAGCTTTGAGTTAACATTTATTGAGTATTCTAAACATGGTGCCGTCAAAAAATTATGGTTCATGCAGAAATAAATAAAACATTACTAAAATTTTAGAGCAAAAAATCAATGTTTTCTTATAAGGTAATTTATTTCAGGACGGCATACGGTTTTTTTTAAGCAGAAACTACTTATAATGGCTTTATAATTATGCCGTCAATAATTCATAGTACCCAATTGAAATACAGAAAAAATATAAAAACGGAAAAATTAAAAAAAAAAATGAAAATTGCCTGCACATTTATAAGAGATTGTTTTTGAAATATTATTGTGGATAGCACTTTATTAAACATTAAAAAACATAGAAAAGTTGGAGCAGTCAATTTTCCCTTGTTATATTTTATGCATTTGACGTGAAATCTCTTGCTACTTTTGGCTTATTTCACCTACCATTTTGGTCATAATTTTGGTCAAAAATTACAAAACGACATTAACAATATAATATTGACCATATTGAACAGTAATTTAAAATTGTGGTGCCGTCAACATTAAACGTAAACTCCTCGTAATAAGAGAAATTCAAAAATTTAAAGATAATCTTGGTAATACTCGTTTTCGGTCCAAAAATCGAATAGCGAACTTTCATGCACTGATATGTGATTTATTATCAAAAAAAATAGTATAAAATATATTATAATAAAATAAGTGATTAAAGATTTGTATAACAATGTATAAATCATTAAAATTTTATGAAAGATAATAAACTAGATAAAAATTATTAATTTTCATAAAAAAGGCATTAGTCTTTCATAAAGTTTTAAAAGCGTTAGTCAATCTTCATAGTATTTTTATTGAAATTCATAATAAATAGATTTAAAAAAATCAGAACATGGAACATACTATAATATTCATTCATTCAACAACATAAATTTTTCACCAATTTTTCGAGTACATGAATTTTCTTCACTAGGGAGATTATATTCTCTAAAAGTGGAGAATAGAAAGGAGATGTCAAAGTGGGGATATGTATGCGCACATGGACGACGCTCCGTTTTTCGTGCTCAAAAACTGGCGGCAATTACACGCGATGGACATTCAAGTATTCAACTCTTCAATGGATGGTCCTCACTTCTAGCGACCTAGAGACACTATCAACATATTAGAGAATAGGGATGTCTGGCTTCTCAGGAAACGAATTTTGTTTACAACGTTCTATTGTCTGCGAGAAATTATTTGCTGCCATAATTTGCCATAACGTCATTTAAAATAAATTACATTCTACGAAAAAAATAATAATCTTAACTTCTGAAAAATAAATTGAAATTCAACTAACACAAAAAATATCTAATATAATAAAGTTTAATAAATAACACCTTGTTGTGCCAAACAATAGCTGAATCTATGATACAGAGATAATTTGGAGTAATGTAGGAACAAAGTTGGATAATTTTGCCCCTTAATTCATCAGGATTTGTTGCTCTCTGGTGATCTGGGAGGCCACAATATCATACCACATGTAGATATTAAGCGATCACGAAATGTGTTTTAAAGAAATTGTGTCGCTGGTCGTGACTCGTGACATTGTGACTCGAACAACCATTCTGTTGAAACCAAATGTCCCCAAAATTAATAGGAAGTAGCTGCATTGTCGGACTAATTTGATTTCTACATGAAAAACACATTTTTCAGCGTATTGTACCATATAAAATTGACGGCATAGTAAAATATATTATCTTTGAAGGATATAGCATTGAAATAGCTGAATTTTAGGTTGTATAAAATGACCACCCCCACAAGGGGTAAAACTCGGGTTTTGATTCGCGATTTCTGACCCCATGTACAACCCTTTTCTGACGGCATAGATATATTATAGTTTTTTAAGGAAAGGCAAAGTTAACTGAATCAACGCCGTCAAGTATTCGATTAAATGGGAGTGGGGTAAAATCGCCGATTTCAAAAAAAAATTCCGACTCCCTGTACCGCTATTTTTTGACGGCACTGGTTTTTAGAGCATTCTTTTTTCATTGCCTTTTTGACCAGAATAGTGCCGTCATGTATAAAGTAATCAAAAAGTACCCCCATTTTTACGACATTTCAACTCGCCTGTACACTCTGTACCGCGGAAAATTGACGGCATAGTGCCCAACGTTTGTTTCTCGACCAGCACTTCAACATTATATATGACTCGTGGTGTATAAAATCACCCCCTGAAAATGTGCCTGGGCTTGTGGTCTATTACATATGTGGAACATAAACCTAACGTCTTATGAATGATGGTCAACATCATCAATACGTATCCATTATACGTATTTTCTGAGGCGATAAGTCCCAATTTTCAGCGTTGTATCAAGTCATACTTCAATGATCATATTTTCATTATCAAAATGACGAATCATACTCAATGTCTATATAGCACATCATAAAATATGTCAAGTAACTGATTAAAACTTATGTTTCCAATACAACGGTCTTTTCTGAGGCGATAAGTCCCAACTTTCAGCGTTGTATCAACCATTTCATATTTCATTGATCTTATTTTCATCATCAAAATGACGTTTTATGCAGCATGTCCAAAGAACATATCATATGTCAAGTAATTGATTCAAAAGTCATATGTAACCAATACTACGGTTCTTTCTGAGGCGATATGTCCCAACTTTCAGCGTTGTATCAACGTCATACTTCATTGATCACATTTTCACCATCAAAATGACGTATTATGCACAATATCCAAAGGTATATGGTAGGTACAGTCTAGGCAGCCTATTAGACCTTTTGTGCATGTTATCATGGTAACCCATGGGATCCGATAACTATAGGACAATTATTATCAAAAGCCTTTGATAGTATTTCTATACTGTTACTGAGTTTGAGATGATGCTTTGTAACTTTAATAGCAGCGACACTTATCGTTGTGTAGAATACTTCATATTGATTATATGGATCAATATCTGAACATATTTTTTCAGGTATTTAACTTACGTCAGGCAAAGTATGCAAAAATACATAACTATTTGGTCGTAAAATGTATTAGCGAAGTGGTCGAGGTGTTAGAGCGTTTGGCTTCCACCCAGACGGTCCGGGTTCGATTCCCGGTCGTGTGTCTCTGAGCTGAAGTGGTTCGGATTCCACTTTTATTTAAACTGTAGGTCCCGGATCTCCCTTGCTCGCACAAGCTCTGCTTTTGAGGGGTTTTCTCCGAAAACCTGGGAGTTTCGTAAAAAAAACCATCTTCATTACTATATTAGGAGAAATGAAAAATATGCATATTTCGTCTAATACCAGGAAAACTTTGGAGGGAAAATTTTTGTAAACATATATAAATGATACATCTACAATTGATTTTCAAAATTATCATCACCCAGGAGATATATCAACGATATAATAGTTTATATTGATCATTTCGATAAATAAATGAACGTATTTATTTAGACAGTCAACTCACGTCAGGCAAAGTATGCAAAACAGTACCCAAAAATAATTAGGTGAAATGGATCGATTCAAATATAATACTTTATTATTTACATCAATAAGTGAACATATTTTTTCAGTTATTCAACTTACGTTCGGAAAGGCATGCAAAAATACATTTTACAGTTTTATTTAGTCAGAAAATTTATTAATCTGAATGAAACGTTTTTATTACTATATTGTGGAAAACGAAAACTACACATATTTTGTCTGATACCAGGAAAACTTTGGAGAGACAAAGATTGGAAACTTATATAAATAATTCATTTACATTGGATTTTGAAAATTACCACCTCCCAGGAGATATATCCATGATGGAATAGTTTATATCGATTATTTTGATCAATAAATGAACATACTTATTTGGTTATTCAACTTACGTCAGGGAAAGTATGCAAAAATACATAGTTAATTGGTCGTTAAAAGGATAGAGTTTAATTTAATATTTTCATTACTACATTAGGAAATATGTAAAATATTCATATTTGGCCTGATGCTAGGAAAACTTTGGAAAGACGACTCTTGCAAACACAAATGAATAATACGCCTATTTTCGGTTTTCAAAATTATCATCAATGATATAATAATTTTTAATAATTATATATATTTATTGGGGCATCTAACTCACGTCTGGCAAAATATGCAATATTGTTATTTTGTCCTAATATTGATTATATTGACGAAGATGTATTTACGATTATATTTAAAAAATGAGAAATATTCATATTTATCTTGATGTCTACAAATTATTGAAGAGAAAATATTTGAAAAAGGATATAAAAATTATGTATATATGCAATCTTCAAACTTATCATCATTCAAATGATGTATTCATGATTATGCAGTACTGATAGTTGAGGCGAACGTTTGACGTGAAATGGTTTAATTTTGGTACATCATATAGTCATGAGTATGACCGAGTTTTGAAGTACGTATGTGTTAAGTTCATACATAACGCATGAGACATCTGATGAAAACCATTATATGACTTATAATCGTAAAGTTGAATGTTCACCGAGAAGTTACAAAGACCATTCGAAAGTAGACATTTAAACAATCAAAATGATGACAATTGTTCTTGGAAGATAAAGATTTTTTTTTTCGAAATATACATAACTCGAAAACTAGTCGTTTTCTGAATTGCGAAAGAATCAAGCTCATTTGACAGCAGAAAAGACACGTCTCAACAAATTTTCATGTCAATTATGTCATTTATATGCGAGAAAAATATTAAATTCCGAAATATCGGGTTTTCGCCATTTTGACGGTTAATTTGAGGTTTTGTCGAAAAGTGTTGAAAACAAAATTATTTGATTTTTTCATTATCTACAACTTTTCCATTGAACATTTTTCGCTAAAAGGTCACGTTTCGCAGCAAATCGCAAAATACATTTTTCAACGCCTAAATAGTTTTTCCTGCTCCTTGCCTGTTACTTTTTTGAAATATTTTAAGCGTTTAATTTTCGTTTTGGCACCATCCTACTAGTTTTGCAATCATTTTGGGAAGTAACAATTATTTTTTTATTTAGCACATTAAGCTAATTTCACATTGACAAAATAAAAAATATTGAAATGTATCTACAATATAAATCAATAACAGTCACAAATATAACAAATATATCACAACAAAAATACAAAAATAAAATATACAATAAAACAATGGTAGAAACTTTGTAATTCATACACATTAAAACATATAAACTGAGTAGGTAGGCAAGAGTAATAGTGACAATCATGTATGACACTCGCGTAACAGAAATATTTTCAATTCTTTTTTGAAAGTAGTAATCGTGTCGCAGGTTTTCAGAAAATCTTCTAACTCATTGTAACGCACTATGCCTTTATCGAAAATAAGATTTTTCTGAACTTTTTTTGTTTTTTGTTGCGACTCGTATATCTGCCCTTCTTCGTGTGTTGTAGTTGTGCCAACTGTTGTTGAATAATAATTCAGAAGACAGATACGATGGGGTTAATGACATTTTCATTTTATGATTAAAGTCATAGTATGGTACTCCAAGTAATGTTGAATCGAAAGCCAATTCAATGTACGCAACATGGACTTGATTGGATCATTCATTATAATTCTCGTGGATTTATTTTGCAATATCTACATCCGTCTCATCTCATTTTTATTTGCCAGGTAAAGTATAGACGAAGCAAAAGTGAAATGGGGCAATATTATCGTATTATATACTGTTTTTCTAGAGGTGTTGAAGATGGTGCCACTCTGAACAAGAAGTTTATGTTTCTTTATATTTTATTGGTAATGTATGAAATGTGATCTTTGAACGCTAAATTTCTATCGATGATAATGCCCAAGTATATAATCTTTTCCACCATTTCCACCTCCTCCTTACCAATTGTAATCATATGATTATTATCCATGAACAACGCAAACTTTTTGTCATTGCTAATCAACATAAAATAATTTTTTTGCATTAAAGCTTCAACAAACTAGCATTACACCATTGTAAAATATTTTCCAGCTCCGCGTTGAGTACATCTGTTAGGGTTTGTATATCTTCAGAACAGAAATACAGTAAAAAATGAATTTGACAGTTTTCAACTGAGTGAACAATGTCGTTGATATACAGCAGGAATGTCAATGGTCTCAATGTACTTCCTTGAGGTACCCCGTTTTTATTTATGACTTCATTTGATACAGTGTCGTTAATTTTAATTACCTGTTTTCTGTTCTGTAAGTCGAGTTTTTTTCCACTTATACCATACTTCTCTAGTTTGATAATTAGGCCCTGTCAGTTGTCGAATGCGCGTTGTATGTCAAAGAATACAGCTCCAATTATAATATTTTTGTCGTAGTTTTCCTTCCAGTCATATAGAACAATTTGCACAGCTGTTTCACAGTATTGCCAACATATTTATTGGTCTTGAATCACAAGCTTTATTAGAGTTGTTGACCTTAGGTATGGGTATAACTGTTACTGTTGACAGCTTAAAGGCTCTCATTAAGCCGTATCTGCTCTATGACATTGCATTATGGGGCCTGTAGACGTGTTTTTGGCGTCTGTAGACGTGACGAACTTGTTAAGCTGACTGTGGATGATTTTGGAAGCACCAGAGTTTTGGTTAGATTGAGGTATACTAAAAACAAAAAGAACAGGGTATTTGTCATTCCCAAAGGAGGACTTCCTTTTGATGCCTATGGTTTATACCAAAAATACGTAGATTCTTCATTGGTTATAGGAATGGTAACTGTGTAAAACGTTGTTCATACTATTGGAGCTGTTCCATAGAAAATTGCAGCTTTCTTAAAATTGGAAAATCCTCAGCTCTACACCGGGCACTCGTTTCGCAGAAACTCGGCTACTATGCTTGTGGAAAATGGTGGCGATCTACTATCGGTAAAAGAACTTGGAGGTTGGAACTCCTCTACGGTGGCGGAGTCGTATATTGAAAATTCAGGTTCAAAGAGAATGAAGATAACGAGACAACTATTTCATAGTAATGAGGCCACACCGACAACAAGTTCAAATACTGGTGCTATAGATGGTAAATCTCTCATCGATGGAATAGAAATTTCAGATAATAGCAACTGTCAAATTACTTTTCAAATTTATAAATAGTTAGTATTATTATAATTATTGTTATTGTAAGCAGAATAAAGTTTTGAAAAAAATATTTGAACAAAATCTTAAAGGACGGAGGCTGTTAATATCAACTTTTCAATTGTCATCTGAAAACTGTTCAATCAAAATAACAGTAAGGGATTACGAAAAAATCATTACACATTTTGGCAGCGGGCTGACGGACTACAATTCAAGAATCCTAGATGCAATATTTTCTTTGCTAGCGCAATTTCTCCATAATGTTAGAACATCCCCAACTATTACACTGATGCATTTCCTAGGGGAGAATTGTTCAGTCTTCATGCATACTAAATATAATATTGTTCACTTTATCCACCACAGAAGAGTGAGGTGAACGGTATGAGAAACATCCAATTTGATTTTATGAATTCCTCTATAGCTAGAAAATTGTTTCCGATTAGAGCTGCAGGTTACGCAGAGAGTTTGGAATGAATTTTGGTTTTAAAATTTTCCATAAACAGTGTTTCAGGTTGGGTAGCAACCCAACCGTAGTACTTCGAAAATCGTATTTCTTCGTTAAGTGATGTGATAATTAAAACTTCTACACAGCTAGACAGGTTACAAACTTGCATTTAGGTTCCCTTTTATAACAAAGACGATAAACAACGATTCTATTTGAAAGATGAAATAAATAATAAAATCATAAGTGCCTTAGGAGTTCAAAAAGGTTTTCAATAAAAGGTTCTTGCAATAATTCGTCTATAAAAGTCATTATTGATGAGAAATGTAGATGAAGCAAAGTTTTGGTGGCAAATGGAATGAAGAATTACATTCATAACCTAATATGGGATAATAATATTGCTTTAAAAATGATTGATACCTACACATTTCTCTTATGAAAATTCTATTGAAAAAAAGTTCAGTCTATTACGGATGCAGTTAGTATACCTGAATAGTTCTTTTTTAGTCAATTTACGGGATCTGTATCCACCAATTTGAAATCATTACCCCCCAAGAATAAATCTACAACTAGATGATTTATTGTTTCAAACTGTGATTTTCTGTGTGTGTCAGAACAATAGAAAGCAACAAAGAAACAAAGAAAATATGAACAGGATGTTCATAAAGTCAGTTGTGGAATCATCTGCGACTGAAAGTTGGAATTTAGTCGCTGTTTTCCATCGTACAAGATAACCTCTCTTGGAAGGGATTCATGTTTTAAAGAGAAACATTCTCAATTGAAAATTGAATCAATACATGACTCCTCGGGAAATGGAAAAACCCTACGATAAAATTGAAGTTACTCTTTTGTAATATCTAACAGAAAACAACTACTTTCCCGGCTACGGCCACGCTGGATATTGAACTACATCTGATAGATATTGAGAAAGACCCTATATAACTTGAGAGAAAAAATCTGAAAGTGAAAAATTGCATTTTCATTCAGATAGTTGATTATTTATTAAATGTCCAGTTCCCATTGGAGATTCTTATCTATGAATGAGATAAGGGAGAATGTTATTCAGAAGTATCAATCACAGAAAATCGCTCATTTCAATGAAATCAACATGCCATACCCACGACAGGTTTTATGTCAGAAAAATATTGTCAAAGTTTCACCGCACAAGAAATAGTCCAACAATTCCTCATTACAGTGTGAAATTGCTTCTGAAGAGTATGTTTTCCAATTCTTCCGACCTCCCTGATGATCTTAGAAGAGTGAAATAGATTTTTGTCGACCAAAATGTATTGGAGGCATAGCGAAAGAGATGAAATTCACGCATCAATGGAATGAGCGATTTTCTGTGAGTGATACTTCTAAATAACATTCTCCCTTATCTCATTCAGAGATAAAAATCTCCAATGGAAACTGGACATTTAAAAAATAATCAACTAACTGAATGAAAATGTAAATTTTCACTTTCAGATTTTTTTTCTCAAGTTATATAGGGTCTTTCTCAATATCTATCAGATGTAGTTCAATGTCCAGCGTGGCTGTAGCCGGGGAAGTAGTTGTTTTCTGTTAGATATTACAAAAGAATAACTTCAATTTTATCGTAGGGTTTTTCCATTTCCAGAGGAGTCATGTATTGATTCAATTTTCAATTGAGAATGTTACTCTTTAAAACTAGAAAGACATTAGACAGTTAGATGTTCTGAGAATGAAAAAATGTCAGTTAGGTTCTCGAAAAATGGTGGTGTTGCGTTAAATTAAAATACTGATAGTACTTTAAAATGTGATATTTTAAACTTAGGTTTTGTATGGAATACGTTTTTAAATGCTGCGGTATGTTTTACCGCTTGTGAAAGTATCAGTAATATGTATTTATCGTCCACCTGATGGAGATTTTGATTCATTATTGAATCTGTCAAATGGCTTTTTGCTTCATATAACTGAAAATAATCTCAATACTATGATTGGAGGTGATTTTAATGTAGACAGCGCTAAGCTACGGAGCATGAATGATTTTTTTTGGAGTTCTGCCACAAAAAGAAGGATCTTGGATATAGATAATTTTCTGGTGAGCGACGATCTTAATTATTTGGAGACATCAAATATAAATTTGTGCCTGTCAGACCATTTTGCACAGCTCCTAAAGGTGCATGTACAGGGAAAACTGGAGGTTGGGGACACTAATAACAGCCGTATGCATAGTCATTTCCAGCGACTCGCCAGGGTTTCGCCGCTCGCTACACAAGAACTACAATGCACAGTTGAGCTCCAAAAACGTGGTACATCGCCAGCATTTCGCCAAAATGCGACTTATCGCGTAGTTGTCACTTTTTTGGAGCTCGACTGTGCATTATAATCCTTGTGTAGCGAACGGCGAAACTCTGGCGAGTCGCTGGCGATTGACTATGCATAATAGTTCCAATATTTCCATGTTTCGTAGAAACTTTTCAGAAACAAACACTTCAAAGTTCTTAGAGTTTTTAGAAAAGGAAAACTGCGCGGATCTTACTGAGGAAACATATCCAAATGCAGCTCATGAAATATTTAATACAATATTAATGTATTATATTGACGTAGCTTTTTCTATGCAGAAAACAAGCTATAGGAGGAATTTTAAACACAAAATTGTCACCTGAATTGATAGATTTTAAAAACGAGTCACTCTTTATAACGAATTTCAAAATACAGATGAAAATTTCAGAAAAGGTAGAAACTTATAGGAAACAACTGAGGGAACATAGAAGATACACTATAGATCAAAGAGTTTATAGCTAGAAAAATATAACTCAAACAACTTGGTAATATATTGATGAAATCCAAAAAAAAATTTTAGAACTGAAGTTACTATTCTAGAAGTAGGAGAAGAACTTCCTAAAGATATCGCTGCTGGAAAATTTGGTAGTTATTTTACACAGGATCATAGGTCAAGCTGTAGTAAAAATAAGAGACTCCTTTCTCACAAAATCAAAGACGCAAAAGGCCTATACCACTTTTTATAAGATAGTTCGTGAATGAAACTCCCGGTTTTTGCCCCAGCAACATCGCTTTGTTAAAAGTAGAGATCAATATCTACAATTTGTTTATTTTGAATTTCCACCTAAAACGTGGCAAATGTGTTGAAAATGTCACTGGGTGTTGATCTAAATGCTTCAAAGTGCCCGAACTCAACTCGAGTTAACTTCAGTGCGACTTCGGGTGAATTCAGACGCATTTTGGCGTTTTGATCAACGTTCCTACCCCTCAGGTGAAAATCCAAAATATGCAAATTGTAGATATTGAATTCCAGTTCCAGATGCCCTTTACAGAATTTGAATTTGACGACTTTATTTCAATTGGCGCATCTTTCAAGATGTGCCCTTAAATTGTTTATAACGCGATTGTGCAAAAACCACACATCGGACAGAAAACATCTTGCGCACAGTTGACCCACATATTATTATCTATCAGTTCCCGAAATATTGTTTATCCAGCTTCAGATTTATAAAAATAATAAATTTTTGAAAAATGGTCTCTTTTTCGAGGTTTTCCCGGATTTTCTCAGTGGAAAATGCACCGATCCGGTCGTATGAAAATCCTTTTCGTAGGTTTTAAATCTCTACAAAAATTCCATTGGCTGTAAAACGTTTACTCGAATAATCGTTGAGATATTTCTAAAAAACCAAAAAAGTTGTAAATTTTTCACTATTGCTTTTTTAAAAAATTCCACAAAGCGATTTTGCTGGGGCGAAAACTGAGGTTTTCATTGAAAATTAGTATAGGCCATCTGCGTCTTTTATTTCGTGGGGAAAAAACCTCTTTAGCTTGGTCTACATTACCCAAGTAGCACACCTATATTGGTAGAATATTGTTACAATATTGTGAACATATTGGCAAAATATTGGAAATGCAATATTGGCGAGAAAAAAAATGTGAACATTCGGCGATATTGGTCGAATATTACTTGAATAATATTGGCGAAATATTCTCGATGCAATAATGGCCACAAAATATTCAGCAATATTGCTTCAATATCGCTCGTGCAATATTGGCAAATTGTTCGAAAGTTATATTGTCGAGAAATAAAATGTGAATATTTCGCGATATCGGTCAAATATTGTTTAAACATTTGGAAAATGATATTGGTGAAATATTCTTGAGGCAATAGTGGCCTCAAAACATTCAGCGATATAGGTACAATATCACTTGGATATATTAGTAGAAGTGAATTATTAAATGTTGAATAACTCGGAACTTTTACAATGACAGTTCTTCAGTTAATCAAGTCAGAAGACAGCAGAGTCTGCCTTTTGGTCGTTATAACCACTGTAGTATGAGTTGTCTTGAAAATAAGTTTTCGAAGTATTTAATATGTTTCCATAGGTTTAAGAATACGTTCTATATGTAGAGCCACCTAGCGGGTTTTTATTCAGGTTTCATCATAATATATTTCAATATGGATTCTAACAATATGAGGACAATGTTGTTTTAACGATATTGGTAAATATTATTGAACCAATATTGACCCAATATTAGTTAATTCGATTCTTTGAATATTGGCAAAATAAAATTCAACCAATATGACATCAAACTTGGATATACAATATAGTTTTTTATTCCTAGAATCGATATGAGATGAATATTGGAATTGCAATACTAATTCTAGATGTTGGAAACAATATGAAGACAATATTGTTTTATCGATGTTGGTAAATATCATTCAACCAATATTGACCCAACATGAGTTGATACAATTTGTTGAATATAGTTGAAATAATATTCAAGCAATATGTTATTAAATTCGAATTTACAATATAGTTCTTCATCCCTAGAATCGATATGAGTGGAATATTGGGATTGCAATATTTATTCTACATGTTGAAAACAATATGTAGACAATATTGTTTTATCGATATTGGTATGAATTATTCAACCAATATTGGCCAATATCATATGTAACAATCTACATTCAGAATAGGTTGAACCAATATTCCACCAATATTTTTAATATAATATTGTTTTTTCAATATTCAACCCATATTGGATCAATGTTATTTTTTCATTTACAATATATCTATATTGGCCCAATATGAAACCAAGATTCAGCCAATATGATGTGCTACCTGGGTAGCATCTCGAAGCTGAGTTTGAACTGTCCTAGCTGTTACAAAACGTTGTCTTAATGCTGAATGTCTTAAAAATCGATCCTGGTTCTGAGTTGTTATTCGATTCCTTCCTTGTTCCGGCCTGCGACCATGAATCCCAGTCTCTCTGTGTCTTTGTATGACTCGTGAAACGGTTGTGTGACTAACATGAAATCGTTCTCCAATTATTCGGTAACTCCAACCTTCCCCAAACATTATTACTGTTTGAGCACATTCTTCGCGTGTAGGATTTCGTGTTTCTCGTTGCATATTCGTTAATAAAAGAATTTGCAAAAAAGGACTAACACTGACACTATGCATTTGTATTTGACGATTACTCTTTGTTGTACCATAGACTGATACTAATATGTCTAGATACACTCTGCTACTTTCGTAGTGATAATGCTAATTAAATTCAATAAAATCATGTAATGCTATAAAATAGTGTTTCTCGAGTAATAGGAAATATAATGAAGTGAATCAAAAAAGAAAATGTTGAATAAAGATAAGGCTAAAGAGTAAGTTAAATTCTAACTTGATAATGTAACTGTTACACTGTACATGGTGTTACAAATTTTATGGAAAAAACGCGCTATTATTGCTACACCCGGTATTTATAAAATGAAGGTTTTTATGCGCCTAAAGTTTACACACCAAAGTTCAGAAGAAAATAGCATGTCATTAAAAGAAACGTCCAAATCGGACAAGGTGTTTTTACGAAAATGTATCTTAAACTTTTGCCTAATTTTTGGTTGTGCGTTAATTTCTTGGGAAAGTGTATATTATTATTATTAATATTACACGAAAATGGAATATGAAAGCTGAAATAGTTCGTCAAACTCTTCATTTATTTGATATAGGACTACCCGATAACACAACACGAAAATCTTGTCATTGGTCAATTCAACACTGAAAATGAGAAAGAGTGATACAACTTGAGCCGATATAGATCGGATCTAAAGAATTACCAAGAGAAACTCGTTAGGATAAAGAGATTTCCGATCGGATCAACTAAATAGGGCGACTGGGTACCTAATAAGATCCGTTACTCACAATGCAACTGTTTAGATTTCAATTTCAACTTCATTTAAAGAGAGCAAATTTGATAGTCAATTCGGTGTAACTTTGGTCAACAAACCCTTTGAGTTTTCATCTTCAAGGTAACAAAGGAAGCGAAATCAAGTGATCTTCGAAGAATATACTAATAATAATAAAGAGATTTTTTTATCGTCGGCGTATTTCAGCTGTTAGCTGCTCCACTCACCGAGACTAGAAAAAAAATTATGAAAGAAAAAGGATAGGAAAGAAAACCAAAGAAAAACAAATTTTCAGTGAAAACGGTGTAATTCGACTGGAGTCAGAAGTCGGATTTTCAAAGAAATAGTGAATTGTGGACAGTCTACGTGTTGCAAAAAAAATACTGATAGACCTTTTTTGCGTAAAATAGACTAGTGGTCGGTAAAAAAGTGTTTGCGAGATGAATAATTCGAATTTCGAAACAATAAACTGATGAACGTTCGGTCTGAAACTGATTTCCCGTGAAAACACAGATAAAAAAGATTTCTTCAATCAAAAATATAGATACTCTTGAATAGAATAATCTTCTGAAAAGAATAATAATTATTTCTAGTTGATGAATATACTCCCAATTCAAACTGATTGAGATGTTTGCTTCTTTACATAAATTCTCTTGAAATGACTCGTGAAATTAATTTGCTTGCAGTGAAAACATTCTACTCTTCATCCTAAAAAAACACTCACATTAACTCATTGTGAAACATAATCCTCTTCACACAAGAATATAATTCCTTGGTAGATGTCACTACCCGTGCCACGTGACACATTCAACCAATGAGCGATCAAACTATACAATAAAATGCACGGCATAAGTGCTCCGACCAATGCTGGGTTATTACCAATTTCGGATGAATAATCGTTGAATCGCTACCTATTTTAATGGGTATTCTATTTACGTAAGTTTGCCTTCTTCCTGTCTGTCATTTAAACTCATCGCCATTACAGTGACCGATTACAGAGCGTGCCGTGCCGTGCAATTTATTGTCGTCTAGCAATCAAAGCAGGTGGCGGTACCGCGACCTGTCAATACGACTTCCATTTCGACCATTTCATTCAGTTTGACCATTTGGTTTGGAGGTTATGAAGCTATGCGTACCTATATCTGTACCTCAGAGGCAAACTATTTTAAGTCCAAATATGTCGAAAATGTGTTGAAAATGTTCCTCCATTTCTTGAAAATACTTTTGTACCTACGTTCGTTTGAATGAAAGTTCAATAAACTAAACATTGTTTTGCATTAGTGTTACTTTCCTTTATTGGACTCAACTTGCAGTTAGGTTCGAATAACAATATTTTTATTTTAGCCAAATTATGTTAAGTCACTTTAAAGAAAAATTTGATTATTTCTTTTTAAATGTAAACATCTGCTATGGAAGACACTTTTCTTATCTTAACAATTTCAAAATTTGAAAGTATTGTCTCTACTAATTAGACAGAGACTTAACATAATTGATCAAAAGAACCTTTAAACATATCTCCTGTGAAATGCAAATTTTTGACTTAACATAGTTTGCCTCTGAGGTACAGATATGGATGTTAGTTTTATACCTAGTGAAAACTGTTTCTATACAATAAAAATGCAATATCGAAAATTGAATTTGGCTCATTATGGGCCAGGTGTGTCTTCTACAGTTTTGTGTCTAATAGTGAGTGGCGATGTTTATGTAATCAATCAAACTGCAATATGCGTCACTACTAATGAGTTTTATTGAGAATACAGTTATTAAACTTAAAACTATTGTCATATAAAACCATTACTTATACCTAAATTATTCTTAGTTGTGAATCTATGCTTTGTTTAATCTATTCAATGTTTCCAAAATGAAAATGGCTTCCATTGTATATTTTATAACCAAGTGCAAAGTGCAGATTGGAACTCAACCTTTAAGTTGATAGAAGAATAGCATTCTTTTTTTAAATTGCAATATTCTTATCTCAACGTACTGCCATGATTCAACAAAAAAAGTCCCCATTATTGAAGCTAAAATATTCTTGTCTCAACCAACTTATGAAGCAAGTGTTCACTTGTTCCAAAATATTTTCCTTGTGATCAATTGAAAGAAAGGGAACTCGAGACAGCTGGTAAGAAGGCCACTCTGCAGAAAATACTTTCAGAAGGACGAATAGAAGAAGGAGAGGACCCCGAAACCTTGTTATTGAAACTTTCTGGAATTGACTTAAGATCGGTAATGAATAAACTCGAAGGAAAATTCGAATAGTTTCAAAGAACAACTTCAACAGAATTCGAATAGTTTGAAAGAAGGACTTCCGAATAGTTTGAAAGAGGAACAAAAAAATTCGAAGAATCTTTCATGCCAGAAAATGTAATGGAGCGACTAGCGGTTCCGTCATTCTTGGATGGACTCCGTGAACAAAAAAAACATACAAGCTTTGACACTAGCCCGTCCAACACATCTCATAGACGCACTAGCACGCATTCTGGAATATGAGGCCGCAAAACAATCCTGCAAGATTCAGAGCAAAGTCCGCCAGGATAAAGTTCAGGATAACAGGAGCCTGCTAAATTGGAAGCAGTCATAAGAAAAGTGATAAAGGAAGTGTTGCCCGAGAAGAGACTGATCAGATGCAGGAAATGTTGAAAAATTGGGCATGTGCGCAGATGGAATCTCCAATCATCTGATGTTATTCATGATGTAGAAGCCTCTGAAGAAGCTAGCCACTCGCGCTAGCGAAACGTTAGAAAGAAATTCCAAAAAACGACGGCCTTCAAACCCGAGTGAAAATTGTGACACTGATAACTCATATGATGTTCATGTATGCGACTTTGAATGGTCTACCTGTCTGACCTACATATACTCTGTGGCATAATTTATAAACTTCTGATTTTTTATATTAAAAAGAAAATAAATTCCACATATGCCAACCACATTTTAGAAGAAGCTTTTGACTTTGATGATAACTTCGAAATTTTTCCTGTCGAAAGTTGAAATACCTAACCGCTCCTCACATTCCCACAAAGTAGAAAATTAATATGTGGGAATGTGTAGTCGCTATCATATCAGCCTGCAGAAATTCAAACCGAACAATTCCTTTTTGCTCGGCTCTCGAGACGTTCTTTGAACATTACAAGATTTACCTCCTAAAAGAAAAAAAATATTATTCCGGAAACAGGTTGTTTCCATGATATCAAGAATGAAAGTGTAACGTTATTAAAAAGAAGTTGAATGAAATACACCTACATGATATTCCAATTAAAAAAAAAACAAAATACCGACGTTTGAAGTTTTTTTTGTTGTACTTCCTGTACAATTTGTTCCAAACTCACAGTTTTCATAAATAACATCAACATATCGACTGAAGATTCAATAAATATCTTGAACAGAGAGAATTAAAAAAAAATATATTAACGCAATTTTTGGAAATATACTGGGTATTTTATTACCAAAAAAAAACGATTAGCCACGTTCTAACGGTGCACCCTGATGAATAAGAATAATTTTGGAAGATAGCCTTAAGAGCAAACACTACCTTGGTATAACGGGAATTGGTTTTACTCCTACAGTTTTTCTTTAGCAAACGACTCAATATTTTTGTGTAAATTCCGGAACCTAAGTGATTTTTGGTTATAATAATTGAAAGAAAATTGAAATAACATGATAAATAAAAAAAAATTGAGAGATTCCGGAATTCTTATGGGACCACCGAGCCCACACGAAAAATGTATCTTTCATGAAATCAACGGTTTTTGATTAAAATGGATTCTACGATCGGGAAATTTATATCTGATTTGTGCTGTAATCGACAACGAACAGGTGCTGTGTTGCCAATGTTCTTCAAGTTCATTATTTTGACTCCCATTCTTGATAAGTATGCCTACAAACCTTAACTGGAAGGGGTGAGGAAGAAATATCTTCGGTGTGACGCGCTGAAGGTATGGCTCTTAACAGTTTTCCAAAAAAAATCAAAATAGTGATTCTGAACAGAACAATTGACCAAGAGAATTATGATGACTCACCCTGTAGATAGATTGATAGAAGTGTACAACTGAGACACAATAAAAAAACAGTATCCAACTTCTCTGTACTTTCCAATTTTCCAATTTTCATCATCTTTTGAATTCCGTGCTGTTGTTTTGATTCATTTATTTGTGTGCATTCATTTTATATACTACGACATTGTTTTTGAATCAATTCAATTTTTGAAACAAATAGCTGTAATATTCTGATAGAAATCCCACCTGTTGATCGAACGGAAACAAAAATTCATCGTATACGGATTGAAGATTTTCCGATTTCCCGTTTTATTCTCTGTTGGGAAAGTTTATAGTTGAGTTGTCACAACTAGTAATGGTCTCTTTCATGCGGAAAATTGATCTTATTTCAGATAGATGACACGGAAAAGATTCGAGGTGGTGGAAAATATTCTTATTTTCGAATGTTCTGTTATGTTCTGGTTCCCACGGAAAGGAAAATCCAAGAAAAGAATAAAAATTGACTAGCAAGAATTAGTGTCACCATTACAATTCGATGTTCCAATAAGATGTCGAAGGAAGGGATTTTTGAATTACCCGAATAGATATTTTTCCTTCAATGTCATTTTTATCAATTCATGAATATTTGTATTAATTACCATAAACACTATCAATTCACTGTATCTAAACTTAGTGGACACTATTTTTGGGCTCGTCTGTATGCCAAAATAAATGAATAAAGAAATACGAAAACAAGCACTGGCTACAATCGAAATTTTCATTTCCAAGCGAATGTTATTTCTAAGTAGCAAAAGCTTCTTGACATTATCTTTTGTATGTTCTAACTTTCCACATTCTGAAAATGAAGTAAATATAAATTCAAGGAAACCTGTACAAGTATAGAAGAGCAAATTAATCAATCAATTTTTCCCGAAAAGATAACGCGTTTACAAGATTGTTGTCTTGAATAAAAATGCTAAAATTTTGTCAGTAACGTTTCGTAAAGTTCAAATTAACTAAAAAATACTTCTCTTTTCCAAAAAACATTTTATCATTTGCCCTTCCACACTCGTATAGATTTCCTTGATTTAATTTTTTTTTCATTTTGATTTTCAATCTATAATGAACAAAACCTTGGTCGCATTAGGTTGTTTTTCCAGAACGTTGATCTTCAATTCTTGGCATATAAAAAAACAAGAACTTTATTAAGCCTTCCTGTGAACGCCTATCTATCCATTTGGTAGCTCAATTATTACATAATTCAATGTTACTCGGGAACTATTTAGGGAGCTTTGAAGCTCAGTCAAGAGTTTAATTATTTTTTAACGGATGACATGCGAAAGTAAACGTAATTAAATAACTTCTATTAAAAGTTGTGTCGGTAAAATGTGTGAAATAATTCACTGAACTAGTGGTTAGTTTCACTATACCACGTGTTTCAAGTTCAAACCTGACCACTGGGATCTCGAACACTATAACCATAGTATAAAGATTGAAACCTCGTTCAGTTGTAAGACATACTAATGCAATTTCGAGAATTTTCAAGGACGGTTTCATCAAAATAACACACACCTGAATTAATAAATAAATAACACATGCTAAATAAACTGTACGAATATGGAATACGTGAACCAGCCCTCAGTCTCATAAAGATATACCTCGCAGACAGGAAACAGTGAATTCATCTCATAATAGTGAAGTATCAAAAACTATAAATGTTTAGCATGGGGTGCCCCAGGGTTCTGTGCTGGGGCCACTATTGTTTATCATATACATGAATTATTTGCCAGCATTTAATGAATAATGATTAGCATTTTATGTATGCAGATGACTTCACTCTTCTGATGAAAGACAATAAGCTGAATAAAATAGAGCAAATGACAGAGGAAGCACTGTCACAAATGGAAACTCATTCCAATTCGAATGTTATGTCCTCAAATAGAAACAAAACAAAGAGTAAAACATTCACAAGAAATCGAGGAACAATTACTGAAACAACAGTAAAACTACTGGTTTTTTATATTGATAAGCAACTGAATTGGAAAGAAAATAATAATGAAATCTAAAAACAACAATCCAAGAGTCAATTTGTACTGAAAAATCTCAAGGCATTTTATGGGCCGTGGTAGTCGGCTGGTAGAGCGTTCGCCTCTTAAGCGTAGGGTCGTGGGTTCGATTCCCAGTGGTCATCGGTCTCGTGCATGGCATCAGACGTTAAAAGGTGAGGACTGACTTCTGAAGGTTGAAATAATAATAACAACAATAACATTATTTTATTTATATTGGAGAAAGTTATTCAACCCATATTGGATAAAAATTGAATGTGACAATCTACATTGAAAATAAATTGAGTCAATTTTTCACAAATATTATGAATATAAAATTGTGTTTCCAATTTTCAGCCATATTGGATTAATATTATTTTTACATTTACAATATATCTATATTGGCCCTATAAGAAATCAATATGGGGGTAGTCATAATTTCTTTCAGGTCTTGTCCCGAGGACTATTATATTGATAATATAGGCATATAGAAAAGTTTCCATTGTTAAATCATTTCATCAATATCTGAAATTCCAGTTGATATTATTTTAATCGAAATTAGATTCATCAAAATAAACTTTTGAGAAATAACGATATATTTTGAATTTTAGTTTTTTTCCAATAACCGTATACTACAAAAGGCTGCTATTTTGTATGAGTGTCCAAGACTCTTTACATCCACTACTTTTATACCAGACGAAGATTATGTCTGTTATTGTTTTACTCTGGGGGATAAAATGAGTGGTTTTATTGACCAGTTGATGAAGACCAAAAGAGTTCAAAACTTCTATTTGGTACCAAGAAATGTCTATATGAATGACTCCGACAGGATAGAAAATTACAAGTAGCCAATAGGACGCCGAATCAGTCTTCTAGTTCATTGAAATCTAGAAGAAGGCAATGTTTTTTCAAAAAATCATCAATCGGATGTTTCAAAAAAATGTCAATGTATTTAGAATTCTTACAAAATATATTATTCTGTCATCTCAATTAGGTATTGCCAAGTAGGTGCATTGGTCATTGTGGTGGCTAAGAAGCCAGCAATTTTTCCTGATCTTACACTGCTCGCTTTTTTATTAAGACATTAAAATAACACTGTCTAGAAGAATGAACCTGGTTGTATTGGGTTGACCAAAGGACATATATTTAGAGTTAAAAAAGAATTAATTCACCTGCCAGGATATCATCTATTCAAAAAATTCTTGTATTATTGTTATGACACACTTCACTAGTTATTGAAATCGTCCCTCAGTTTACCTAGACACTGAAAATTAGCTCTGCTGAAATGAAAGTACAAATACGTTTCAATGAAATATTTCAGATATCCAATATGAACCATATAAAGGTTATAGAATAACACATTTCATGGTTAATATACACGGAGAAATACATTGTACAGATTTATAGAGGTGTTTATGAAAATTGTGATCATAAAAATAGACTTACTTGGATGCCAGATAAGAACAAGAGAAAAGAGAACTTAAAACAAGCAAGCACCTCGACTTATGGCAAATAATAGGGATTAGGTATTATCGATAAGTTTTTGAACAGATGGTGGTCTGAAACAGTTTCCGCTTGTGTGATTTCACCGTTTTTAGGGAGTGACGTTAGAATGATAAAATAACCAATGTACGTTTAGGGATCTGATGGTATGAATAATTTGTCCGAATAATTTGAAAAATACATCTTTGGGTATCTCAAAGATAGTACTCATTCGAAATATTCAGGTATAAGGTAGCTATTTGTCTATTAAGAAGTTGTACTATACTATAAAACAGTGTATGCAAGGGTTTGGTAGTCCCTAATTTTTTGGTTCGTTTTTCACTTTGAGTGAATAAAAAAATAAGTGAATATTGATAAAGATGTTATCTATGTTCTCTTTTTCTCACTTTTTCAAAATTTGATTTAGTTTTTTCTGAAAAATATCGCAAAAGTCCATGTTTTTTGATGATTTTCCCTTTTTTTAAAAGAACCAAATCAAATTTCGAAAAAGGGAGAAATAGGGAACATAGATTAGATCTTTACCGATACGTTCAAATTTTGTCATCTCCTAATAATGAAAAATAAACCTTGAAAGTGAAGGACAACGAAACCCTTGCATATTTTGCATGCGGATAGTAGCGCCACAGTCTTTCATTTTGTAAGGTACCACTTCCACTTAAAAGGAGAAAATAAAGCATTTGCGACCCAAGTGTTTTTTAATGCCCAATGCGAAGCAGAGTGTAACTCCTGTTATAAACTAACATTTCTCGAGAAACGTCATCTTTGCATTGAGATCTGAAAGGTGTTCCCTGATTTAAATCGAAACAAAAATTTCAGCTATGATATTTAAAGAGCATTGCAAAGATGTTCCTGTAGAAAATTCAGTCAAGTATCACAGATATAGGGGGTAGAAGTTGTTCTCTGTTGGATACTTGCCAAAGAAAATACCTATTTATGCGGAACATTGGATCAATTTTGCATTATTATTGATGAAATAAAATCAGGTAAAAAACATTTTTAAAACCAAGCTTTTATTCAAATGTACTAAAAAGTTAAAAATAATTTCTTCAGATGTGGGACGTAGGTTATTCTGTGAGGATATTATTTTTTAATTTTTTGTGCATTTGAATAAAAGCGTGTCTTTAAAAATAATATTTTCTCTGATTTCATTCAAAATTTTTTAATTCTCAAGCAGAATGTATAGTTGCCGTTATCTTGGATTTTCAAATGTTGATAATGTAATCATGATATCCAACCTCAAAAACACTCACATACCAATTTTCAAAAGACACGGACCATAATCATAGAACTCGTCAGCCATCTTGATAATATGAGTTTTTACAATAAGATCATAATCTCCGACCCTTAAAATCCCCAAATAGCAATTTTGAATACAATCTGACCATATTTACAAAACTTGTCAGCCATCTTGGAGCCGCCATATTTGCTAGGAGTTTTTTACTGAAAAATCATAATCTTCTTCCTCGAAAATTCCCATATAGCAATTTTGAATAGAATCTGACCATAATCACAAAACTCGTCCGCCATATTGGAGCAGCCATATTCAATTTATGAATTCTGACGAAAAAAATCATATTTTTTTACCCCGAAATTTCCCATATAGCAATTTTGAAAAGAATCTGACCATCATTACAATACTCAGCAGCAATCTTGGAGCCGCCATACCGAATTTATGAATTTTGATAAAAACACATACCAATTTCTAATCGAATCGGACTATGATTACAAAACTCGTTCGCCATCTTGGAGCCGCCATATTCAAATTATGAATTTTGACAAAAATATTATAAACTCCATCCCCACAAACCCCCATATATCAAGTTTGAATCGATGGACATGCCGCAGAGTCTTTGGTCTGAAACCAAAAATGATTTATTGGTCATACCAAACGATCATCAAACCCATGGTCTCCTACGCCTCACTGGTATGGTGGCCAAAAATTCAACAAATTTCAGCACAAGTCATGCTGCAGAAAGTGCAGCGGCTAGCTTGTCTGGGAATAACAGGGGCAATATTTACGTGTCCCACTGTAGCCTTAGAGGTAATGCTAAACCTTCCGCCATTGCACCTATGTGTAATGAAAGAAGCAGCAAACAGTGCCTTCAGACTGAGCCAGACAAAAAACTTAAAAGCGGGAAATCTGATTGGACACTTGAAGATATTGGAACACATTCCCTTAGAAGCCATGTCTAAACCGACAGATTTCATGCCAGTTAGGTACGACTTCGAAATGCAGTTTGAAGTGGTCATAAACAGCCACCAAATATGCACAGAGAACGGACCTCAACTGGGAAGGGATGCATCAGTGTGGTTCACAGATGGATCTAAGATGGATGAAAGGGTTGGAGTGGGCGTTACAGGACCAAATTTTAGGCTCTCAAAACTCCTTGGTAACACCCAAACCATCTTCCAAGCAGAAGTACATGCTATAGAAAGAGGCACTCGAAGGGCAGAAATCTATATACTATCAGATAGCCAAGCAGCACTAAAAGCTCTGAGGTCATACACCTGTGAGTCTAAGCTGACTTGGGACTGTAAAAAATCCCTGAGACAACTGGCAACAAACAATCAGGTCACCCTGATGTGGGTGCCAGGTCACAAAGGAATTAAAGGTAACGAGCAGATTGCCTTGCCAAAGAAGGGTCAAACACACAATTTCCCGGCCCAGAACCCTTCTGTGGACTCTCCAAAGCCCACTTGAAAGAGGAGTTCCGACGCTGAGAAACCGATGAAATGAAATCTCACTGGAATAAAGTGCCAGGACAAAGACAAGCGAAAAGACTAATGTGCCTATCGCCAAAGAAAGCTAAACAGCTTCTCGAGTTAGACAAGAAAGACTTGAAGATGGTAACGGGACTCCTCACTGGACACTGCCCTCTGGGGTACCACCTCAAAAAGATGGGTAAATCAGAGAGTGATAGTTGCCGCTACTGCGAGAACTTCGCGGAAACTGCAGAACATTTGCTTTGCGAATGCCCAGCGCTTTTCTGCAAGAGGCTTAAGTTCCTGGAAGGGACCTTTTTAACGCCCTCCGACATCAGGAACTTATCTCCCAGGAAACTGATAAACTTCACAAAAAGTCTCGGAAACCCGGGCCTCGAATAGACCAAGGGTCACGCACAAAAGAACTTATAGGTCGAAGTGCTTGTGAGGCTGCACAGCCTGTACGACCCCCCCTACAATCTACAATCTAGCAGGTAACACAATTTTCACAATTTAGAGCATAGGTTGTCTATATGTGGAGTCCAGGCCAATTTGTCATCCATAGTTAAACCTAGCTTGCTTACCTATTCAGACATTTCGATCGTGTTGTCAGTGTTTTCAAACTTAAATTTTGCCTACGTAATGCACGGGTTTTAGAGGTGTTTAATTTCAGGTTATTCATTTTAAACCACTTCAGCACAAGTTCATAGGTTTTTTTAGCTTTGCTTTTCAAGGCAATCAAGCCTACCAAGATATTTGTATCTACCAAGATATTTGTATGATCAGCATAACATGTTGTGTGATTGCTGTTTAAATGTCTGATTAGTTCAGTCGCAAAGATTATATAGAGAAAGGGACTCAGAACTGATCCTTGTGGAACTCCGTGGAGTATATTTAGAAGACTATTGCATGTTTCATTGCACCTGATTGCGATAAGTCAAATGAGACATCAGTAGTAGTTGCAGTGGAAAATATAATATCTGTCCAATACTTCTTTGCAAAATGAATCACTTCTCTGAGATACATAGAAATGCTTAGTTTGCCTTTATCAATCTTACTGTGGTTTGAGACACTAGTCGAATTTTCACGCGAGCATTTCCACTCATATAGTCGATGGATTCAGATTATCCACATGTAAGATAACGCCCGCCGTAAGAAATTAGAATATATTAGACCGAAATGAGAAATTATCAACGGCTAATGCTCACGCTAGTGCTTTCTGCTTTGAAGATGGTGGGGAAGAGCCTCTTGGCAGCAATTTTGTAATGTATTCTCATTAGCATCTCACATTGCATTATATGGATTCATAACTCAAAATTAAATACTTTATGCCTTTATGGTTATCTTCACTCCCGAAAATGTCTGCACTTTTTTTTGAAACTCGTTTTCACTCATTTCAGCACTATATAATATACTTGTACTAAACTTCAACGAACACTTTTTAAATAATTTGTTTTTAAATATTCCAAATTTTTATTTCAAAACGGACGAAAAAGAATGAAATAATTTCTCGTAGCCTCATATAGATTTATAATCCTATACAGATGGTTCTGAAAATTTGTGATTTGTGAATTTTCAATAGCCTAGAAAATACTTGTAAGATTTCATAGACAAACGTGGGGTGCAAAAGATAATAGTAAGGACTGTAAAGAGAACCTGTTGTTGAGAAAATTAACATTTCATAATATTTGCAGTGCGGTGAAATTGTTTTTATAACTTAAAAAAAGTTTGTTGAAGAAAATGTCTGCAAAAAATAGGATTTACGGTAGTTTGAAAAGTTTTGTTATAAACGTGTTTGAGAAACTCTTTGTACACTCGCTCGACTAATGGTCGATTTAGTAACAACTAATAAACAAAATTTGAATTTTTTCATAATGAATATTAGGTTTTTCATTCTTATTCCTACATTATCACGAATTTATTGTTTTCGTAGCTTCTTATTCAGAACCATTAATTGAAAATCGGACTTTAATATGAAAATTACAAAAAAAATCAAAATTCGAATTTTGCGTTGAAATTCGGTATGTAGGGTCAAAATCGATTTCTAAGCAACTTTTTCGAATAACTTTTTTCGGTATCTCCAACGCGACGCAAAATATCGAGAATCGGGATCGCAGTAGGCCATGAAGGTCTACGGCTGTACCGAAAATCAAATCTCTGCTTTCAAAAATGACTAAAATACAGGGGTGTCTTCATCTTAAGTGTGTCACACTGTATATACAGGGTGTTATATAATTCAATACAAATATTTTAATGACATATTCCTGTGGTCAAAATAAGACTTTTTTTTCCCATAAACATATGTCCTAAAATCCACCCCCTCCAAATATCACAAGAAGAATATCGGAAGATGCGTAAAAAAATCTTAAATTTTTAATTGTGGCTACGATTATGCATCAAATAATTTGAAAATTCACAGGCACTTGTATTTTTAGACGATCTATTCATTTCTTGATTCAAAAATGAGGTAACTCGAATCGAAAGGGGTGAATGAGATTTGCATACAGATTTGATGGCAAACATTTTCTATTTCTTCCAAAAAAAATTGAATTCATACATCATCGTTGAGTTGGCCACTAAAAAAACATACATTTCAGTCTCTTGCATTTTTTTGAATTAGCTAACCGTTTTAGAGAAAATCGCTGGGAAATGAAAGGGGTGTATTGAAGTAACTTAATAATAACTTTATTCACTTGAAGAAATTTACAATAAAAATAGGTACATTGATTCAGTGAATAAGCGAATCATCACAGAAGCAAAAAATGCTTGTTTGTGATAGGTATCGTTTAAATTGATCTTGGTAACGACCATAGAAGCTTCAGATGCTTGTATATGGCCTGTATGTTGTTAATTAAAATAAGAGTACAGATATTGCTACAGGGAAAAAATATAAAACACAGAAGTATAAATATAAAATCAGGGGTAAGAAAATATCACTTAATCTACACATATTTAAATAGCCTAGGAGGTAGTAATCAATTAATAAATCAATAAAAACAGACAAAAGTACAATTTTAGATTACACAGACTTCCTTAGTCATATGGTGATAAAGAGAATGTCCCAAAAAAGCTCTCAAGGAGCTTGTCTATGGACAGTTTCTACCTTATGGACCAGATGAATCAAATCAGTCATGTGTTTTTCGATTAAGTACTCTGGAAATTACCATCCACTATTAGAAATAGTTACGTATTAAGGACCTGTACATATGAGTATATATGTGTGAAATTCGAGATAAAAATTCATAAAAGAGTTATAACAATAGTGATAGGAGTAAAGAATAGAGTTGATAAGACATCGTTAATAATACATAGATTATGGAACTTTACACGCATATATATATATATATATATATATATATATATATATATTGTTATGAAAACAAGTATTAAATAAATTGCTATTATTATTATTATCACATCCCAGTAAAAAAAAACAGCTAAATGCTTTATTTTAACTTTATACTGAACCAAATTCTCAGCAACAATAAAATATTTCATTCAAAAGCAGCATAAAGGCAGGAAAATGGAGTTTCCGAATCAAGTTAGGTGCTTCCGATACCATTCCATGTTCTCCATGAAACATGCAACTACCAGCCAAGTTTGTTAAAATTATTTTTTGTTCAATATTACAATTTCAAAATTATAATGCAAAATACAATTTGAAACTATGATTTAGAATAAAATAACTTGAAAAGACAGCAAATAAAGTTTAGCAGAATTTTAAGTGAAAATGAATACAAAAGGTAAAAAAATATGTATAGAAATAAGTTATTTATAAGTGAGTATTGTTGATTAATCCCAGTGCATAGTAATAACAATTCGTTTAGTGAAATCGTGGGTGCCAGACAAAAAGTGAATTTTGAAGGGAGGAAGTAGTTTGCTGTTGCTAGGAAAAGGGAAATTTATTGTTAAGAAGCGGATTTTTTGACATTAGCAGAAAACTTATAAAATTTTACTGGCTTTTGATTAAAATAAACGAAATAGAATGATGAAACCAAATAAAACCAAAGAAAGGCGATAGCAGAACGAAAAGCAGCTGAAGAAAGCACAACTTACATACCACAGCAAGAACAACAGGTCAAATCCAAGCTGATAAGTTGGTGGAAGCTTCAAAAGTTATGTTTCAAAGGTATTTATAGATATCCTTTCCAAACCATCACCCAAGGTGAAGAATATGAGCACTTACTTCAAAAGGTCACTGACACCATCATATTGAATATCCCCGATAGCAAACTCACAAACAATTTAACGTTCACAAACATTTTAACGTGCACAAAAACTCAGTGAATTTCAAAAATTCCCAGCTATAAACTGTTCCATTGTATATAATTCATAAACATTGCATCATTTTAGTTGTTTATTGCTTATTTTATACCAGTAGTATAACCTCAAAATTTAAATAACGCGAAATGATCATTGAATGCCTCTGCAATTTGTTCATCTTCTGTAAGACTTCCCCCCTTCGAGGATATCAGTTTTTTTATGTTTTCTTTCTTTAGCTTCTTATCTGTAATTTTCGTAACAAACAAAAATACCTAGAAGGCTATGACTTCTCACTTTGTTTCCCCTCTTGACGCTCTTGACGTTTAATTTGTGAAACAGCACTTTGATTCACTTAGTTTGACGTTTGTTAAAGAGTTTAAAGATTTTTCTTGCGCATCTTGCGATGTCTGTAGCTTGGAGGGGGTGGATTTAAGAACACATGTTTATAAAAAAAAGTCTTGTTTTGGCTCCAGGAATATGTCCGTAAAATATTTGTATTGAATTATGCAACACCCTGTATATATATTTTCTTATTGTGATTTTTGAAAGTGTATAAACTTTGAGCTCATGCAAGTGACTGAAAAATTGATTGCAAATTTTGAACCGGAAAGACATTCAGTCAGACAGGCATATGAAAAAAGAAGTTAAAAAAAGATTATAAAAAGGCCAGGAGCCGACACGTATTTCTTTTTATTTATCCAAATTAAGTAATTCACTCATTATATTGTTGAACATAAATATGTGATCAAGTGAAATGGTGCTTCATGCGGTTTTCATCAATTATGACATGAAGAAAATGATTTTCACAATGCACAATACTCGCTCTACCGTGAATCTTGTATTTTGCTACATACAAAGTGTTTTCATTCAAAAAATAACGAATCACTCTGGATAATTAGGACATTGTAAATTCAAAGAATAAAGTGAATAAGTGGGTGAGAACACATTTTTTGGGGCCAGTTTGAAGAATAATTTCAACTGATTTCATTTCATCTTAATTTGGAAATGTTTGATTTTTCGCTCCATTCACTTGTGTGCAGCAAGGTGAAAATTATTTATTTCTATATTCATTACAATTATTGCCAGTATATAGATATTTAATTAAAACGATCGTTTTAGTCAGCATTAAATACCTCTGTATCAGACCACTGTCCACAAATGAAAATTGATTGAATTACATTATTTAATGGTAGCTTTCTGGTAAATAAATTTTGTAACAAGCCATTGCCTTTTGTTCATAAACAATGAAAGTTGGAATTACTGAAAATATTTTGTTAAATAATTAACTGAAACGAAAGTTCAGTGTGAAACAAAGTAGGAAAATTGTTATCAACACTAAAATCACAAGAGCTTTTCTTTTAACTTATACATTTTTCATCACAGAAATGATTTTGCCAATTGGTAATTTTAAGAGAAAAACTTCCAAGAAAAAAATGCGAGATAGTAGGTCAAGCAATTTTGTTTAATGTCACTTTTTCAAGTGACATTACTGATGAAAAACCTTTTAGTGAAAGGAAATTTATCCAATGAAAGAACAGAGAGTTTCTGGCAGAATAAATCAACGACATAATATACAGGGTCATGACTATTCAGAATATCGGAATTTCCCCTCAGTAAAAATATCACCGTTTTCGAGATAATGGACATTTTAAGAATTTCTGGAAAATCGTAACCTAACCTTGGACAGAACAGTTTTTCAGAAAGTGAAAAATAATTTTAAGAAATGGGGGTAAAATAAAAAATTTGAGTTTCGTCAATTTTTTTAAAAAAAGTTTGACATTATTGTCTGAAAGAAACATAACCCATTGGAAGTGGACATTCATTTCAAAAGAAAGCTGATTTTGTCCAGATTCTACCATGGTATAAAACAAACTATAATTATTTTTGGAGGAAGTGATTTCCATTGAATTAGGCGTGGTTTTACTCTAGGCTTCCATCAACTTTCACACTTACGCTCAAAAATTATTTTATTTCGATTTCATCAAGATAAAATATGGAGATGATTATTGACAATGAAGAATAGACTGCTTGGAAGCATTAAATAGTATGTCGATAAAATTAACTTTTCATGTAATTAACCCCGATAAAATTATCAAACTGAAATGTCGATTATCCGATATGGCATCGATTAATACGAATTCTTGTGATGAATGTCGCAATTGTCCAACATCCAGATTCCAACGAACTTTCAGAGACCGACAGATATACAGGGTGTAACCAAATAAGTACAACATTTTCTAGGAGGTGAATTCTTGTCGAAAATTAAAAATTTTCCTAACTCCTGTGTTGTGTCCGTAAAAGCAATAGTTTCCTAATGAAAAAATAAAATACAGCATACAATGTCATTCAGAAACTCGCTGATTTGGGGGCTATAACCTAAAACGCATTTGAATAGGTTCTTCTTGAAAAGATGTCGTCTCTGCGTATGAGTGGATGGAAAATAACATTTTTGTAATATTATTCAGTGCGATGTTGAATAATCGTTATTGTGGTTTATAGTGTATGTTGATTCAAAAAACGTTGAAATTAAAAAAAATGCTCATTATCTCGAAAGCGGTGAGATTTTTACTGATGTGAAATTCCGATATTCTGAACAGTCATGACCTGGTCTATCACCAGTTTCAATATTGTATTAGGTTTACCGGACACCCTGTATAAATGCACAACAATACTGATTACCTTCATTGAAGAAATTATTTGAAGAAGTTCTTTTTCGCTCACTCCAACAACCATCTTGTGTTGGATAAACAGTGGATAACACTGTTCATGAAGCAAGTATTATTGCTAATATTTTTCAACCTGCTAGCCCAAAAGTTTTAAGTGTGTTTTATACAACGAGTCTGATGTTGAGGCTGTTGGTGCTATGTTCTCCACTGTTGTCTCTATTCAAATAATCTCTGATGCAATATTTCTGTTAGTGCCTCCTTTCTTATCTGAATCTGGAATATTTTGATAAATGGGGCGAATTATGAGGTCAAATTAAAATGTT
Organism: Chrysolina oricalcia; assembly: GCA_944452925.2. Lineage (NCBI taxonomy): Eukaryota > Metazoa > Arthropoda > Insecta > Coleoptera > Chrysomelidae > Chrysolina > Chrysolina oricalcia. Next base: position 61,964,265 of record OX101818.2, on the reverse strand, counting down.
ATAAGAATGTACTCGAATTGAGGAAATCCTGTGTTTTTTGTATGAAGTCATTTTGGTCAATTGCTATATCTGAGTTTCCTTTGTCGGCTCTAGTAAATATATTATTTTCAACTGTTTTTCATGTTATGTTTTTTTTCTGTTGATGATTCTTTGTTGGTGTGCCACCTATTTTCCAAAAAGCTTGTTTTCATAATATCTGTTGCTCTGTATTTATTACTATGAACTAGTATTATTGCTTTCACCTCTTAAAGTAAGTAGTCTCCATCTTACCCCGTTTATCAAAAAAATCAATGGGGATACCAGGATAAACATACCATATTCTTCTTAAATTGATACTTGGGGTCAATTATCTAGTTTCAACCGTTGTTAGACTGTTACAAGCTGCCAATTGAAACTCAATTGGAAGTCACATCAATACTTTTAATTCTAAGGTCACTTTAGGTCGATTATGAAATTGATCCTTACAACCATTCGAACAGATTTTTCTCTAGAAATTGATTTTTTTCGAAATACAGGAACAGTGGCGTAGCCAACTTTAGGCGCGCCCCCCTCAGGGACCTACATGGAGCTCTGGTTATAATCTGGTGCAAAATTTTTGTTTTCCTTGCGCCCCTGACAAGCTTTGCTACCCCCCGCGCCGCGGGGGTTGCGGGGATGTTAGCTACGCCACTGTATAGGAATATCTCAGTTCGAAGGGATTTACCGTATACAGTTGATATTTATGCAGTTCTCAGGGGGTTTTGTCAGGCAAAAATAAACCAGACCTGAATAAAAAAATTGTTTTGTGCTATGGATGTAACACTGACTGACCATACTCCCGAATCGATATAAATGTAAATTCGATTCGTTTATATATATTCCAATGCAAACATTCTTTTCCATTGAGAATTCCGCTAGATAATAGTCGGCTTTCTTCAAATGAACCCCAAAGACTTCAAAATATACAGTAACATTCGAAAAGTATGCAACAAACGAAAGAAACCAATTTTAATTCATTCAAAAAAAGAAAAAAAATGATGAATCGCGATTATTGTACTTATTTGCCGAAAAATATAACCCATTGCTAATACCACCATGGATAGTGAACAACATCTGACAGAATTTTGTGCATATTTTGTTCATGTAATTTTACAAAAAACCATCTAATCTTGTTTGCTACTGTCCTGAGCAAATTAAAATTTTAAAATTTTCGACTTATTTATTTTTCAATTAAGACTGGTTGAGTTTCATCGACTGCAAATTTCAGATGATTTCATAGGAAAAAATTGAGGGTACAAATCTGGAGTTCTTGGAGATCATTCGATAGGTCTTCTACTTCCAATCAATCGGATAATATTGATATTATCGCAGTTTCCAACATATTGAGATACATTTTTCCATTTAGACTGCCATCGATGAATAAGAGTCGTGTAAGGGTCATACAACATATCTTTGAAGGTGGAACAATATGTTTTTGAATTCGAAAAAGAAATTAAAATTTAAAGCATGAAAATAGACGAGTATATGAAATTTTAAAATCATGTTGTTCTGCTCATAAGAAAATCGTACGGTCTCATTGAAAATGTATACTCAGATAGACATTATTTGAACCGAAAGATAAAAACAAATATCTGCGTCACCCTAGTATTATCATTGTTTAAGTATTGTAATGTAGTCTATGGCCCTTTTCTTGATCTCATAACATCCTCTCGGATACAAAAACTTCAGAACTCATGTGTCAGAATGACATTTGGACTACCTTACAGAACCCACTGGAGTGAAATTATGTAAATTTCGAGTTGTAACTAGAAATTAAGAAAAAAAATATCGCCTTCGTATAAACAGGAATAGCCACTGTTCAAAAAGAGAGAAAGTAAACCAGTTCTAAATCTGAATAGACGAGGAAAGTGTGTCGTCACAAATGTCATTCTTGTCAAAAACTGACTCCAAACAAAGAATTTTGGGTGACTTTCTCTGTTGATTATTTGCTGCTTTTCTTATTAGTTTGTTTTGGTTGTTTAGATGTTGTTTTCTCAGAAAAAAGAAGTTGAAAAATCTTTACGGAAACAATATCAGACAAGCTGATTTAAATTTGAAGGAGGTTTATTTGGAATCAGTTTTTGACAAGAATGACATTTGTGACGTCATCACTTTCCTCATCTATTGAAGCCACAAGTACTTTTTAACACAAACTCTCACGTCTCAGGCTCTTTTTTTTCTTCACCTGGACATAATTGAATATCCTACAGATAAGCTATTTATTTGATGTGATAAATATAAAAAAAGTGTAACTGCTGTAATTTTTTTTGTGTTTTATAAATTAGTTTCAAATTAATTCATAATATTTATTTTGTTACAGATGCATATTCGGAGGGTAATAGTTCTGTTATTATACTGCATAACAGTTCTGCTATCGGTCGTAGAAGTATATTCAGACAAAAGAATCCCTGGTGAGTATTCCATTGAATTAATTGATACGCAATGAATAAGATGTTGAAGAATCACCCATTCCATAACTTTTTTTAATTTGTAAAACGGTTTTTGGTGATGAATATATTGAATCTTTACTAAAAAATGCAGTATGTTTGGTAAACATTTCAAAACAAGTACTATATGTGACAGTGTATTTGTTGCTCATGTTCCATAAGCAACCAATCTCTTTTAATCATATACAGGGTCTTTCACGACGAGCGCTCGTTAGAAATACATTAGAAAACCATTCGAAATAAAAACTTGAAATATCGTGGAAGTGGGTTTTACAACATGTAGAGGGTAACTTCCTTATTCCAAAGGGAGTACTCTGTATTTTGTTGATTTTTTTAATTTCCCAGCGGATTTTAGGCCCACTCTTTGTAACAATGCGTATAACCAAATTTATTAGTTTTCGAAACATTACTTTTTTTCTGAAATTTTCTTATGGTTACAGTACTATACTCCGAAGGTATCGTAAATCACAGTTGGACATGTGAAATTCATATAATCACACCTGAAGTTATGACCAGGTCCATCGAATCTTCAAAAATAATTTACAGGGAGGTCAAAATTTCCACCCATAACATAACATCGAGAAAACTGATAAAACACGATTTTTTCAAATGGAAACCATACAATATACTATTATTTTTGGAAACTACGGGAAAAAATCAAATTCAGGATGAAAAATACACCCCTGGCAAGATGTTCCCGAGTTTGGGAAATATTGGAAATGTAAATCATTCGAAGCTATACCTATCCAAGAAAGCTTTGAAAACAAATGAGGTTGAAACAAATATGTCAGAATTTGATGCGATATAATTGAGTTGTATTTCCTAGTTTTCTATTCGTGTGCAAAATATCTCGTTTGGGGTATTCTTATGAAGATTTCCTGAATTTAATAATTATTTCGAATCTCTTTCGTCATGAACAATGAGTACAACGAAGGCCAAGAATGGGATGTACAATCATCATCATAGTCATAACCATAGTCTTCCTACAGTCCTGACCAAGAATCACCGAAATTTTAAATACCTGTCTAGTGAAACTCCACATTATGATAGACGAACATTCCGTTTCTGGCCGGAGAACAATCTACCAAACAAATCTATTCGGTCCTTAATCTAATATTCTGTAATGGCCTCTTCACTGATAATTCCGGATATCAGGGAATGGAAACTCACGTTTGAGGCGAGATTTTCCTAATGAAGTAGCGCTCAATACACGAACTCATTATTCATCATATCTTGATGACCAAAGTTGAAGAACCCACATCAAGTTATCATCCAAAAGACTGATCATGTGGAAGCTGTTAATTAAAACACCATAAATTTTGATGATAGTTGTATCAGGGGAGTGATAACACCTGCTTAGTTTTGCTGTATTTCGCACATACTAAAAGTTGGATTCGGAAAGTCATAATACGGGACTAATCAATGCTATTTCTGTTTCGTGTTAACAATTTGTGCATGTTCCAGCAGCTATAGATGTATGTAGCCTAACTTTACTTTATAGAAGCAAACAAAATTTCAAAAAAAAAAAATTACAACGAAGCTGCAACGCCTTTAGAAATTTAAGAAAAATAATAATCTAAGGAGCCGGTCTAGGCTATATCGTTGTAACGCAAATAATTATCATTACACCAAGAAAAACTTTGACAACCATTATTGAAACTTTAGTATTGGCAATAAAAAAAACACCTGTATTTGGGACTTGGATTGACTTTAATTGCCACAAGGGAAAAATATACCCAGACAGTGTTTACTTGCCTTTATCAAACTAAAGTTCAAACATAACGTACTATCAAATGAAGTGCTTACAGTAATGACATAAAGTTTTGCCCTTACTACAGAATCAGCATTATGTGAGTTTCAAACCAGAGTTATTGCCAATGCCCTGGACCAAAGGAAGTGTGTTTTAGGTCTCTTCATAGACTTCTCTCGTGCCTTCGACTGTGTTTGACCTTTCCAAGAGATATGAGGTAACACTGAAATTAGAAAGTAAATACGCTAATATCACTCGGGATTTTTTTTTCTGACCGCTGGTTTATCTATAATCAGAAGAAAAGTGGTTTCGTGACGTCACGTTCATCAAAACTAAACTTGGCAACGTTGTTAAAGTTGTGCACCAAATTCTCATTCAAATATAATGTGTGGTATGACAGTTGTCATTTGATACCAGATGGGTTCTTTCGTCTGTTTCACGGTGCGATCAATAAGAAAAGTTTGTCTCTGTCTAACTCATTTGCCTACCCATTTGATACAAGTGAAGCTGTTCCATCAGATCTAAACTTCAACGAACACTACCTTGATTTATTTTTTGAGGTTAATGCGGTTTTATAAGTTTTGAGAGCTTTTGTTTTTTGTGTTCTAAAATTTGTTATTAAGTCCTGTATCTCCAGTACCTGTATCCCTGCAATAACTGAACATGTCGAAAAGGTGCTTTGTACCTCTTTAAATTATCCGAACTTCCCTTCACGAAGCCTTGTTCCATATTTTTAATACACAATTACACAAATAAATTCACACCAAATCGTTTATGATAACACGGCACTACACTATTATCGAATTTATCAGTTGAATGTTGATTGTTGAATGTAAATAAAATAAACATTAACCTCACATCTCCATATAACTTTTGACAGTTGAGAACTGTCATTACGATTTGCTGAGTTGTCAATGCTCGTTCTTCATCAAAAGGATGGTCTGTTCAGAAAATTTTAAAGTTACAAATACAATAAAAAATAGCTAATATGTGGATTTTTATCTATGAGTTGATCAAGTGACAATGTATTGATTATTTCTCAACGGCTTATATCATGCTAGAAGTTATATTTTTAAGGAGAACGGTATTGCCTGTTTCGGAACGTGGATTATGGTGGGAGATATTTCCGATGAACGTGACGTCAGCGGCACACTTTCAAATGTGATATTTTTTTAAAATGAAAGAAAAATAATGGAACTTTTGTTAAATGGACTTTTCAGACTAACAACTATCGATTTAAACGAGTTTTGTAATTTATTTTCCGTAAAGGTAAAGGTCCATTGCTACTCTCAAAACTATTCAGATCGGGTATAAGAGGAGTTCCACATGATTTAGTTACGTCATACCTTAAAGAAAGAATGCAAAAAGTAAAAATTGACAAATGTATTAGCAGTGAATCTGAAATTGGCCAGGGAGTACCTCAAGGATCTAATCTGGGTCCATTATTCTTCTTGGTGTTTGCTAACGATCTTATAACATTCATTAGCAATAACACCACAACATTTGTTACCAGTTACGCAGATGACACCTACATACTAATAATAGAAGAAAACATGGAAAGCCTGAGGAAAACTACAGCAGATATATACAGCAAAATAAATGTTTGGTCGAAAAAGAATAACTTAAAACTCAACAAAGGCAAAACTAACATCGTCTTATTCTCTAATCACAGCCTATCTTTAAATATATCTTTAAATGATGAAACGATAAGCCCAGTGGAAACAGTAAATATGCTGGGAATTATTCTTCACCGAAAACTCTCATGGCATCCTCATATCGATGCACTTTGTACTAAATTGAAAAAAATGTTGCTTCGGCCGTTGACTTCTCATACATTTCACACTCTGATCGAAAACTGATGATCGTAACTGTTCTGACAAAAATGCTAGACTAGCTCGGGAAGCGTTGCTATTGGCCATATATGATGAATTTGCGCATGTCCGTGATCTTTTCAATGACTCTGATATTTATGAAAATTCCAAAGTAGACTACCTACAAAACGAAGAGTCTTTGGAACTAACACTCTGTGTGCTTGTGACTATCAATGACACCCCAATTATATATCTTTCAATATGACAATGAGCAAGTTATTTGTACTTGCGCTGCCGTTGACTGAAGTATAGAAACTTTGATAAAGGTAATTACTTCATTGACAGTGTTCTTTTTTTATTTCCAGCAAACGCTGCACTTTAGCGCTCGTGAGTGAAAAACTTATTGCTATTATAAAATAGTGTCAAGTGCACTAGTGCATTTGGATCGTTTTTCTCGGTGTATTATATCATAATTGTAGGAGCACTATTTTACTATAACAAATATTTTCAATACTAATGAGAACAATTAAAATAATCGGTAGAAAATGATAGAGGATACATTATCAATTTGGAAGAAGACTGAACAGTTGACGTTAAAATAAGGTAAAGAGATAAAGAACATATCGTTGTAATTTCAGCACATTGTGGAAAGTAGTCAATTAAAATGATGTCGAGAGTTAGAAATGTGATATTTGATCTCGAAACAGATCGAAGTACTTTGAAATCAACACTAAAGAGGATGAATCAACATGGTTATGAATAATTTTGAATACGAAAGTTAGATCAATGATCTCACGATATTTTTTGAGATAAATTAACTCAAATTCATTCAGTAATAAGTCATAGGAATAATGTCTAGGAAGATACAAACCATGTTTTTTATGGAACGCAAATTTCAAAAACTTTTTTTGCGCCATTTCGATGCATTCGATATATATGGAATGACAAGGATTCCAGTAGAAATACAGTAGTGCAGTAATCCAATATACCTATTCCTTACTGAAGAAACGTTTACACATCGCAAAGCTTCAAATGATTTGAAATCCATATTGAATAACACATCAACTTGATTTCGACAGTCCAGAATATTAATTAAACACATATACTGGGTGATGATTTAACAAATCCATGTTGGAAATTGAAATTCAGAGATAGAAAAGAGAATAATTTTCAATGGAATATTGAACCAAAGATGACTCCTCTGGAAATGGAAAAAACAAGATGAAAATTAAGTTACTTTTTTGTGATATCTAACTGCTAAGAAGTTCGCACATGGTAGAACAAGATTATTTCTATGAACTTAGACAATGCAGAAATTATTGCGATAGGTCTATCATTTTTAATTTATGCTTCCAAAGTATAGAAAAATGTTCTCAAATGTGCTGAAATGTTCTAAAGATCAAGATGGAAATGATATGATATGATTTTTGACACTTTTGGCAGCACTAATTCTTGAGTGATTGTATTTATATTAAAAAAATAGATTGTGATTCAATAGTTCATGAATTTGATTTTCTATTGATACAATGATATTTTGATCATCTTATGCATTTCTAAAATTTATTGCAAGACATCAACAATAGACTGCGGCATGGAAACTATCCCAGAATCCAGAAGGATATTTCTTTAATTAATTTTCCGATTTTTCAATGCATGCACTATATGCCAAAAGAAATGTCATGCTTGATAGCCCGTCCGATTCCTTTAGTCCGTTTAAGGTTAAATAGTAGTTGATGCTTCTTAAATATTTTCAGAAAGTGACTTTTTGGTCGGATTTGCCCAAATTGATTTTTTTTTTCGAATGGTGTCAAAGAAATTAACAGTACGTGAATTTTAAAAATATTACTTTTTGACCACGTTTTAATGTGACATTTGAAAATCGCATGCGGGTATGTGGTACAAAATGTGAAAAACGATGGAACATTAGAAGTTAAACTATATTTCCAGAAAACTGCTCCTCCACTTTCGTTTCGTAATTTTGATCGGTTTGCGAAATACAATGTTTTTTCGTAAACTACTACGGAGATATTTTTTTACGGAAAAATCGACATATCCAGGGCCAAAACGCAGTACCTCGTATGTAACAATATGGTCGAAAATGCGATATTATAATAACATTAAATTTGAAATTGCTGGCTCTATCTGTCGCCCAAGAGATGATTCTTGATGACGTGAACAGAAATCTGTAATATCGAATAAACAGTTCCTTGTAACTGAAATTAAGTACAAAATTTTAAACGCAGCAGCTCGTATTTGTGTCTTCTGTAAAATTACGGTTTTGTCTCATACGAGGAACTGCGGTTTGGCCCTCGTATGTCGTATGGATAAGCTAACATAACTTAGGCTGTCTAAACTCGGAATTAGAAGGCATATGGAATCATGTGAAAAAATAGGTCTTCTTTTGAAATGAGCAAGTTGGTACCGTTTTTGGCTTACCATGTAAAACTGTACAAACCTGTTTGATAGGACAACATACCAATTTCTAGTTTCTAACTCAACTGCAAGTTGAAAACGACTAATGCACGGCCTACTTGAATCCGGTTGAGTTTCCTGTATTCCGTATAAAAATGTCCGAATCTGTAAAAACTCAAATAGATGATATTACGTTTTTCAATCCGGATAAGTTTCTCAATTGACGTTGTCCACTTTGTTTTTTTTTCTATAAATGCATTTATTTGTATTACTTTTTTTCAGAAAAATTCAATTCAATGGTACGGTATGGAAGATCTAGCAGAAAATCTAGCAGAAGTTCTAACAGTGAACGAGAATCGAAACCTCTTGATGTTCGGAGAGGTGATTCTTTTTTAGTCGGTACAAGGTGAGCCTTCAAACATTCTTAGATTCTTATATTTCAATTCTTCCGTTCCTCGGTTACTACTTTTTTGATCTTGGGTAGGCCGTGGACTGGAATTTGTACTGCCTACATCAGGCTGCACTCTACGTGGCAGTATCAGCACAAAGTGCGATAAATTTAATTCAAATTCAAATCAACTGTCGAAGAAGAACAAGTGCTCCAGCTATGCTCAAAGAACCGATTTCGAAAAAAGCAGTCTACGTAAAAACTTATGAAATATAAATCGTAAATAGTTGCATTTTCTTACATTTATCTGATTTTATAATGACTAGGTACTGTAGGTAGTTGCTGCAGATCTCCAGTAACATCTGTTTTCGCAACTTTAACCTCACTGTTGAGGTATTTTGATAAAAAGCGAGTGAAGTAAGGTCTGGAGACCTTGATGGTCATTCAACTGAACATTTCCATTTTCTGGAAAATAAACAAGAAATCTGGAGATATCGTGAGGAAGAATGGCAAATTTATTGATTCTGTGGAGGACATTCGCTTGACTTGGTCTTTTGGAAGATTAAAACACCCAAAAGATCATGTCAAAAAGCCAAATTTATATTTCCATACGAAACTTAGTAGTAGTAAAGTCTGGAGATCTTACTGGTCACATAAGTGAATAGCTTCTTAAAATCCACATGTTTTTAAAAATTGTAAAGGCATCTTGAAATATCGACGATAGAAAAGGAGAAGTGCCGAATTTATGGGTACCACAAGGATCTGTTTTGGGTCCAATACTCTTCCTGATCTATATTAACGAAAGTTTATTGATGATGCTTATTTCACCTTTTATGCCGATGACACATCAGTGATGATTTCTGATAAATCTGACACTATTCTTGAACACAAAGCTAATAAAACGTCCAGTGAAATTTTGGCATGGTTTTCTTCTAACGACCTTTACTCAAACAACACAAAAACACAGTATATGAGGTTAGAACCCACCAGAAAACATGTGATAATTTACAACTACCGATAACGAAGACGTATCATGTCCTTTTCATACATCAGGTCTCCACATAGATTGCTGTCTAAATTGGAAAACACTGTGCGATTCTCTAGATCGAAACTCTACTCACTAAATTTTATGATGAAGAATCTAAAAACAGTTCTAACCACAAAACAGTTGATCAATGTTTATTATGGTCAAGTTGATTCACGACTGAGGTACGGCATTGGTTTCTGGGGTTGGTCTTCAAACTCGGGTGATGTGTCCTTGGCTCAAAAGAGAATAATCAGGACAATTGCTGGTGTTCCAAGTAATGTCAATTGCCGAAACATTTTCAAGGAACTGGGTATTTTAACGCTCACAGGTTTATTCATCCTTGAAACATGTACACGTATTTTCAAAAATCGTGATCATTAGAGAATAAAGGATAACTTTCATGTACCTTTAACAAAGTCCGTCATTTTATATAAGTCGCCAAATAACGTGGGTATTCTCATATTTAATAGACTACCTCCCGAAATAAAGTCTTGTTCTTGGGAAATCCATTTCAAAAAAGATCTGAAGGATTTGCTTGTCCGTCAGAGTTATTATTCAATGAAAGAATTTTTGTGAATAAGTGTTTAGCCAATATTGTAACATTGTGATATTAGGTTAAGATCTAGGTTAAGCTTTTTACTTATATGACGACTCCTAATGGAGTATAAATAGTAAAAAAATGTCAAGTCATAATAATCAATATCATCAATATCATTGTCTTCATTTAATGAGTTTAATGAAACTGCAATTTTATTATTTAAATAAAATCAATCTCCAACACTAGCGTATTGAATCACTGATCGAGTATTGATACGCAGCACCAATAATAATTTTGAATGAATGAAGTGATTATAATTCGACTAAAACCAGAGTGGCCCCTGTATAATTATATCCCAGTTGTAATATTAATCGAAAGCTCGACAAGCTCTGTCCGTTAAGAAAATGTTTATTTTAACAGTAGCTGGACTAATGAAATTTCTCCGGCAGATCGATAATATCCCAGTGTAAGGGATGTTCAAATGAACAACCCATGTGAGTTGCAAAATTATATGAAAGAGGTCTTTTTTTGTCAAATTGTCTGATTTTTTTATATTATACAGGGTGTTTCATAATAAATGCGCAGGACTTCCGGATGTGATAGCTCGTTCAAAAATATGAAAAAACGTTTTTATTAACTTACCCTCTAAAATTCAACATTTTCGAGATACAGGGTGTTGAAATTTAAAAAAAAATATAGTTTTTTGGAAATATCTCTGGAACCGTTTATCGCACAAAAAACAGATTTTGAATGCATTTTCTACTCATAATAAGCTATGTTTTGTGAGGATTTTTTATTTTTTAAAATTCATAATTGGTGAAGATTTTGAAGGGGTATTGGGTGTTTTTTTCTCCAACTTCTACGCCACTGAAAAAAAGTATGATTTTGAGCCACCTACTTGAACCGCCAATGTTTTCTACACAAAAAAGGTACTCTTGGTCATAAGCTCTAGAATTGACCGTTTTCAAGAAAAATCAACTTTCATGTGAAAAACATGGTATATTTTTTTAAATATTTTTTTTCCCTATTATACAAAATTTATTTAAACGTTAGAACAAGTAACAAAACCAAACGTTGACTTCTTAATTGCAAAATAAAAAAAACAATAACAATCATCTCAGTTGAATTGTTGGAAATGTCCGCCGTTAGCTTCAATGCACGCAGCAATTTTTCGAGGAAAAAACTTTATTTAAACAACATGAAAGTTGATTTTTCTTGAAAACGGTCAACTTTAGAGCTTATGACCAAGAATACCTTTTTTGAGTAAAAAACATTGGCGGTTCATATAGGAGGATCAAAACTGTACTTATTCAGTGGCGTAGAAGTTGAAGAAAAAAACACCCACTACCTCTTCAAAATTTTCACCAATTATGTTTTTGAAAAAATAAAAAATCCGCACAAAACATAACTTATTACGAGTAGAAAATGCCTACAAAATCTATTTTTTGTGCAATAAACGGTTCCAGAGATATTCGCAAAAAAGGATTATTTTTTTTAAATTTCAACACCCTGTATCTCGAAAATGGTGCATTTTAGAGGGTAAGTTAATAGAAACTTTTTTTCATATTTTTGGACGAGCTATCACGTTCTGAAGTCCTGCGCATTTATTATGAAACATCCTGTATAGCTCGTATCATCCTGATTAATAGTTACCATTGGCCCAACAGTGGAAATTGCTTGATTTGGGATACCTGTACAGATTGTCTGATATTGAGAATTAATAATTTCGTTTTCAAAAATGTTATTGGCAGGTAGACCAAGCTATGGAGGTTTTTCCCCCACAAAATAAAAGACGCAAATCGTCTATACTCACTAATTTCAATAAGATAGTTCGTTTATCAAAATCCTAGTTGTCGCCCCAGCAAAATCACTTCGTGGAATTTTTTAAACAAGCAATAGTGAAAAAAGTTACACCTATTTTGGTTTTATGGAAATATCTCAAAGATTATTCGAAGAATCGCTGAACAGTCATTGAAACTTTTGTAAAGATTTATAAAACATACAAAATTTTCCATTGAGAAAATCCGGAAAGACCTCGAAAAAGAGACCATTTTTCAAAAATTTATAATTTTTATAAATCTGAAGCTGGACGAACAATATTGCGGAAACTGATAGATAATAATATTTAGTTCAACTGTACGCAAGATGTTTTCTGTACGATGTGTAGTTTTTGCACAATCGCGTTATAAACAATTTGCCAGAAATCACACTGATCGACCAGGACCGACCATCCGCGACCGTCCACCTACGACCAAAAATTGAAGTAGATCAATGAGAACTTTCAAACTCACACTGATCGACCATCAACGACCGACCGCTAGAATTATTTTGTCAATCTGACATTGATGGAACATCCTGTATATTGTAACATTTTTGGATTTCTGAGACAATTTTAGATCAGAATGTGACATTTTCAAAAGTTTTTATGCATACTTAATTTTTTCAGAGTCACTTTTGAAATTACATCTAGGTGGCCATGATCGGAAGTAAACTAATCTAAGGACCTCAGGTGATATCAGAATATTACAATCGCGAAGTTATAGTGACTAGTATGATAGATATGAATAAGATAAGTTGGCAAAATTACATTTTCGTGTCTGACTATTATTTTTTAAATGGCGACCATTTTTTGACAAGCATATGTTAAAGAAAGGGTCTACTATGCAACAGCCCCCGCCAGTCTCGAAATCTTAGAAGAAATTATTCTACAGGCATTTAGAAGTATAACGCCACAAATGTTACGAAACGTGTTGAGAGAAACAATTGAACGAGCTGAAATGTGTCTTCAACAAGGAGGAATGCACTTTGAAAATTTACTATAGTGGAAATTTTAAGAAATTAGGATATTGAAAAAAATGTAAGTGCATCGCTGAAATTATTGTTAATTTTGTTAAATTTGTTGATCCAATCGCAAATAAATTAGTATCGTTAGATTCGTCAAAATATCCTTTTTTCGGAAAGTGCTTGTCAAAAAATGGTCGCCATTTGAAAAATAATAGTTAGACACGAAAATGTAATTTTGCCAACTTGTCTTATTCATATCTATCATACTAGTCACTAAAACTTCGTGATTGTAATATTCTGATATTACCTGAGGTCCTTAGATTAGTTTACTTCCGATCATGGCCATCTAGATGTAATTTCAAAAGTGACTCCGAAAAAATTAAGTAGGCATAAAAACTTTCGAAAATGTCATATTCTGATCTAGAATTGTCTCAGAAATCTAAAAATGTTACAATATACAGGGAGTTCCATTTAAAAATTTAGAACCAGAGCCATTTCCGGTGAAACCGGAAGTTACCGGAAAGTGAAAAATATGTGAAAACTCTCCTCTTCACGTACCATTTACCTATACCAAATCTCATTTTGATACACCTAATGGTCTAGAAGTTAGACTGAAATTTCCAGGTAGAAGAGCTCCATCTAAAAAAATTGTTTTATAGACTCAAAAAGAAGTTTTTTGAAACTGGTAGCCTGAATCGAAAAAAAAACTGTTAGATCAAGAACAGTGTTGATAGAGAACACAGAAATTATTATTTTAGCATATTTTGGAGCAAATCCTTAAAATTCGCTGAATGATGTAGTTGCAGAATTGCCAGTGTGTATTGGATCAGCCCACGCATGCTTGAAAAATACAAATTCCACCCCTATAAGATAAAAAGAGTGCGATAGTTGACACTAGCACAAAAAGAAAAAAGACTGCAATTTTCCAGGCATATAGCAGACATAATTTAAAGGGATGCTACATTTCTTGATAGGATATTGTGGACTGATGAGTCATCTTCTTCTACTAGTAGAGGTTGCCATCGCCAAAATGAACACCACTGGCCTGATTCTGATCCTTATCAAATACAGGAAATTCAGTTCCAAGGTAGAGAGTCTGTTAGTGTATGGTGCGGATTAATTGGTGAACGTGTTTTAGATTCCATAATTTTTGATGGTTCGTTAACAGGTCAGGTTTATTTAAATATGCTGGAAACAGAAATTGAAGAACGCATTGACGGTTTACCTTTAGCCATATCAAGATATGCAATTTGGCAATAAGATGGAGCGCCGCCACACAGTACTATCCCAGTAAAATTGTTCTTGGATAGAAAATATTCACAGTGGATTGGAAAATCAGGTTCTATAAAATGGCCCCCTGATAGTCCCGATTTAACACCATGCGACTTTTTCTTCTGGAGTCACGTTAGAAGTATATTTTATTCTACACCGTGCTATTCTTTGAACGATTTAGAATTAAGACGTAAGGATGCCATTCTAGAGGTGCAAAATAATAGATCCATTCTGTCAAAAATTATAGGACATACAGAAAAAGTATGTATCAAGTGCATTGAAAATGAAGGAGGTCATGTTGAGCAGCACCTATGGAAGTGAAAAAAACATTCCAATTGTTTGTATTGTTGTATTGGATTAATTTCATTTTTGAATTTTGCTGGGGCGAAACTATCTCATAAAAAGTAGGGTAGGTCGTTTGTGTCTCTTATTTTGCGTAAAAAGAGCCTCTTATTTTGCGTAAAAAGAGCCTCTTATTTTCATCTACAGCTAAGCCTGTATTAGAAACGATAGAAACAGTTTAACTGAGAACTATCATGGAAGTTATGAAAAGCACATAGATAAACAAGTCAAAGATTATTTTTATCCTGATAGTAAAAATTAGCAGCATGCACTTCATTGTAACATAGGGTGTTTTCGTTACCTTTGTCTGCAAATAATCTATACGGAGAAATTAAAAAAATCAAACAGAAAGGACAAAATAATGCTTTCAACGCAGCCACAATTCAGAAAGTAGTCAGAAAACGTCGTCTTGAATTCTCGTAGGAATTACCACTAGGTGAAACAATCAGAAACTAAGAGATTTGTAACCTTAACGTTTCAATTTAAAAGATAGAATAGTCAAAACAGAAAATTCTGGAGTTTATAAGCTCAAGTGTCTATAGAGTGTAACGGTATTCATCTGGGACAATGTGGACGTGATATTTCAAAAAATGAACATAAAAGGTCATTGAGACTGGGAAAAAATAATTCGACGTTTTCGAACTATTCCTTGGATTGCAGCCACAAGTTTCCGAATCTGAACGATACGAATATTTTGTACTACAAAAGTTTTATTTCTCATTTTTGATTGATGTTTCTATTTATTGATCAACTATTACAAATAATTGTTTCTGTTACAGATTTGGCAAAAGATCGTCATGGAACCCCAATGCATCTTTGGTGTACTCAGTATCTGAATCGCCGTGTGGAGAACAGGAGCAGCTATCTTGCACTTGGGTAGGACTATCCAATCTTTACAAATGTATAGCAAGGTGAGATATATGTCTTGCTTTGTCACAACCTGCATACAGGGTGTTAGCTGAATTTATGCAAAAAAATTGATCGTCTGTTGGTTATTCAGCAGAAGGAATAATTATCTGAACTAAACTTCAAGATATTTTTATTTGACAAAATTATCTAAAATCAACTTGACAGACATATACAGCATGATAAAAACTCAAAATGAATACGATCTCAATAAAACAGAATATATCACGTTGCTTCATTTATCCAACAGTCTCTTCTATGAAAAAAATTAACCTTAAGAGATTCAAATGTACATACGAAGATGTACTGATATCTAGTTAGCCTAGACCAGTTCCTTGCATAAACAAAATATTGCGTTACCATAGCAACGAACAATAACTTATTAGAAGTGTCAGTGTCAGTTTGACGTCAAAAAAGTAAACCAGAGTTACGCAATAAATTAAAAGAAAAAATATGTCCACCGAAATTGTGAAAATCGAAAAATTGGAGTATCGAGCCATCATCAAGTACCTGTATTTAAAAGGGTTAATAGGTAAGCAGATTTACGAAGATATGCTTAATACCCATGGTGATCAATGTCCTTCGTATGCGACCGTGAAAAATTGGACTGCAAGCTTCAAAGGAGGTAAATTTTCCATTGAAGATGATGACCGATCGGGAAGGCCAGTTTCTGTGTCAGTCCCCGAAAATATCGATGCAGTTCATGACATGATTTTAACAGACCGTCGAATTGGGCTAAAACGGATATCTGAAGAACTGAATACTTCATACGAACGCGTTCAACATATAGTTCACGTCAATTTGGACATGAGAAAATTTGCTGCAAAATGGACCCCCAAATGTTTGAATGTTGACCAAAAGCGTGCAAGGGTAGTAGCATCGCGTTCGATCTGTGCTCGATTTGAAAACGATGTAGACTTCTTAAACCGAATTGTTACTATGGATGAGACTTGGGTACATTTCTACGATCCAGAAACAAAGCAACAATCGATGGAATGGCGACACTCCAGTTTTCCAAGACCTAAGAAGTTTCGTGTCCAAAAATCTGCTGGAAAAGTTCTTGCTTCAGTTTTTTGGGATTCGGATTGCCATGGAGTAATCATAATTGATTTTTTGGATAAGGGTAGAACAATAACTGGAGATTACTATTCGAGATTACTGACCACTCTACGGGAAAAAATTGAATAGAAATGACGCGGAAAGCTATCCAAAGGTGTTTTGTTTTGTAGGACAACGCCCCTGCACACAAATCTCATGTTGCTATGCAAAAAATTTGTTTAGGGTTTGAATTACTAGAACACCCCCCTTATTCACCAGATTTGGCTTCGTCCGACTATCATTTCCTTTCTCAACTGAAAAAAAGTTTAAAAGATCGTAAATTTTCTTCCAACGAGGAGGTAATAAAAGCTGTGGTCTGGTTTGCAGAGCAAGGAGAAGCATTTTTTTTAAAGGTCTAGAGACGTTGCAGGTTTGCTGTAATAAATGTATCCAATTAAGTGGAGAATATGTTGAGTAATAAAATATTTTGACATTGAAATTTTGTTTGGTTCTATAGTAGGCTTAGATTTTTTCAATATATCATCGTATAATATTGAGTCAATAATACTTGCATTGTCTTTACCAATATCAATATTATGTAAATATTGTTTCCAACATCTATAATACATATTGCATATTGCAATTCCAATATTACTCTCATACTTACTTTCCTACAAACTATTGTTTTCCTCCGTAAGCACATCTTTTACTATTAAAATTGACAGAAAATTCTAGCCCAAGGACCGTACCTTGGGTGACTCCATATCCTCCAGGTAACATATTACCGTTCGAAATATAATTTTCAAACGACTAAAGGAAGTTTCCTCTCATTTCAATATTTGCCTTTTGACAATTAGACAAAATAATGAGTCATCAAACTTTCTCTGTCAGATTGTACAGGTTTTTGTCTCTGTTCGCAATCGAGTGCGAAGTCTTCTGTCAGCAAAAATATTGACTATAACCCACTTCAGTGAACAGATTTTTTCTCCAAGAGTTATTTTCTGAGGGGTCAATATATAGTGGAACATTTGTCGCGGATAAATCATATCGGAGTCCAACTACTCTGAAGACGATTTTCAATAATAATAATTATTATATCAGTTAATAGAATTGCACCCGATACATTTTTCTGTTGTACATCATGACACAATAATGTAATATATCTTAAAGATGTCAACGGATACATGACTGAGTAATACACAAATCACAAAAACAATAAATAGTTGATAATAAAATAAAATAATATTTTAAGTGTGAATGGAAATTAGCACATAGCACCTTTTTACTACAATGATTAATCATAAACCTTAGCGGGGATCAGCCAAATCAACCACATTCTTTCCAGGGCTATAGCGGCAAGCTGGACATGCCGAAGAGTCTTTGGTAAGACAGGGGGTCTGAAACCAAAAATGATTTATTGGTCATACCAAACGATCATCAAACCCATGGTCACCTACGCCTCACTGGGATGGTGGCCAAAAATTCAACAAATTTCAGCACAAGTCATGCTGCAGAAAGTGCAGCGGCTAGCTTGTCTGGGAATAACAGAGGCAATATTTACGTGTCCCACTGCAGCCTTAGAGGTAATGCTAAACCTTCCGCCATTGCACCTATGTGTAATGAAAGAAGCAGCAAACAGTGCCTTCAGACTGAGCCAGACAAAAAACTTAAAAGCGGGAAATCTGATTGGACACTTGAAGATATTGGAACACATTCCCTTAGAAGCCATGTCTAAACCGACAGATTTCATGCCAGTTAGGTACGACTTCGAAATGCAGTTTGAAGTGGTCATAAACAGCCACCAAATATGCACAGAGAACGGACCTCAACTGGGAAGGGATGCATCAGTGTGGTTCACAGATGGATCTAAGATGGATGAAAGGGTTGGAGTGGGCGTTACAGGACCAAATTTTAGGCTCTCAAAACCCCTTGGTAACACCCAAACCATCTTCCAAGCAGAAGTACATGCTATAGAAAGAGGCACTCGAAGGGCAGAAATCTATATACTATCAGATAGCCAAGCAGCACTAAAAGCTCTGAGGTCATACACCTGTGAGTCTAAGCTGACTTGGGACTGTAAAAAATCCCTGAGACAACTGGCAACAAACAATCAGGTCACCCTGATGTGGGTGCCAGGTCACAAAGGAATTAAAGGTAACGAGCAGATTGCCTTGCCAAAGAAGGGTCAAACACACAATTTCCCGGCCCAGAACCCTTCTGTGGACTCTCCAAAGCCCAATTGAAAGAGGAGTTCCGACGCTGAGAAACCGATGAAATGAAATCTCACTGGAATAAAGTGCCAGGACAAAGACAAGCGAAAAGACTAATGTGCCTATCGCCAAAGAAAGCTAAACAGCTTCTCGAGTTAGACAAGAAAGACTTGAAGATGGTAACGGGACTCCTCACTGGACACTGCCCTCTGGGGTACCACCTCAAAAAGATGGGTAAATCAGAGAGTGATAGTTGCCGCTACTGCGAGAACTTCGCGGAAACTGCAGAACATTTGCTTTGCGAATGCCCAGCGCTTTTCTGCAAGAGGCTTAAGTTCCTGGAAGGGACCTTTTTAACGCCCTCCGACATCAGGAACTTATCTCCCAGGAAACTGATAAACTTCACAAAAAGTCTCGGAAACCCGGGCCTCGAATAGACCAAGGGTCACGCACAAAAGAACTTATAGGTCGAAGTGCTTGTGAGGCTGCACAGCCTGTACGACCCCCCCTACAATCTACAATCTAGCAGGTAACACATTTTTCACAATTTAGAGCATAGGTTGTCTATATGTGGAGTCCAGGCCAATTTGTCATCCATAGTTAAACCTAGCTTGCTTACCTATTCAGACATTTCGATCGTGTTGTCAGTGTTTTCAAACTTAAATTTTGCCTACGTAATGCACGGGTTTTAGAGGTGTTTAATTTCAGGTTATTCATTTTAAACCACTTCAGCACAAGTTCATAGGTTTTTTTAGCTTTGCTTATTCACCAGATTTGGCTCCGTCCGACTATCATCTCTTTCCTCAACTGAAAAAAAAGTTTAAAAGGTCGTTAATTTTCTTCAAACGAGGAGGTAATGAAAGCTGTGGAGGCCTGCAGAGCAAGAAAAAACATTTTTCATGAAAGGTCTAGAGAATTTTGTTTGGTTCTACAGTAGGCTAAGAATTTTTCAATATATCCTCGTACATCCCATACAATATTCTTTTTTCGAAAACTCTTAGCTCCGTGGATGAAAAACTAGAGACAAAAAAAATTAATGAATTCAGATTTCTTGTTATCTGAAAAATATTTTCAATTCACAAAATGCAACAAAATATAGTAAATAAAATGGTAAAACTGAACACGTTACTGTAGTGTATGTAACAATGTAAGTTTAAAGTTTTTGCGTAACCTCTTATTTGAGGAAAAAATTTAAAACTCAATTTCACATAAATTTTTCTTCCTCTTATCATTATTATTGCTGCGGCATGATGAATATAACTGAAAGTTACCTGGAGTTAACAGATAATCGAATATAATATTGAGAGCCCTAAATAATTTAAAAATCCTCTTAACAATTTTTAATTGCAAAATAATTTCAAACTGGTGAAAGGTGAAAGTTTTTAATCATCAAACTGTCCCGTAATTGTCTAAATTTCAATTGTGAATCGAGCAATTTTCTACATCGGAACAAAATATTCTGGTAATACAGTTTTCCACCACATTAACTCCACCTGAAGATCAAACTCTTCGAGTGGCAAATAATTTCTTATTCATGTAATCTATTTAGGAAATTTTTAATCTAAGTTCAAGTTTGACGAGATTTTATGTAATGAGTGCAACACTAACGTGAAGAGTTTTAATGAAATTTCACGAGAAACCCTACTGTGTCTACTGGAAAAAATTAATGCCGAAAATTCGACAAATTTCCACTCATTTTTAGCCTCTTGAACCATCCAATATGAGTTTTCACAAAGCAGGAATAATTTCATAATTATTTTTGTTGACTTAAGAGTATTTGTATAAATGCTGAATAGTATAAATATGAGGACAATGAATATAAAATTAGGCTAATTTCTAGTTGTGCTGAAACCACTTGTGGGAATTCAATTCAACACTTGTATAAAGACATTCTTTATTTAAAACACCAAGGTTCTGGCAGTTGACAAAATCGAGCTTATAACCTATTAACGAGAATTTAATTTAGTTCCTTTATAGTTAGGCAACTTTTGATGCCGAGTCTGTATCGTTGGTTGCAGAAATATCAAATTCAAACCCGCGCACTTGGTAAGATATTTTCAGTGGGAGGTATAAAAACAGGACACTTTTTATAACAATTTTTTATTTCACTATCGAAAGTTTTGAACTGTTCAATCGCAGTGGAAATTAGTTGATGGACGATACTACTAAAATCACGTCAGATTTACACCATTATCTTTTTTCTGGAATTTTCATACACTGATAATTTTGAGCCTTGTTGGTTTCTATCGAGTGGCGGACAACACGACGTTTGCGCTTGATGCCTGGTCATTTTATTTAGGTAAGCATTAATTATTTCATGAGGAAATGTACCAGTTTTCTGTTCCTGGTCCCTGAAGGGTCCTATCATTCAGTTGTTCATCTACAAGTGGGTGTTAAAACATTTTATTTAGTTGTAGAAAATATATCGAGAAAACGTGCTTTATCAACACCCCAGAATAAAGCTTTGTTGGAACTCCTGGTCCTGTGTATCATTCAGCCAACCCCCAAAACAATACCTGAGAATAGAGAGTATCTGTGCATAGTTTGGTACAACACGAATTTCTCATTAATCATGAATTATTGATGACAAAACCTAGAGTGGAAAACCTAGTGATTTGATGAAGTCCTCGCAATACTATTCTGATAAAGTACAAATTGGCTTAGGGGTGCCTCAGGACTCCATACTCGGCCCAATTCTGTTTTTGATATTAATCGAATTGACATCAGTTCAGTTCTTCTGTTTGCAGATAATATTTCAGTTGTTGTATCAGCAAGGAACATTTGTACTTTGAAAAAAACATCGAATGTAATAGTGTCCCAGACTGTAGAGTGGTGTAATAATAACTCTCTTTTGATCAATAAAAATAAAAACAATTACATATTATTCAAAAACACTATGGAAGACCAACTTGATATTAATGTACACAACCACCAAGTCGCCTGATGCAACTTCCGAGATTTATTTAAATTGCATAATAAACTAGTTACATTCAAAGCTTTATCGTGTCATTGACACGTTATTGTGATTTTAGCTTGGTATCAAGGGTATTATGAATGAATGTTTATTTGAATAGGAGGAAATCATAATATACAAACAATACATCAATACACATGAAATTCAAGTAATACATAAATATTATACACTAATAACCTACTTATTTACATTTTGGAAAACTAGCATCGATACGTAATAAATAACTAAATAAATATATAAGTACAGAGTAATCATTGTAATATATTATTCAATTTTATATAATCATTAAGTTTGGCTTTGAATATATATAAACTTTTTCTGTCTTTAATATCCTGAGGTAACTTATTGAATTGATTTAACCCTTTATAAAATAGTACTTTTATTGAGTTAGATAAGCTGCATCTTGGCATATGAAGATCATTGATTTGTCTTGTAACATAATTATGAGTACTATTTCGATATATAATGAATTCCTTAAAATATGATGGCAGCATATCATTAATAGTTTTAAAAACAAATATCATTGCTGCTTTGTACAGCCTGTCTTGTACGGAAAACCACTGTAGTGTATTTAGCATAAATGCTATACTGGTATACCGATTGCATTTCAGAATTACTCTCATGCCTCGATTTTGTAATTTTTGTAATGACTTGATTTTGTTTTGATCGAAACCATATAACAGGGTACTGCAATAGTCAAAATGCGGTTGTATTATAGTGTTATATACCGTGATCTTGGTATCAGTTGACAAGTGAGTGGAAATTCTTGTGAAAAAATACAGTTTCTTTGCTATTTTTTTCGTTACATATGTGTGATGTGCATCAAAAGATAATCTGTTGTCCAACATAAAACCCAGATACTTAAACTCTGTTACCAATTCAATTTTTTTGTTATTGATTTCCAATACGCAGGAATTTATATCAAGTTGTTTGTATTTGTATGGTGTAGTTAGAATCATAGCTTTTGTTTTGGATGCATTTAACTTCAATTTATTGATGTTCAAGTAATTGTATATTTTTCCTAAACAAGCATTCATTTTAGTTAGAGCTACATCTAAATTCTTATGAGATACAGACAATAAATTTATAAAATCACAGCTGTGACATAAGCCGATATTATTAATGTAAATTAAAAATAGCAAAGGGCCTAGCACGCTACCCTGAGGTACACCATATTTTGTGACAATAGGATTCGAATAATAATTATCCACTTTAGTGGTTTGTTTTCTGTCACTCAAGTAGTCCTTAAACCATTTTAGTACATTTCCTTTAATTCCGAAAGCTTCCATTTTTTTAAGTAGTATATCACGATCGATTGTTTCGAAAGCCCGTCTTAAGTCCAAAAACAGCAATAACATAGTCTCCATTGTCGATAGATTGGGTCCATTTACTTATAGTCAGTTGTAATGCCGATTCGCAAGAGTGATCCTTACAGAAACCTGATTGATTGGTCATGAGAAGATTATTGCTTTCAACATAGTTCAAAAGCTGATCATACACAGCCATTTCTAGTATTTTCTCAATGCCTGGCAAGGTGTTTATTGGTCGGAATTCACTAGCTTTACATGTGTTTTTAACTTTGTGTATTGGTATGATTATGCTAGTTTTTAGTTCATAAAAAGGGTTCTGTTAACTGTATGGATAACTATAGGCCGATAACAATTACGTCCAGCTTCTCGAACATCTTCGAGTATTCATTTTTAGATCGACTCCTGAAATTTAAAAAAAAGTTTGATATTCTCAGCAAAAACCAACACGGATTTAGAAGTGATCATTCAACAAATACAGCTGCATTTTCATTTTTGAAAAAGTTGCAGAATATTTTGAAGAAGGAGAATGTCCTGCGGGGATCTTTTGTGATCTCAGCAAGGCATTCGACTATGTTAACCATCAGATTTTATTATCAAAACTGTATAACTATGGAGTTAGAGGTTCAGCTCTTGGTTGGATTTCTTCCTTCTTGGTTAACAGACTGCAATACGTTAACTTACCAGGACAAATCTATTCTGAAACTAAATTAGTGAATATAGGTGTTCCTCAAGGGTCTATACTGGGGCCAATTTTATTCCTGTTGTACACCAATGATCTTGATCAGTACCTAACAGAGTCCTATCTAACGATGTATGCTGATGACACATCTTTGATACTATCGGATAACGACGAAATCAAAATACAACAACGAAGTGAACACGTTTTGAACTCTATATATGAATGGTGCAGCTTGAATTGTTTATATTTGAATGCCTCTAAAACACAAATCGTGAAATTTCACAACTGGCAAAAAACATGTTTACCATTAACTGTCTGCGTCAACGATGTATTAATAGATAATACAAATGAAACAAAATTCCTGGGTCTGGTCATTGATGAAAATATCAACTGGAAAAATCACTGTGTATGCTTGAGCAAGAGACTGAACTCTTTGTGTTATTTGTTCAGGAATCTCAAACAAGTCTTAGAAGAGCCTCAGCTAATATCCTTGTACCACTCTCAGGTAGCGTCTCGAATTAGATATGGTATATGTTTGTGGGGCAACTCAACTGCTATTCAAGACGTTTTCATTTTGCAAAAAAGAATATTGAGAGTAGTTTCAGGCGTTCCTTCAACCTACTCTTGTAGAGGATTGTTCGTCAAATATAATGTTCTGACAATTTTTTCTTTGTATATTTATGAATTATGCAACTATATTTTTAAGAACAAAACTAAATTCCCTCAGAACAAAAACTTTCATAACGCAAATACACGGCAAAAAGAAAATTTTTATATTCCACATTATAAATACAGGGTATCACAAAACTCACCTGCATATATGGGTTTGATGATCTATAACAAATTGCCAACAGAAATCAAAAATACTAATGAAAGAAGGAAGTTCACCACAGCACTTCAAAAATTCCTTATTGAAAATTGTTTTTATTCGTTGGATGCATATCTTAAAATGTGATATAATATATATATATATATATATATATATATATATATATATATATATACCCAGAACCTTCATTATGTACAGTGCTAGTTAGTATTGTTTTGCTCCATTCTGTCCGATATTTCGCTATGTTTGACTATCCATATAAATTAATATGTATGATTTATTGAATAAAAAAATTAATACACCTATTAGGTAATTATATTGTGCACTTGTCCTCATATACATTTTCTGTGTGTTCTTTGTTTTGTAGGTGTTATCTGTTATTATTTATGTATACTGTGACGTATCCAATATCATGTAAATGATCAACAAGACCAATAAAGATTATTATTATTATTATTATAGTTGATCGGGAAATTGACCATATTGAAGTGAAATATTAATGAGGTGTAGCAAAACATGGCCTATCACCCCTATGGTGTTTTTTATAAACTTAAAATCAACAATTTCGGCTCCTGATTTGTGTTCCGATTTATTAACAATTCGAGTAAGGTCTTTTAACTCAAGTTGGTTAAACAAATCAAAATTACACTGAACTACAATTTCATTTTGCCATTCTTCAGTAGCGTTAATCGAGTTAACAATATCTTATAAAGTAACTAACGTATTATATTTTGTTACTGATGTATTTTGTGTTGTTGTGATGTTATGATGTTAATAATTTGTAATAAAGATTTAACTTAAAGGAAGCTTAATTTTAAATTATACAACAAAAGTACATAATGCGTTGCCACCATATTTTAAAGAAATTGATACTATGAGTATTTTCAAACAAACTTTGAAAGAATATATGCCAATTCGTTTTATTCATTATAAGAATTTTTCAATGCCTGATGTAAAATGTGATGAATGTCCGTTTATTTTTATATTTATTTATTTTTTATACAGTCACATCAATATATTCTGTAATTGATAAATAATTGTTTATATATTATACATGTATTTGTATTATACTATCTATATATGACGTTGCTGATGTTTCATAGTAAATTCATGGCAATAAAACCATTATTATCTTCAAGTTTTTTTTTTTAATTGTTTTATTCAAAATTGTACAAACAATTACAATTCAGATATATTACATATATAAAAGTAATAAATTTATATGAACATAGATTAATACAATACAATACTTAATACCTAGCTTATATCTATATATACATAATATACTTGGAACTTGAACAAAGATCTCCTAAGCAATGTAAAAACATTGGTATTGGAGATTTTTTCATTTCACATTTTTCACAAATTCAGCAAAGCAAGACTCAAATACTACAAATAAAGATGATATATATACCTAACTACTGAAATAAGTATTCTTTCAATGATTTATTGAATTTTCCAAGATTCGCCTGAC
This sequence comes from Chrysolina oricalcia, assembly GCA_944452925.2. NCBI lineage: Eukaryota > Metazoa > Arthropoda > Insecta > Coleoptera > Chrysomelidae > Chrysolina > Chrysolina oricalcia. Next base: position 61,938,056 of record OX101818.2, on the reverse strand, counting down.
TTTTTAATACTGTGGGAAGACTAGTGTAAGTTTCTATACTTTTACTAAGGGGGTTCTGAAGTGCTACATTTAATCTGACATTGTCTAAGTAAATATTATTGTGTGACCTAACATTGTGCGAGTGGATTTCATTCATGTATATTACCGGTGTGTTGCATTTATGTTGTTTTTCCAGAACCTTATGTACTAATTTACAATGTTCTAATTGTAAGATTTTACTGATTGGTTGCATTTTCAGTTTTTCAAATAGCATATCTGTCGGTGTTCTATAGTTATAGTCAAAAAGGACTTTAAGAATTTTTTTTTGCAGAGTTTCCATCTTATTAAAGTATGTAGAACTACATGTTCCCCATACTGGTATTAGATATCTAAAGATTGATGGAAGTAGGCCTCATATACTCTGTGTATATTATAATTCGAAAGGTAGTCTTTACATCTGTATAAGGCACCGATCATAGGGACTATCTTATTGGTTATGTGTTCAAGGTGATTACTCCAATTCATTTTATCATTGAGTATGAGCCCCAAGTATTTCACTCTTGGTACCTGCTCAATTATCATTCCATCTAATTTTAAAGTAATTGGATCAATCATCTTGTTCTTTTGTTTCATAATCATATAGTTAGTTTTTGATACATTTAATTTCAAGTGGTTGTGTAATAACCACTTCCAGTACCTATTCAGATCGCTATTAACGTTAGATTCTAACGTATTGATATCATGTCCGCTATACACTAGAACTGTGTCATCTGCAAATGTATAATACTGTGCCGACAGTCCTGACAGTTTGAGGTCAAGAACAAAAAGTGAATAGAGAAGTGGCCCTAGAACGGATCCCTGGGGAACTCCACAGTTATTAATAAGTAAACAGCTGTTGGTTTCATTCGTGGACACATACTGTCTTCGGTTTAAAAGATATGATTTCAATAATTTTAGCATTCGTCCATCAATACCCATTTTCTCTAGTTTATGTAGTAGTTTCTCATGATTTACCACATCAAATGCATTACGTAAGTCTATAAATACAGCTACCACTAACTTTGTCTTGTCTAGGCTTTTTGATATGTGGTTTATCAAATCTACGGTGGCACTTAAGGTACTGCTCTTTTCTACGAATCCATATTGGAAGGGGTCAACAGATATATGCTTTTCCATGAAACTGAGTATTCGTTTATTTATAATCATTTCGAGTATTTTTGAGAATATACTAATCAGTGCAATAGGGCGATAATTGTTCATTAGGGTTTTTTGACCTGACTTATAGATTGGACATATTTTACTTATTTTCAATTCATCTGGGAACTCCCCCGTGGACAGAGCCCTATTGACTAATTTAACTAATATTGGTATAATTTGTGTTTGGAGATTCAGTAGATCTAGGACCGTGATCATATCATGACCTGGCGCAGCATTGCGTTTCAGTTCATACAAGATGTTTGTTATTTCCGTTTCATTTGTAAGTTCCAGTTCAATACTATTATTATTTACCATATCTTCAAACCCCTCTAGATGGACTTCTTCTCTTGCCGCTTCTTTTTTTACCTCTTCTATAATATTCATACCTACACTAGTAAAGTATTTGTTGAGATTATCTGCTATATCACTGTGATTGCTTATCATACAGTTATCTATTTCTAAAGAATCTATATCATTGTTTACATTTGTTTTATTCTTTACAAGGTTATTGATAAATTTCCATTGCTTTTTTGTATTGGAACCGGATTTCACCCATTCTCTTTTAAAGAAGTTATATTTGAGTTGCTTAATTTTGTTATTAACTAGATTTTTTAGCTTTCTAAAATTATTTTTGAACTCTGTATTTTCAGGATGTCTTACCTTTAGCTTATATGCGCTATCACGTTGTTTTGTTAATTCAAGTAGTTCTTTGGTCACCCATTCATTATTTCCCCTACATTTGATATTTATCGTGTGTTTACTTTTTGATATAGAAATTAGGTTGATTAGTTCTTGGTGTGTAGTTATATTGTAGTTTTTAGCACTATTTTCAAATATTTCTTTGAATTTTTTGACATCTATTTTTTTTCTTTCAAACGTTGTATTTGGTAAATAAATTTTAGTATTTGTTTGCAGTTTGACACATATCCTCATGTGATCAGATAATGAGTTTTTTTCTATATCGATTAGACATTTAGATTTCAACTGACTACTGCAGAGCACATGATCTATTAACGTTTTACTATCATTCCTTACTCGAGTAGCATATCTTTCATCCAACTTATTAACTATAGTGAAGCCTTGGGTGAATATCATATTTTTGTAGTCTTTTACAACGTTCGTATTTACCTTGGGGAGGTCTATGTTCATATCTCCCAATACCAGATGATTTTTAGGATGTTTTATTAATATGGCTTCTAAATCAGTCACAAATTCTAGAGCTTGAAGAGCTGGAGGTCTGTAAATTGCACTAAGTTTTAGGTTATTTTCAATGTTTACACATATCCAATTGTATTGTTTCTTATTTGAGTAGTCCACTACCTGATATTTTAGACCTTGTCTTAGATATATGGCTGCGCTTCCTCCTCTAGATTGCCTGCAGGAGTGGACCGCTGAGTATCCAGAAAAGTTATAGTAGGTTGTTTCATTGTCATGTAACCATGTTTCAGTTAGCACTAACACATCGATTTTATTTTCAGTTACATAACATTCAACTTCTTCAAATTTATTTCTTATGCTTTGTATATTCATATAAACTATTTTTATGGTTTTTTTAATTTCGCTCAGTTTTTTAGGTCGTCTCCGTCCTTGATAAGTATAATTTTGCTGTTTTCTTCTTTACGTAATTTTATTTTTCCATTGCTTACCCATACAAACTTATAGTTGTTATCCTTCTTGAATTTTATTGCTTCTCGGTATAGATCCAGATTAGTTTTAGTCAAATCGTGATTGATGTAGATGTAGTTTTCTTCGAGATATCCTAGATCACACTTTTTGATTGGATTGGCTTTCTTCGCTTTGAACCATAAATTCTTATCTTCACTCTTTTCGAACATCACTTTAATTGGAGCACTCACTCTTTCCCAACTGAGATACTCCAATTCTATAGGATTTCAAGTTGTTGACGGGAGCTTTGAGATGATTTCCTATTTTTATAACAATGTCTTCTACTTTCTCCCCTTCGTGAAGTTTTGGAACTCCTTGTATTATGATGTTGTTGCGGATTTCTTACTGATCTTTTATATTGAGTTGATGTTTGATAGATCGGATTTCCCTATTTAGCTGATCATTGAACTTCAATTGTTCCGTGTATTTTTTGAACAGATTATTGTACTTTTGATCCATTTTCATGAGTTTGTTCATGATATCATTGATTGTGTATACTTTTTCGGTTTTCTCTGGTGCCTTATTTGAGTTTTCGGGCGAAATATCATAATTTTCACCGATGGACATAACCTCACTTTTGCACAAGGTGCATATCCATCGTTCACCATCAGATTTCTTCAGCTCTGAAGAAAAATATTTTATATCTTGGTTGCTCACATTTGCACATTTTCCGTGGAACCAGTGTTGACAATTATTGCACTTTATACTCCACGTTTGTTTCAAAGATTTATCTCAAATTTTGCAAGAGTCTGCCATATTGAATTTTTTGACAGTTGGAACGATGAGTTAAGAAAAAAAATCGATTGTTCGTAGTACGCGTTCATATCTACAATATCTAAGTATTTTTTTTTATCAAATGAACACGCATATATAAAGAATTCCTTGTTTCAATCTTCACTAAAAAACGAAGTCACTGAACTGATTTACAATGGCAAATATAATGGGGTTTCTGGAAGCCTTTACAGTAATTTTATATTGGAAAATCATAGTGTTTGTTTTAGACGCTTTGTACAACTAAAACGAAAACTGTGTAAAGAAAGATTGAATCTGCATCGATAATACTCTAGAAGGCATAGCAAATATTTGATGGAATCGGGAGAACAAAAATACTTCCATTCTGTTTGTACAATAACTCCAAGAGAGAAAGAACAAATTGTTAGTTTTATAAATGCAAAGTTATTTCTGAATCAATTACAAGGATGATCTATTATGTATCTCATTTACGCGAAAATATAATATTCAAGAAGATTGATTTATAGGAACCTATTTTTATTTCCTGACACAGGTATAAGGCACAGATTCGACCTATTCTGGAGGACTGTTCTCGTTTGGGGGATAGCACACTTCGTAGTTTCTTCGATAATTTATTGATATGATGCTCCCATTTCAGATTGCAGTCGATGACGATGCCGTAGTAATTCACCGAATTAGCTAGAAATAATGAAAAAGTATTCGATTTGTGACATTGTTGAGAAATTATTGAATTCAAGTTTCTTGGTACTGAATGGAACATAATCAGTTTTATCAAAAATAACTGTCAGCAACCTAGAATCAAACCTTGTTTTTATTTTAGCAAACTCCAGTCGTGCTTTGCTGAATATATTGAACTAGTTCTTTGCGATATAAAAACACTGCAGTATCATCGCCATAGCTCACTATCTGGCCATCGTTGATTGAAGAGAACAAACTAATCAAATATATATTTAAGAGACAAGGACCTAAAACAGTGCCTGTGGCACACCATATTTTATGATTTTGAACTCGCTTAGAATTTCTTTGTATCCCAACACATTGCTCTCTATCAGTAAGGTAACTTTTCATTATTTCAAGACATGGTCCTCTTATTTATATTTGCTCTAATGTTGTAAGTAGTTTTTTATGGCTCACTGTATCAAATGCTTCAACCAGGTCTACGAAGATGCAAAGAGTTGGTTTTCCTCCATCAAGAGAGCCATATATTTTCGAGGTTAAAGCCTCTATTGCATCTTGAGTGAATCTGGCTTCTCAAAAGCCAAATTGCCGTGGAGATAAAATTTCTCTGTTTTTCATAACTATTTCAATTATTTTGGCTATGTATGAAATCAGCGAAATCGGCATCCAATTTTTCACCTTTTTTATGAACTGGCTGGCTTTATTTTTGTTTTTTTTTTCATTGAATTGGGAATGACATTTTTTTCAAAATTATGTTTGAAAGATGACAAATCGGTTTATGTATTCAGCTATTGCCTGTACAATATTGGAGTTGATCAATCCTTATACTAGTGCTTTGTTTCTCCTGAGGTTGGAGATTATTTGCTTCATTTCTGAAGAATACATTCTACTCAATGTATTGAATTTGGCAGTCGATACTCTGTCTCTTTAAAATCATTTATTCGGTTTTTCCCCAAGTTTTCCCCCAATTTTTACATTTTACATTTTTTAGAAAAGTGTTCATTCAAACAAATGTTCATTTTATATTGAATTATTTGATAATCAAATTTCTTTTATATCTGTCTTTTAATGTCTGGATTAATTTGTAGATATCCGCAGAGTTGTCAACCCCTTTTTGTACCCAGTTGTTTCTGTTTTTGTTAATTTCATTGCATTTTGTTTACTCCATTAGTGTGTTTCAATAGTTTCTGTATTGCTTTTGGATTTCGATGTTTTTACAATTTTCATGCTTCTTTTATTAAAATCGTTTCTTTTCTTGATAGACGTAATTCTTTCCTCAGTTATCCAATTGTTTTTCTCTTTTAAGGCTTTAAGTTTTTTCAATGAATTTTGGATACATGCATAGATTATCTTCGCTAAAATTTCTGCCAAAGTATCGATATCTTCGTTATGTAAAAAATCCGCCTAGGGCTCTGGGCATTAAGGGTTTTAAATTTTTTATAATTCACTATGCAAGTTGTATTAGTGAATTTTGTACCGTATTCTGATTTTATTGCATAATTTTTTTGTGGAGAAATGACCCAAATAAGAATGCGAATTTTCTTGAATTCTGTTGTAAGTATTAAGGATGTCGATATTTATATCCCCAGCAAATATCCGATTATTTTTATCACTCAAACATTCTACAATGAATCTTTCAAGATATTCATTGATCATTATTAGGTTTTTTCTTACCAATGTTATTGTGACAGCTCTTTATAAAAATTACCACCCCATCATTTTGATTGAAATTTCCGATGCTGTATATTAAATCGTACCCCTCCAAGTTATACAAATTTGTGATTTCTATTATTCTAGTCTCGGTCAGAATTGTTCAACAAAATTTCTCATTCAGTTGTTGAAGGTAAAGTGTTTTGAAATGCTGCCAAATATTTTCGCTATAAGTACACAGATAATCCTAATACTGATTTAAATTTATTTTTACAATCATTGAAAGATTCTTATGGTTCATGTAAACCCATGAAAAAATTAACGGCAAGTTTAAAAATTCTGAAAAAAATTCGAGTTATTCTGGCATCCAAATTGAATAATTAGCGAGATGTAGAAAAAAATCTGATGAACAGTTTTCAAGAAAAAAAATAAAAACCTAATTTTTAGAGGTTTTTTTAAGTTTTCCCAAAAACCATTCATCAGATTCCATTTCAAATATCATGACATATCAATGTCAAGGTAGAAGATAATCACGATTTTTTTCAGAATTTTTAACCACAACGTTCTCTCACAATTAAAAAAAATTCTGAAAATCTTGTTATAAAATCAAAGACAGTTGAGAAGAATCACTTTTGCAAGTGATATTTATATGAAATTTAGAAGACCGAACATTGAAGAACTATTCATACTATTTTCTAGAGATAAAATCAAACGATTTATATTTTTAATAGTAATTTTTAAAATCTCGGACAAAAAACGGTAAATAGCTCCAGTAAGTGATTCCTCTGTAGTACATGAACGGAAATACAAAAATAGTTCTGCTACTGTCCACAAGGTATTGCACAGAATTATTGTCACTGTCATATTGACTGTACAGCATTGCCAATAGTTCTATACAGCGGTAACCGATGTAATTTGTTTAACTTTTCGAAAATAAAAGTTACGTCGATAGGGGTTCGTCAGTTCATCAGTTGGATGTTGGATTGGTCCGCCTAAAGCATTGGAGTCCTTGGACACAATTGAATAATTATGTAAGTAATGAGTTTTATGTTCTGGGATTTAAAATATCAGTTCTGGAAATGAAACAGGAAGCAAAACAGAATTGAAAAATAATAATAATAATCGTAATAGCTTCTTTATTGTCAATTCCAGTTGTTTTTGAGTAACATTATTTTATATACATAAAAAATAACGGCATAATAGGCGGAGTTCAGCTTACAAAGATGAAAAATAATGATTAAAATAAATTATAGTGAGTTGCTCATATTAGCTGCTCTTTTTGGATTTTACCAACAATATTGTTGTTTGTGCTAAAAGCAAAAAGAGGCACTGCAACTCTCACCAAATTCACCAGACGGTGCGATCTTTTTTCATTTTCAGATGTAAAAGTCTGAAGGATTGAGGCTCGTGTCGGCTGGGAATAATCCTCCACGATTCACTGTTGCGTTAAAAATGAACAGTGCTGCTCCTAAAGTGGCGCATGGAGTTGGTAACAATGCCTATCCAGAACACATGGCTAATGACCACAGCAGTCGATGCCAAAACACCAAGAAAAAAAAATCCTGTGAGCTATTTCGCAGTACTCCGAATAATGTTGAGATTTGGCAATATTGCTTTAGCAGTAGGGTTTACCGTTGCAGAAAACTGTAATTTATATGGAAATATTATAAAAGATCGCTGTAAGTATGGTATGAAAAACAAATCTTGTCAGTGCCATCTTACAGTTCAGAAACGCGAAATATTTGACTTTATATGAACCTTAAACTAATGTTTCCACTATATTGCTACCAAAATCCCGTATGAAAGGATCCATGCATATATTTGTAAAATATTAAATGAAAGTTAAGATTAAACCATGAATATGATGTATATTTATATGAATGAATAAGTATGGTATAGAATCAATTTGAAGGATTTCACTTCCCATTTTCTGATAAAAAAATACTTGTTTTTGTTTAAAATTGTTTTTTCCGTTAACCAGCTGTCGTCCCCTTACACACTACAGTCCCTCAGAAGTCGATACTTGTGCGAGCTAATGATTAACGAGGTCTTACCTTTTTACGTGCGATTCCTATCACTTTCTCGGGCCATCAGTCGCCATGGTTTGAACCACCGCTGACTGGAAGTCAAAGTGATTGAAACAATGTCGCTTCAGCTACCTGGCCCTCAAAAAAGCTCGTATATTTCTTCTTTTTCTCTTCAATTTTCTTCTTTATTGGTTTTCCACTTGTCTTGGTGCTTTATGACTCCCCTTCACTTTCCGATATATCTTTCGATTATTGAGGTTAGGGTTATAAGTAAAAAAGTTCGATTTTTCGTTAATTAAATTTAGTTTTAGTGCTTGTCATTGTGTGCATTTGCGCAATTTTTGACTGAAAAAATCGTTTTTGAAAAGGGTCTATTTCAGGTTTAAAAATGCCATAACTCGAAAAATATTTGATATCCCCACGAAAATCCCTCGGATTCATGTTTAGGAAATAAGATACGTAAGTAACATCAATTTTTGATTTTTCGACAAAGAGCCCGTTAAAATTACCTTTACCAAATTGAGAGATGACCATTTCCATACGTTATATCTCTCCTCGAAATAAGCCAGAATAGTTATTTATGTATCAAGGGCGTAAAGTAGGCGTTTATGGCCTGGCGTGGATGATAGCCCGATGGCGTTAGCCGAGGGCCATCACACGCCGAAGGCCTTAAACGCATTTTATGCACGTGATACATACAAAATTTTATGCACTAGCGGTTTTATAGCGCGAATCACAAATACTGACTTGAATTGCAATGGTATACACGTTTCATACTATGCTGAGTGCTATATTGGAGAATCTATTTCAAATAAATAGATCATTACCGAAAAAATTGCCAACGATTATGAACAAATGTAAGAAAGAGTATTGCTCTATTGAACTGAAATTATTCTAATTCGTGAATTGCATGAAATGATGTGTGAGTATAGACAATTTGAGAATTTTATCTACTTTACGGCCCACCGGGCCATAATGCGCCCACTGGCGGTAAAGTGCCACTTTACGCCCTGCGAACCGGGCGGTAAAGTGTACTTTACCGCCCGCTAGTGCATAAACATATTTTCGCAAAATTTTCCCTTTATACTTTTTTCTTCGCACCACTGCAGAAATGTTTTGTAAGCAATTTTGTACTGTTGTCAGAACTTTTTCGGCAGCCAATCAAAAGTAGCTCGACTAGCTTCATTTATTTCAGTACGTGAACCATTTTCTTGTAAATTTTCCATTAAAAATTGTGTAAAATGACGCTTTGAAAAAAATTAGGTCAAGTTTTTGGCAACTAATAACAATAAATAATGGTTATTATTTATTTGAAAACAAGCATCATATCATTGTGTTATGTACCATGGTAATTTTGAGTGACTTCCTGATATTTTTTGTTTATTATTTTAGCGATCTTTTGATAGTGTTTGTAGAAAAATCATTGTATGGTATTCGTTCTAAAAGTGCTTTTATTTTGTTCGAAGTATTGGGCCACTCGATATGATCGTGTGCTTTTCATAGATAATAAAATATCATTTTCAACACCAACATCATAAATAACCATTACATCACTGTGATGTAGAGTACTGTTACATGTCACATGATCCTATACAAAAAATTTTAGACCCGCTCTGTTTTCGAAAGCATACGGAAAATTGGTGGAACGTTAAAAGTGATTGTATTGTTCAAACCTCCACAATTTCCTGTTATCAAGAGTAAACTCATGCATACGATACTCATGAGTAGTTTTCTGGAAATGTAAGTTACCACCGGAGTTTTACAATAAAGTTCTTTCCATTTCTCTGCAGTACTTCAATCCTTACTCGTTTAAGCATTCGATGAAAAACCAAGTATGGAATTTCAATTCACAACATATAACTTCGCAACTTACGTTTTCCTGACACCCTAAAACACGTTTCGTTGAAACTAAGTTATCCATCACGGACTCATAGTGTATCGCAATATGAAAATTAGATTTTTCCGAACGTTTTCCATTTACATAACTACATTCAATTTTTTGAATAGATAATGACGCGTTGCATGCGATTCGAAAATATTTCGGAATACGTGCCATTCTATAATAGACGCACTGGGGTGAATATTTCTATGTTGGGATGAGAAAATGTCTGGAGGAATCATCATAATATTTTTCTGAATAAATACTTATACAGGGTGTCAATTTGAAAACTTCCCACCCTCAATATCTTCCTTCCAGTAAATAATACGAGGAATAATAGTAATAATAGCTTTATTGCCCAACAGTTTAATCCATTTACAGGACAATATGAGTTGAGATTCAATCATTTACATACATTTAACAATTTTACCAATACTAAAAAGATACCAAATCATTATTCTAAGTCTAAGAACACAAGATTAATCTTATTCTATATGTACTCTAGCTAATTTTAGTATTTTAGCAACAGAAGCAAAGTGAATATCGCAATAGTTTCATATTATGTTAAAATTTTGGCACATGGCATAAATTGGTGCTTTGAACAATATGGTCGTTCTGGCTATCGGAAGTCTAAAGGTATCTATATGTCTTGCATGAAAAGTAGGTACATTGAAGTTGATTTGTTCAAATATATCATTAATATTGATTCTGTTGTGTAATAGTTTATGCAAAAAAACAATGGATGCACATTTTCGTCGTAATTCAATACTGGAAAATTGTAACCTGTCACATAAAATACTATATTCAATAGCACGACCATCAATTTTGAGTGATAACCACTTTAAAAATTTTCGTTGCACTTTTTCAACAATGTAAAATTTCTACAATTTCTTACGATGAAACCATAGGTTTTCATTGCTTCAGATGCCTTAAGACATATGTGATTTTTGAAGGTTCGAGTCGAAGATTACCCCTAAATCTTTTACAGATTCACTTCTTATCAGGTTGGATTGCTCAATGTTGTAGGGAAAGTAGATAGTAGACATCTTTCTAGTGTAGCTAATAACCTTACATTTACTAGCATTCAAGTGCAGTCGATTAACTACACACCGAGATTGAACTAGTTCAAGTTGTTCCTGCAACCTTATGCAATCATTCATATCACCAATTGTTGAAAATATTTTCAGATCATCAGCAAAGCAAAGTTTCCTAGCTTCAATAGCCTCACGTAAGTCATTTATAAATAATAAGAAGGTAGCGGTCCTAGGTTTGAACCTTGGGGGACCCCGGATGAAGCTTGATATGCATCAGATATGAATCCATTGTAGCGCACATATTGCTGTCGGTTGTAGAACTTCATGGTCAATGTGATCAAAGGCCTTTGAGATGTCTCTATATATTTCATCTACTTGACAATTTGCATCAAGATTTTCAGTTAAAAACTGTGTTATAATAATAAGGTTTGTAACAGTTGAACGGTTAGTGAAGAATCCATGCTGATACTGTGACAGCTGCTTACAAAGTAAGGGATGGACGCGGTTATAAAAAACAATCTCAAAGACCTTTGAAAAATTACATAAAATTGATATACGTCGATAGTGTTCTCTCACAATTTTTAAAAACTGGACATACTTTAGCTACCTTCCAAGACAAAGGAATCTAAAAAACAGGTCAATTTTATTGTCAAGGGGGACACTTTCAAGGAATATTTGTAGCCCTCGTGGTTCAACCCTCTAGGAGTGGTACATGTTACCCTTACAATCTTAAATGGGAAGGAGGGTCAAGTGGCACATCATTTTGATTGGCGTTCAATTCTTCTTCCAATGATACCCTGACGTTTTATTTTTTGATGAGCAGTTACACATGTAATTAGAATTTGCCTGTTCTGAAATGCATTACCTCTCTCGTTCATTCTATTGTAATATTCTGCTGCAATAAAAACAATTATTATTATTATTATTATTGTATTGATAGTCCAAGCAATAGGGAAAAGTGCGTGCAAAAATTAATACCCGAAAAAAAAATATGTGCGTATAAGAAATTGAAATTCAGCATGAGTTTCTATTTCATGCAACTCGATCGTGATTACCTACCGAACAAAACCTAAAAAATTGGCAAAGTTGCGAAAATTGGTTTTTTGTTGATAACTAAATCACTACAGCTCCGATCGGAAAAAGTCAAATGAAATTGTAGGTATTAAAAAGTTCTATCAATTGAATGGCCTATAATTTTCTGATATCATTGATACTTTTCGAATTATATCGGAAAACCGTGATAAATTGGGTTTTCTATATCTCGTTAAACGTTGATTATTTTTCAAAATATATGAAGTTTTCTCAAAAAAGATGCTCTCTCAATATGGCTACTCTTGCTCGGGGAATGATGCTACAGTAACGATTCATGAAAATGGATTCCTAACATGATTTCAGGCATTCAAAAAAAATGAATTCCTACGATCACTAGGAGCCAAGATCATTTTTTTTATCCAAAAGAATCTGGAAGCCGGATTAATCATCGTACAGCAGTCACATTCATGGATATTAAGGTTGAATGCCTATATTTTCAATAAAAAAATACTAGGACATGTCTAGTTCATTTGCAGTATTGTTAATAAAGTGAGGCATGCAGGCGCAGATCGTGATAGCAGTAGCGGGTGGCGGAGTGGGGATAGCACTGATAACTTATTTCGTGCGTTCAAAGTCGAGAAAAACACGAATATTTGTCTCTGCCATTGTATGTCAATATGATTATATTATTATTATTATTATAATTAAAATAATTTAGTAATCTTGAATTAAAAACCGTTATCTTTAACGGATGCAATAAAAATACTTGTTACTTGTTGTTAACGTACGTTTTCTTTTGCAATGTACACTAGTGGTAATTGAAATAGAATCAATAAAGAGTCTTCAATAACACCGGCAGGACGAAAGTGTCTTTAATGTTACCAGAATTTGTATTCCCACTGCACCACCCGCTAGAATAGAGGACTTCGGATAAGGATTCAGTCATGCCACCACACAACTTTTGGCTTTAAAACTACTGGCACGTTTTTCGGCAAGTTTTCTTCATGTCAGGGTTCCTGGCAGCCTCAGGAACCCCGTTATATGATTGAAATTGTTCATAACGACGGGAATATTGAGATTTTCCATAAAATACAAAACACTAGGGACTTTAATTTTTTTTAGGGATTTCTCTCACAAAATGGCGCTAATTTCAAAATTTATCATTTTCCTGAATTAAAAAAAATGCGTAGGTATTTCACGTTTCCTAGTTGCCAAATAGTTGTACGATCTAGAAAATATTCTGTGGTAACTTTCACGGACAAACAAACCTTATTACCTTTCTGATTAAAATGCTCTTGACCTGAATACTTTGAGGTTACATCACAGAATTTGTATTTTGTGTCAGTTTTGTGGGTATGTGTTACATTTTAATCATAACTGTTAAAATGGTTGAATATCATTTCTAATTTTGAACTTTTTCATGGAACGAATGTGCACTGACAAAGAAATAACCCTACACTCAGTGCCGCATATGCCAGCTAGCATGCTACCAAGTACCAGTTAAGTAAATTAGCCAGTAAGCAAATGCTACGGGCCCCGTGCCTGGGGGGCCTCGCACCTGTGCGCAAAGTAAAAAAAAACTATCAAGTAAGATACGTTTTTTATACCACCTACAGAAAATGAATAAAGTTAGAAATGGGAATAATAACTATAGCGTGGAATGAAATTCTAGAACACTTGCAAGCGACTAACGCTTCGTTGCAGTCGTCCGATCAAGATCTTAACACGAGATAGGTACGCTCTTTATAAATCATTACAAGGCTACTTCCAAGCAATACGATCCAAATTTTCAGATATAGAGGCCAAAGCCCTAATTGGCTGTGAAGAATATCAGCAATCGACTTCAAGAAAACCCAAGCAAAATACAAAGTACGACCATTTCAGCAGCAGCTCTACTCACAGACCTCATAAAAGAAGGCAGAACATCAAACACCTGGACAACGTTTTGAAATTCATGTTTTTATTGTTTTGTAATTGTCTGCATTAGCTAAATGCATGGAAGCTTACCATCAAGTGACTAGTGTATTTGGAATACTTCGGCAGAAAAGATCTTAAAAAGAACTATCGTCAATTATTTCCTAGACGATGTGGAAGACAGTCTGGGCAATGAACTGGTGCAGTTTGCAAAGCTGCTGAAAACAGATGTGGCTGCTGATATTGACAGCAGAAAGAAAAAGCACGAGGCTCAGGAACTTCAAGTTTATAAACTGTTGACATAAAATTCATTGGAATCGTGTTTCCCAAATGCTGGAATAGAGTTTCGCATTCACTTGATTTTGATAATCACCAACTACAGCAGATAATGTTCTTTTTCAACGTTAAAGCGTTTTAAAAATGTGTTATGGAGCACAATGGGACAAGAACATCAAACGACCTCAATATAATGAACATAGAAAGTGATTAACTCTGAAATATTGATTTGACGAGTGTTATCTCCAAATTTGCTCGGATTAAATCACGGAAAGTCTTTTTGTAAATGTGCTGTTTTATTTTATATTCTATACTTTAATACTTAAAGCAAATCAAGGGCCTCTGGTTCACATTTGCTACGGACCCCACGGTGGCTTTATCCGACACTTCCTAGACTACACAATACCTCTTTCAATAACAAATCTCCAGCTCTAGTTTTGAATTTAGCGCCATTTTGAAAGAAAAATCCTTAAACAAAATTAAAGTCCCTAGTGTTATGTATTTTATGGAAAATCTCAATATTCCCGTCGTTATGAACAATTTCAATCATATTACGGGGTTCCTGAGGGTGACAGGATCCCTGCGTGCCAGTAGTTTTAAAGTCAAAAGTTGTGTGGTGGCATCACTGAATCCTTATCCAAAGTCCTCTATTGCATCGCTCCGCGCCTGCACGCCTCACTTTGTTCATCAATTAATAATACTGCAAATGAACTAGACATATCCTAGTATTTTAATATCGAAAATATAGGTATTCAACCTCAATATCCATGAAGGTGGCTGCTGTACGATGATTATTGGGCCTTCCAGATTTTTTGATATAAAAAAATTATCTCGGCTCCTAGTGATCGTAGGAATTAATTTTTTTTAACGCGTGAAATCATGCTAGAAATCTATTTTCATAAAAGTCATTTCTATAAAAACAAAACTAAGAAATTTATTCAGAAAAAAAAGTGTAAAAAATTGTGCAATTTTTTTAAAGTAATTTTTTGACACTTGAAATAAAAAAAAATTAATATACTCATTCGATAATATGAAAAAAAAACTCTTACAGAAAAAAATAAGCCCTGATTCATACCTGTAGCATCATTCCCCGAGCAAGACTAGCCATATTGAGAGAGAATCTTTTTTGAGAAAACTTCATATAATTTGAAAAATAACCAATATTTATAAATTTTTCAAAGAAACACTTCTTTGGCTTGCCATAGGCTACACAAAATTGTAAGTAACAATTTTCAATACCTTACAATTAACGAGTTATAGAAAACCCGATTTTTCTCGGTTTATCAATGATATCAAACAATCATAACCCATTCAATTGATAGATCTTTTTAATACCTACAATTTCCTGATTTAACTTTTTCTGATCGGAGCTGTAGTTTTTTAATTATCAACAAAAAACCGCTTTTCGCAACTTTGCCAATTTTTTAGGTTATGTTCGGTAATCAGGATCGAGTCGCACGAAATAGAAACTCATCGTGAATTTTAATTTCCTATACGCTCGTATTTTTTGTTTTCGGATACTAATTTTTGCACATTTAACATTGGGCCGCTTCCTCGTTTCTTGGACTAAGACTCATTTTAATAAAAATGGTTAGAAGAGTAGGTGGCACCGTTCCAACCCTTGAATGACAGGAATAAATTTATTACGTGTGGGATTTTTTATTTGTTGGTTATTTTCCTTTTACAAAATAAAATTTAATTTGCAAGAAAGACATTTCAAACATAAAATCCACGAATCTTATAAACTTTTCGAAATGTCGTTCATTTTGCTCGTCCATTTTGCTCTATACAATTCTGTATCAATAGATATGCATTGTGCAAGTTCCAAAAAATGGTGGCATCGTCGGCAACGAGTGTAAATTTTCCTGCGATACTAATACTCGTCAAATCGTTGATGGAAATAAGGAATACTGTTGGCCCTAGTATCGAACCTTGGGGAACACCGCTATGTATTTTCGCAGTTCTTCAAAGTACTCAAATGTTGATTACTTGAAATTAATTGATTGTAAGATGAGGCTGGAAGGACTGTTTATGTTGTCGAAGTTTCGGTTCATATAAAGTCAAATATTTCGCGTTTCTGAACTGTAAGATGGCACTGACAAGATATGTTTTTCATACCATAGTGACAGCGATCTTTTATAACATTTTCAAATAAATTGCGGTTTTCTGCAGGAATATCTACCGAATATCCAACGGTCAACTTTACTGCTATTGCATTGTTGCCAAATCTAAACATTATTTGGAGTACTGGGAATTAGCTCACAGGATTATTAATTATTATTTGGTATTAATTGTGGTAATGTGGTTCAATGCATTATGTAGCTATATTGTCAAGGGGGTTGTGAGAGAAAAGGTAAAATTCTCTCTTTTATTATTCCTTCCATTTGGAGGGGACTATAGTATATTCCAATCCGAGGTTCAGTAAATGTAAACAAAAGCACGTGAATGTAATTTGTTACCAGGGTCGCAGTGAGGACAAAATATTATTGCAATGTAGTTTCAATGTATTCAAATTAAGAATTTTAGAAATATAAATTTGCAATACCTTAATAACAACGGAAATTAAAAAAAAAAAATTAAAAAGATTATACGAAGTGACGCAAAAGTACATATATAAATAATCTGATGGTATAAAATAATAATTAAGATATTTGTCAGGACGTTCTTTAGATTATTTATAAAAGTTGTAAATACCACTAAGAGCGGTATTTATAAAGTCATGATACACATTGTTCTAATTTTAAACAAATACTTTGAAAAAGTTGGGAATAGATAGACTGTCTTTGAACAGTTTCAAAGTTTCGTTGACATGTAAATGTGTTTGTTGGTCGCTATGGTTTTATTTAATTCCTTGGGTTGAAAAGTGATAATTTAGTCTTTGAAACTAAATACAATTAGAACATTTTTAATCTTCGAAGTGAAAGAAATACAAATATTCATATTGTAAAGATTATTTTATTCACTCTTGCTATTCTAGTTCGTCAGAAGACGTGTCACTATCATTTATATTTATTACAACTTGTTCAAGTTGTTGCTCTATAATATTGTCTAATTTCCACAATTTTTGCTCCACTTTTTGCTGCACGTGATCGACGCATTTTTCCACTTTTCTGGCGTGATGGTAGCTATCGCATTATGGAAGATGTTTTCCATGTCAGCAAATTTAAATGTAGTATTATGCTCCGCAACAATTTTTTTTTATATCAGCCCAAATTAACTCAATGGGATTAAGTTCGCAGTGATATGGTGGTAGCCTTTGGTGGTAACAATTTTATTTTGAGCTTTAACCATTTAATCAATAATATATTCATCATATTTTTATCTGTGCTCCTTAACTATTGCTAAAAGTTCCTCTTCAAGTATTGTTTCTTCAAATTGGATAATTTTAGAACGCAGCCAGTCTTGAATGTCAGATTTCTTTGATGCTTCAGTAGGAATTTTTTCCAGTTTCTTAGAATGATACGGGGCATTGTCTAATACAACAATACAGTTATCATCAACTTTCGGCAAAATATTTTTGAACCACTTTTCAAAAGAGTTTCCATTCATTTCCTCGTGGTAATCTCCGGTTTTTATTCAAAAGCCCACAGTGCCTCTGGAACAAATCCGTTATCACTTCCAATGTGACAACGATCAGCCTTTTTCCTTTTCGTAAAATCGAAAAGCATTCTTTATGCTGAAGTATATACAAATAAGCCTGGTTAAGATGACAGCCATCTTGATAATTCCAAGCAATGAAAAGTCTGAATATGAACTCTTTCAAATGCCCTGATACATTTGTTTTTAAAGCATTATTCAATCGGCCGAATAGATACCAAAATTGTAAAATATACATATACCGAAAGTAAATAAATGTAAATAATATAATACTGTTATAATTTACCTGATGGATTTTTCAATCCTGTTGAAAGTCCATCAAAAAATGCCCGTCTTGAGCTAGTGACAGAATTATCAACCCAAATTCTTGATTTGGGAGACATACCAAAATACAAAATAATAAATCTTTCTATTTTCATCCCTGTAGGATTTTATTTTTTTTAAATACTCTCTTCTTCATAGCACTATTTTATCCCTGTCTGAAAGCAAGCTATTTCTTCCTCGTTTTTGATATTTAAAATTTAATGTTTTCAATAATCTATACAATGTAGTGCGTTTGAAACTTGGCAAGTCCGGAGCGTCATTTATCTCTTTAAGTACCTTGTCAAGAGTAGGGAATTCTTTTCTGAAGAAAAATTGATGCACTATTCTTCTGATTGCATTTTTATAAAAGTCATTCACCAAATCTATAATTTTTTTTACGATTTTGGTTGGTTTTTGGCCCAGAAAATGTATGGTTAGTGGTATATTCTCTGATAATTTTGTAGACGCTGCGACCACACACTCCTGTTTTATTTGCCACTTTTAAACTCATTTCGTTTAAAATCATTTCCTTGGTTTTTATGTCGAAATGAGACTCTTTTGACCTTTGCCTAGGAGGAGACAAAGAAATGTCAGTAGGCTCATCAGCAGTATCCGTGCTAGACATGTTTAAGTGTCCTGGATATATATTTAATATACCAAACAAGTATTTAAACAATACACTAAAACTTTCGGTATAAACTCGAGGAGCAAACACAATGTTATTTATTATACCTAATTCGAAAGTATTTGAATTAGACACAATATTGAAACTACAAAAAAGATACAATTTAAACAACACAATTAAACTCAATTAATTGGATGCAACGTCGATACACTTCACTTCGCATTGAATCTGAGTACGCACCTGCATCAAAACAGTGAAAAGCAGTTGAAGGAGTATATGGTCGTTTGACCAATACCGTTGCAGATTTCAGCAAGCCAGGAAGCGATCACGTGCTGATCATTGTTTACATGCGCTGAATCTTGGATTGGAATATACTATAGTAACTATTGTATCCATACCTTCTCTACCGTTTGCAATTTGGTGGTTTATTTCATTGTTTATCGGAATTATGACTTTACTGTTATGTTTTTGAGCTACGTTTTCAAATGTACTTCTTTCTTTTCTTTCCTTCTCTTTTCCAGCTCTTCGTATATGCCTATTGTTCAGTGGCCTACAAAATATTTCAGTTTTGCAGTTTCTCCGGTTTTTTTGTGAATGTAGACTTCGCAGGCCTCATTACTGTTGATTAGCGACCTCTACAGAGCCTTGTCAGTGAATTTAGCGAAACTAACAGGGCCTCTAGTTTTTTGTTGGGTGGAAACCTCGGGGAAATAATTTTTCGAGATCAGTTGAGTCCTGTCTGTGAATTTGGTGGAATTCACAGTGCCTCTATAATTTTGTTGGGTGGAGACCTCGGGGACCTCGTTTTTCGAATACTGTGGGCCTCTGCTGAGTCCTGTCTACGAATTTGGTTGAATTTGTAGTGTCTTCGCTGTTTTGTTGGCTGGAGACCTCGGTGACCTCGTTATTCGAATTCAGTGGCCTCTGCTGAGTCCAGTCTGTGAATTTGATGGAATTTGATGGAATTTACAGTGTTCCTTGCTGTGTCCTGTCTGAAAATTTGCAGCGCTCTCAGACTTGCATTGGGTGGAGACCTCGTTTTTTGAACATAACCCCCGTGCCGAATCATGTCTGCCAGTTTCGGAAAACATTTTTCAGAAACATTGATGTAGGTATTCTCCCTGTTTGCAAATTTCGGTTGATTTGCAGAACATCCAGGCTTACCATGGATAGAGACCTCCTTTTGTTCTGAAGGGGGTTATCTTTTCAATCGTTTTTAGTATTTCCAAAGGTGGGGACCATTTTCTTTAAAGCTGGTTCATTCTTTTTCTTAGATTTTGGTTTATTGATGATGTCTGTGCCGTCGGTTTACCTGTGGGAGGAGATTTTGGGAATCTTTGGTATTGCCCTTTTTACCGGTTCACCTGTATAATATTTATTGCATTCATTTCGTTTGTTTTTCTGATATTCGCGGTTGCAGTGCCCATGGGTTTGTTATAGATATAGTCAGTCCGTCCTTGATCTTGCTCAGATTAGATTTGCTTTTAGCACAAAAAACAATATTGCTGGTAAAATTCAAAAAGAGCAGCTAATAACAACAACTCACTATAATTAATTTTCATCAATATTTTTTCATTTTTGTAAGCTGAACTCCGCCTATTATGCCGTTATTTTTTATGTTTATAATATAATGTTATTAAAGAACAACTGGAATGGACAATAAAGTCGCTATTATGATTATTATTATTTTTCAATTCTGTTTTGCGTACCGTTTTACTTCCAAAACTGATATTTTAAATCGCAAAACATGACTTACATACTTCTTCAATTGTGTCCAAGGACTCCAAGGCTTTAGGAGGACCAATCCAACATCCAACTGATGAACTGACAAACCCGTATAGACGTAACTTTCAATTTCGAAAAATTAAACAAATTACATCGGTTTTACCGCTGTCTAGAACTATTGGCAACGCTATACAGGAAATATGACAGTGACAATAATTCTGTGCATTTTTTTGTCTTTTCGTTCATGTACAGTGCATCCCATTTTGGGTGAGTCAGCCAGGTTTCTCGCTTGTTATTTAAGATAGAGCCTTGCGGTTTTCACGTTCCTTTCCTTTTTTTTGTGAAACTCAAGTTGGCCTAATCAGATTTTGCATAACTGTTTCCGTTTATGAGATACAGGGCGATTTTGGAAATTGATACTTTTCGGACCCCTTCTTTATCTCCGAAGTTATTAGCAATAATGCTGAGCTAAAAACTACATCTGATACAGAATTCTGCGTAGAATCTAGTGGCGTACTTATTTTTTTTTTCGGGGTATGGTTTTGAAGATACGACGCAAACCTATATTTTTTTCAATGGAACACCCTGTATTTTATTACTTCGTTGAATTCTCTATTTTTTTCCCTTCAAAATTATGTATAACACTATATAGGTAGGATGTTCAGAAATGCTATAAAACACTAAAACATCACTTAATGATAATGTTTTGTTAGTGGGCCATGGATTTCCCATATAAAAGAAGAATTAATTGAATAATTTTCATTTGTGTTTTTTTTATAGGAGAGTAAGTAAATAAAGATAATACACTAACACGAAAAACAAAACGTAGGTCTAATAGCAAAAAATAAATAATATAACAATTCATAATACAAAAGAAATACCCAATAAAATATTTATCATTAATAAAAATTTTCAACATTACATAATCTTACTGATTAAACTGTTCAAATTGCTGTCCATTTTCCCTAATACATAATTGACAAACTTTTTCAATTCGCCTGAGTGCATTTAATATTATAAAAGGGCGGTTTTGTAAATTTCGGAAAGCTGCCGCTGTTGATGCACGAAGTTCTTCGGGACTGTTGTGTCTGTTACTGTATATTTTATTTTTCAAATAGCCCCACAAGAAAAAGTCTAATATAGACAGATCAGGTGACCTTGGAGGCCACCTGATGGGTCCATGAGTTCCAATCCAACAACCCTGAAAATTATTTTCTAAAAACCGCCCGATCAATCTTGAATTATGGGCAGGGGCGCCGTCCTGTTGGAAATGTATGGAATGAAGAAAGGCGAGGGGAACATCTTCCAGTAGTTCCGGTAACACGTCTTCTAAAATTGTCAAGTACCTAGTTTCGGTAAGAGATCCTTCAAAAATGCGGTATATGATTTTTGTCCCCAATATGAAACATGCCACATTAAAACCAAATCTACCCTGTTGTTGTCGTTCAAAAATCAAGTGCTGGTTTTCATCATACCAATGCCTTGTATTTTGCCTGTTAAATATACCAGCACTGCTTATATATGATTCGTCTGACCAAATAACTTTTTTTGCGAAATCAACGTCTCTCCGAGCATGGTTCAAAAACCAATTGCAGAAATTCACACGTCTTGCTGCATCACCAGGATATAAGTGTTGGACAATATTGACTTTGTAGGGTTTTAACTTATACTTTTTTAAAATTCTGTGTACCCGTGATCTGGAAATAGCAGTATCATTCTCTAATTTTGCACAAGAAGTCTGATGATAGGCATGAACGCTAGCTAAACACATTTATTTCATCTACTTCTTGATTCTCTTTATTATATACCTTGGGTCGAGGTTTAGAATATGCACCATAATTCAGTAAATTATACTTTAGTCTGAATATAGTTGCTCGACTAGGTTGATGCCTCTCAGGATATCTGAAAGTTTTTAAATCACGATGTAAGGAAATGTCTTGTGGTAAAA
Organism: Chrysolina oricalcia; assembly: GCA_944452925.2. Lineage (NCBI taxonomy): Eukaryota > Metazoa > Arthropoda > Insecta > Coleoptera > Chrysomelidae > Chrysolina > Chrysolina oricalcia. The sequence continues at coordinate 61,915,774 of OX101818.2, read as the reverse complement.
TTCTTGACGTCATACCTGTTTAAATAAAGTTCCAAAGCTTCGCCAACGTTTTCATTGGATTGATTCAAACATTGTATAATGTCATATTTTTCATTGTTTTGAAAAACCAAATCTCTTCCAGCCATTATCAGTTCTCAATCAACAAATTCACAAACAATTATTTCTACAATGCTCAATATTCCTTCAAACCCAAACACGATGAAACACAATAATAATTCGTAGCGATGACAGCTAGATCAGATTTGTTTTTTTTTCTCTTCAATGCCTATTTGATAAAACAATGCTTCCAAATGCATAGTAGCCATAATAACAACAAGGATGTTCGTATCATCCATGACCTACTAATGTTAATAATCAAAAGTAATAATCCTCTTATTGAAACTTGGAAAATCCATGGCTTACTAACGAAAAATTATCATTATGTGATGTTTTAGTGTTTTTTAGCATTTCTGAACATCCTACCTATATAGTGTTATACATAATTTTGAAGGAAAAAAATAGCGAATTCAACGAAGTAATAAAATACAGGGTGTTCCATTGAAAAAAATATAGGTTTACGTCGTATCTTCAAAACCATACCCCGAAAAAAAAATAAGTACGCCACTGGATTCTACGCAGAATTCTGTATCAGATGTAGTTTTTAGCTCAGCATTATTTCTAATAACTTCGGAGATAAAGAAGGGGTCCGAAAAGTATCAATTTCCAAAATCGCCCTGTATCTCATAAACGGAAACAGTTATGCAAAATCCGATTAGGCCAACTTGAGTTTCACAAAAAAAAAGGAAAGGAACGTGAAAACCGCAAGGCTCTATCTTAAATAACAAGCGATAAACCTGGCTGTCTCACCCAAAATGGGATGTGTACAGTTACTGGAGCGATTTACAGTTTTTTGTCCGAGGTTTTGAAAATCATTATTAAAAATATATATCGTTTTATTTTATGTTTGAAAAATAGTATGAATAGTTCCTCAATGTTCAGTCTTCTAAATTTCATATAAATATCACTTGAAAAAGCGATTCTTCTCAACTGTCTTTGATTTTATAACAAGATTTTCAGATTTTTTTTTAAATTGTGAGGGAACGTTGAAGTTGAAAATTTTGAAAAAATCGTGATTATCTATTACTTCGACATTGATATGTCATGATATTTGAAATGGAATCTGATGAATGGTTTTTGGGAAAACTTAAAAAAACTTTAAAAATTAGGTTTTTATTTTTTTCTCCTAAAACTATTCATCAGATTTTCTTCTACATCTCTCTAATTTTTTTCTGAATTTTTAAATTTGCCGTTAATTTTTTTATGGGTTTATATGAACCTCAAGATTTGACTGGAGATATCTTAGTTAATTGATTGTTTTTTATTTCAGGAAAGACCTGATGACGACTTCGGACTGAAAATGCAGAGCAGATCGAACGCTGACATGTGATTGAATAACTTCTGAGATTCCTTTCGTGCATTAACTTCAACTGGGTCTCGCCTTTGGGCTGGGGGCGATACACAGTTTTATCGCAGTTTTGTTAATTTTGAACATGAATTCACTAATAATATACTAGACTATGTTAACTGATGTGCAATAAAAAGTTTTTATGTTCAGACTGTGGTTTTACTTCATAAGTTTTGATTTTTTTTTCAGAACGGTTTTAGTAAATTATAATGATTGCAACACATGAGAAACATTTATATAATCAGAGTTACAAAAAAACTTTCAATGGGGTCACGTCTGCATATCGGCAATCTTAAAAATCGATATTCACATATGTCACGTGACCACTAATATAGCTGCAATTTCGAAATTTTCATAACGAATGGGCAAAAAGTGGGTGATTTTTTAATATGGCGAAAAATATTATTTATTTGAAAAAGATGTTTACAATTTAATTTTAGACTCATATGCAAAATATGAAATAGTTATCTGAAATAATTGAAAATTGCAATCTTTAAAAAAAAAATAAAAAATTTGTCGATTGAAAAACGATGTTTTTTTGGTCGTGAATATCTTTTAGGGACCACTATAAATCATTTCAATCATTGAAACAGAACTTTTTAGGTTTGTTCCCAAATAATATTGCAAAAGGACCCCGCAAACTCGGTATGGAATTTGGATCCCGGTGGATTTTTTTGAATTTTTGGTATGATGTAGTCCATGTAATTCTCAACCAATGTTACCATTGCACCAACCCAAAAAAATTAACAGTTTTGCAGCTAGGGGGCGTTGAAATCACCCCTTGCGCAGATTAGACTGTTTATTTTTGAGCCCAGTAACAATATTTTCACTTGTTTCATTATTGCTAATGTTGCACAATATTGTGCTGTTTTATAAAAAAAATTCTTACCCCCTCTCCTTTACCCCCAACTCCTATTACGGAACGCAAAAAAAATATTTCTCGAGTTCCTTCAAATGTATCGTCGAATGTTTAAATATGCCTATATAAGGAAAATAGCAGTTTTTTATGATTATCCCCCCACCCCCCAAATTACACAAAACGAAAAAAGTTCGGTGGATTTTTCTGAATTTTTGATATGATGCAGTTCAAGTTATTTTGAATAGCAATAAATCGGGTGACAAACCCCAAAAATGAACAGTTTTGATGCTACGGGGCGTTGAAATCATACCTTGCTCAGAATAGACTATTCATTATTATAGGCGGAAACAATATCTCTACGTATTTTTGTTTTATTTTATGCCGAACAATTATGTAAACTTTCATAAATTGAAAATCTTAAACCTCCCCCTTACCCCCAACCCCTATTACAAAACACGAAAAAAAATAATTCAGGCACCACCTCAAATTCAAATTGTGGATGTCTAATTTTTATTTATTTTAAATATATTCGCCCAATTGATTGATATTCAAAAATCATGAACTACGCCCTACTAAGAAGTCAGCAAACTCCATCAATATTTTTCTGAAGGGAAGGAAAGCTGATATTAAACAACTGTACGATTTCCTCAATTTGAGCTGATTAAAACATTTATTTTGATAAAGCATTTACAAGTAGTCAGGAATAAATTTTTTCTTGTTTTAAATTAAGGGTAGGGGGTAAGGGGGAGGTTTTAGATTTTCATTTCATGAAAAATTACAGAATTGATCAGCATTATCTAAACTAAAATACGTAGAGCTATTATTTCCGCCCATAATAATGAATATTCCATGCTGAGCAAGATATGATTTCAACGCCCCCTAGCATCAAAACTATTCATTTTTGAAGATTGTCACCCAATTTATTTCTATTTAAAATAACTTGAACTGCATCATATCAAAAATTCAGAAAAATCCACCGAAATTTTTTCGTTTTGTGTCATTTGGGGGGTAGGGGGATAATCATAAAAAACTGCTATTTCCCTTATTTAGGCATATTTAAACATTCGACGATACATTTGAAGGCACTCGAGAAATATTTTTTTTGCGTTTCGTAATAGGAGTTGGGGGTAAGAATTTTTTTTATAGAACAGTACAATATTGTGCAACATTAGCAACAATGAAAAAAGTGAAAATATTGTTACCGGGTTCAAAAATAAATAGTCTAATCTGCGCAAGGGAGGATTTCAACGCCTCCTAGCAGCAAAACTATTCATTTTTTTGGGTTGGCGCAATGGTAACATTGGTTGAGAATTACATGGACTACATCATACCAAAAATTCAAAAAAATCCACTGGGACCCAAATTCCATAAGGAGTTTGCGGGGTCCTTTAAAAAGCGGATTCACCTTGACACTTTCAGATGAAATGGTTCATATTTTAGAACTTCGTTTGTTTTATGGAAAAAGAAGGAAAACAATATGTATTTCCTAGTACAAGGTGAAACCATGAGATTTTCCTCTTCATCTACGCACTTTATTTTCAGTTTTTCTCAAAAAAATCATTTTATTTCCGCTGAATGAATTATGTATTTAAAAATAAAGTAAAAACCGAAATGAATAAGTTTTTCATGTTAGGAACCAGATGTAGAAACAAATAATATTTAAATTGAAAAAAAAATGTAAATCATTGAAACAAACAACAATACCACTTTAATTCTACTTGTCCAGCCGTCCCGCTTCATACATAACATTGTCCTAGGCCCTGAACGGAATTTCTTTGTTTCAAATATAAAATCACATTAGTCTTGAAATAAACAATATTTTGTTTATGCTATTATGTTTATACTGACAGATCAGTATCAAAATTGAAAACGTGTTTTCACTTCATTTTTAAAAACGTTATTCATTTGGCAAAAATAAAAAACAATATTTTTTGAGGAAAATATAAAAATTAACTACCCATGTTCTTTTTCCATAAAAAAAAGATTTTCGTCAAAAAATTGGTATGGAGTGTTAATTTTAATGTTAGAAAAATAACGAATTTGTTAGAAATGAACCATTGCAACAGCACGGGTCATAGTGAAAACCAGTTTTTTTATTTTGCTCTAGCATTTGGGAACAAACCTAAAACGTTCTATTCTATTATTATTTAAGACCAAAACAACACTGTTCAATTATTTCAGATAAATATTCATAATTTCGCATATAAGGCTACATTTAATACGTTGAACAACTTTTTCAAAAAAGTTTTTTTGCTACCTTCAAAATTAACCCCACTTTTTGCCCATTCGAAATGGATTTTTAAAAGTGGCGTATGTCAAAATCGATTTTTAGGTTTTCCGATATGCAGAAATGATCCCTTATAAAGTTTTTTTTTGTAAGTCTGATAATCAAAAATCTCATATGTTGCAAACATTTGACCAACACTTTACAAAGTCCCAAAAATCTTTGAAAATTGGGCTATCTGAAAATATTTATAATAAGTGTGAAAGACGCTTCCTGAGTCCGAATTTTACATTTTGATACTTGAGATACCTACCTTCAAAGTTTGTTGTTTGTTTGAAAATTTTTTGATTTTTATAACAATCTTAAGCAAAGAATATCGTGAACCACAAAGTTTTGGGCTGAATTTTCTTACTCACTCCATTCGCATAAGTGAACAAAACAAGTTGAAAAATACTCACAAAATTGGACGGTCAAAGTGTTATTTCGGAATCAAACAATGTGCTCAGGAGGAATAATTCCTGAAATATAAGAATTCACGTTTAAAATACAAGAATTCAGACAAAACGGTGAAATACGATGAACGACATTTGATTTGGGTAGATCGTTAAAAACAAGTATATCTGTGATTATCGAAATACTTATTCCTTCGATTTTGATATACAAATTAACGTTCAATTGAGGTTATTTGGGTTAGGTTAGGTTCACTAATAATTCACGTATTTTCAACTCAGTTTGCGTGCATCTGTCTTGTCATTTTAAATTTCCCGCTATTACTAGTACCAATCACAGGTTAGGTCATGTAGGTAGGTAGAATAGTTTTTGTCATTTTTTAGTGATCATATTGTTCAACATTGATCCAGAATTTGTTGAAAGTTGTGAAGTTGATATGAACGATTTTGGTCACAGTTCGGTGTTGTGACATTATAGTAGCTTGCTGGTAAGTGAGTTTGCTTCATTAAACAACCAATGATGAAACAAACTACAAAATCGAAAACACATCATAAGAATAACCGTTTATTCAATATTCAGCATATACAGAACATAAAGTAATTATCATGGGTGCGTTGCGTTTTGCGTTGTGCCCACAAATCATTACACCCACATTTCGTTGCACCCACATTTTGTTTCGCCCACATTTCGTTATGCCCACATTGCGTTGTACCCACAGCTTCCGAACATAGCCAAATCAAGCGCTGTTGCCAAATGCTGACATGCAATTCTCTAAAAAACTAATGGGCTCAATGAGACATTCCGTTACACCCACATTCAATGAAGTTGCGTTTTGCCCAAATTTCGTTAGGCCCACATCTCATTACACTCACATTGCGATGTACCCAAATTTCGTTACGCCCACATATCTCTGTAAAAATAATTGTGGGCCCAACGAGACATATCGTTGCACCCACATTTAATAAAATTTCGTTTCGCCCAAATTTCGTTAGGCCCACATTTCGTTAGGCCCACATCTCATCACACCAACATCGCTTTGTACTCGAATTTCGTTACGCCCACATGTCCGACGTCTCTGAATAACTGTCAACTGGTATACATGGGATATGGTTATAAGGTTATATGGAATAACGATGAAACACCACATAGTTAACATTCTTTCGGCTGCTTTGTCACCGACTTACTTTCGCGACGGTAAGGAAGGAACATCATTTGAGATACGTATGGCACTCGTAGAAAACCTATAACACCTACCAGCGAACTGTTAGGCAAGCCAGCAATTTCATTGAATGTCTAATTAGGCCCACAATTAATTTTTTAGAGAATTGCATGTCAGCATTTGGCAACAGCGCTTGATTCGGCTGTGTTCGGAAACTGTGGGCATAACGAAATGTGGACGAAACGAAATGTGGGCAAAACGAAATGTGGGTGCAACGAAATGTGGGTGTAATGGAATGTGGGCACAACGACATGCTCCCATTATCATATAACATTGGAATGAACGTGAAGAAACCAGAAGTACAATGTCTAATTTTCTAATTATACACACATTTATGCCAGTGATCATCCATCTCTAAAAGTACAACGTTCTTGACAATGAGCATGCGTGATAGGACACCTTCACAATAGTTAGTACTTAACTAATGGCAACTGTGTATAGAGGAATAGAAATTTAATCCGCTAAATTATATAAATTTATAATTAGAGTGAGGTAATAATTATTGTAAGTAATATAAATGATGTGAACAATATAAATAATATGTAAATAAATATGTAAATAATATGTAAGTATAAATGTTAATTACACTAAATGCAAAATATTTATAACAAGGAAAATAGTTCAAATAATATTAATGGTATATTTATAAACATGTCAAGACATGAACGGTATGTATAACATAAAGTTCAATATTATGCGTACAAGATAGTCACTATCTTTGAATTTCGAATTCTAGTTCATAGCAATGAAAATGTCATGAATGATAATTGTAGGTGTTTCATGAAGCCATTTTTTGATTTGTTTGGTAAATTTGAAATTCTGATTTTTGATTTCGAGTGGGAGAATATCAAATATTTTCAGAGCATGGTTTCTTAGACCAATTGATTTTTAACATTTTTTTTCGAGATTTTTATTTTTGGTCCTGTAGATAAGTTATCTATAACGAATTTTGTGTTTGTTTTTGAAAGTGTTCATCGACAGTATTTGTCCGTATATTTGTCTCAAGTCAAAAATTCTTAATTCTCGATATAGGTCATTTGTGGGGTATTTACGTTTTTTATTTTTATCAGTTCAACATGTTTCATATATGTAATGGTGGCACTTCCCCATCCCATTATGCCACATGATAGTTGGGACTGTACAAGAGTTGGGGTAGTGACAAGAATTTTTTCAGAAACTTGAATTTAGGTAGTAGCATTCGTAGGTTATTATGAACTTACTAAATCAACTTGTCTCGTGGGCTAATGCATTCGCATACTTACTCTGAAAAACTGAAAATAAGTATAATGATGATCACCCTGTAAAAACGCTATTGCTGCGAATTGTCATAAATACACAAAATGCATGACTTACTCTAGAGCCGAATCTAGTGAAACGATCGAGTTGTGACAATGAATCTTCTACGAGGGCTGACAATAAAGTAAGGTCTCCAATTTTTTTTTTCATAGAAAATGACATTTATTTACAGAAAGCGATACACCGTTGGAAAGGCCAAGGTCTTGGCTACTTTTCTACATAATCGCCATTTTTTTCCAACACCTTGCGCATCCGCACGATGAACTTGTCTATGCCGGCAGTATACCACTCTCCGTCCACCTCGCGCAGCCAGGTGTTGACCTCTTTCTGAACCTCCGCGTCACTATCAAACTTCTTCCCTCCGAGATGTTTTTTCAGGGCGGGGAACATGTGGTAGTCACTGGGGGCCACGTCGGGACTATAGGGAGGGTGATCGATGATTTCCCAGCCAAATGTCTTGAGCAGGTCAAGGGTAACGTTGGCTGTGTGCGGGCGCGCGTTGTCGTGGTGAAATTTCACTCCTTTGCTCAGCAATCCCGGGCGTTTGTTTTTTATGGCACGACGAAGCTTTTCCAGGGTATCACAGTACCTTGCTGCATTGATAGTGGTTCCCCTTGGCATGAAATCCACCAACAATACCCCGTGGCGATCCCAAAACACCGTAGCCATCACCTTGCCGGCTGACAGTGTCGCCTTAAACTTTTTGGGTTTCGGAGAATCGCTATGGCGCCATTGTTTGGACGACTCCTTTGTTTCGGGTGTGTAGTGATGAGCCCACGTTTCATCCCCCGTAACAAACCCTTCCAAAAAATCATCGCCTTCCTCTTCAAAACGGGCCACAACTTTGGTCGCACATTCCACGCGCCGCTTCATGTGGTCTTCGGTCAGCTGTTTCGGCACCCATCGGGCAGAAACTTTGTGGTACTGCAACTTGTTCACAAGGATATGACGGATTGTTTCGCTGCTACACACTCCTCCAAGCTTCTCTTCCAAGTCCCTAATTGTCGCACGGCGGTTTTTGAGCATTTCTGCCTCCACTGCTTGAACAATCGCATCCGAGACCGACGGTCGGCCACTTCTCTCCTCGTCGTGAACATTAGTGCGCCCGGAATTGAACTCGCGGCTCCACTTACGCACGTTTTTTATGTCCATACACTTTTCCCCGTAAACTTCAACTAGTTGACGATGGATTTCAATAGGTGTCACCTTTTTCGCACTCAAAAAACGTATTACAGAACGCAATTCGCACTTGGACGCTGACGCGAGTGGTACCTCCATCGTTGACGGCTGCTCAGCCAAGACTGAGCGGTCGGGGAAGCCTCACCCAGCAGCAAAGTGGTAGTGGGGGAACCAAGGAACACGGCGGTGTTGCCAGATTTCGCCTAGCGCGTGATCCGGCGAAGTTGCAGCGTTGGAGACCTTACTTTATTGTCAGCCCTCGTACTAGCGAAGGTTCAAGCTACAACATACAAAAAATTCAGCCATTTTCACCGACATACTTTTTTTACATGATATGTGTGCGTGATCCTTTGTCAAACTGCATATTGGCGAAACTAATGTTTTCATCAGTATATTAGCCAAGATGTTTGATTTGTGTCATTCTTCTACCGACCAAGAAAATATTGCTTCAATGGCTTTTGGTTTACAGAATTTGAAAAACAGCAAAACCTTTCTACTTACTAAAATGATAATTTGCCTTTATCCATAGCGTGCATTTCTGTCTGCATTTCATGTACCTCATTTTCTCTGAAAACCTTCGCTCATTACACAATAATTACCTCATCGAATCATGAAGGTGAACAGAATTCTGTGAACACGGTAAAAACGGTAAATTACTCATTAATAACAAATTTTCTATAGCTTAGAGAACTCTCAAAACCTCATTTTATTGATAATTAGGTCATATGAAGTTATAAATTTGCAATAGTAAATTATCACCAAGTAAAAGGATAGAATATCGTATGAGTACCACATTAAGAAGTTTCTGAAATCTGTTGGCAAATGTATTACTAACACGTTGATTCAATTACTTTTGTCAAGGCAATAAATTTGGCATGTTCCTGTGGTACTCCTTAAAAAAAATCCGGATATTGCAAGCAGACACCTGAATTTCCTCGTTTGGATTTACATTATTTGAAACAGCTGACAATAATTTATCATGTTAACTTGGCAAAAAGCTATATTCACGACAAACTTCAAAAACAAGAAACAAAAATATTCTTCAATTTGATGAAATGGTGGAGGAGTCGTACATTTTACTAATGCGATTTTACTACAGGTTTCGTAATTCATGTAAATACAGGGTGTCCGGTAAACCTTGTACAATATTGAAACTGGTGATAGACTAGATCATGACTGTTAAAATATCGGAATTTTACCTTAGTAAAAATCTCACTGTTTTCGAGATAATGAGCATTATTTAAATTTCTGGAAAATCACTACCTCACCTGGATTTTTCAATGCCACGTATACAAATTGGGACGAATTCAAATATCTTTGCTGCTGAAGATTACTGATGAGTGATGCTTTCAGACGTACGAAACAATTTTTCAGAAAACAATACAATTTTTCAAGAAATAAGGGTGAAATGACAGATTTGAGTTACACCAATTTTTTTAACAACAGTTTGACATTATTGTTTGAAAAAACATAACCAAGTGGAACTGGACATTTATTACAAAAGAATGCCCATTTTGTCCAGGCTTTACTATGGTATAAAACATACGATCATTATTTTTGGAGGGAGTAGAATTTCGATAATATTAGAGTGTGATGTGATTCTGAGCTAAAATCAACTCCATTAGACTTTGTCAGTAATGTCTTTTATTTTTATCCTATCAAGATGAAATGATTAAATAATTATGAGTAATAACGAATCAACTGCTTAGAAGAATTCAATGAGATGTAATGAAGTAAATACTAATTCAACGTTTTTATTTAATCAACATACACTATAAAGCACAATAACGATTATTCAACATCGCACTGAATAATATTATGAAAATGTTATTTTCCATCCACTCGTACGCAGAGACGACATATTTTCAAGAAGATCCTTTTCAAATGCGTTATAGGTTATAGCCCCCAAATCAGCGATTCTATGAGCGGCATTGTGCAATCGGATATAGTTCTGCATAAAGCGCTGCTGCAGCAGTAGCACTACCTCCACATTCAATATAAATGTGTTGCATATGCGCATATTCTCGGGGAATATAACGTATGTACGGCATAACAAAGAAATAAATACCACTGAATGAAACAAGCGGAATAATTTCAAAAAACTACGATAGAAGTCACAAGTTGTTCAAACAAAAGTTTTTAATTTTCGACAAGGATTCATCTCTTAAAAAAGTTTGCACTTATTTGGTTACACCCTGTATATCTGTCGGTCTCTGAAACTTCGTTGGAATCTGGATGTTGGACAATTGCGACATTTATCACAAGAATTCGTATTAATCGGTGCCATGTCGGATAATCGACATTTCATTTCGATAATTTTATTAGGCCTAATTACATGAAAAGTTAATTTTATTGACATACTATTTAATGCTATCAAGCAGTCTATTCTTTATTATTAAAAATTATTTCCACATTTTATCTTGATAAAATCTAAATAAAATAATTATTAGGCATAAGTATAAAAGTTGATCAAATAAATGAATATTTTGGAACCTTTGGTGTAAATACAATTCAAGAAAAAAATAAAATACCTAAACACCAAAAATACGTCACAATCTTAAAATATTAAATGCTTAGTTTTAGCTCATGAAGATGCTAACTTTGTTGGTGAAACGTGCGTCGAGTGTGATTGTGACGTAGTTTTGGTGTTGGGTAATTTCCTTTTTTTCTTGAATAAAAGTTGATAGAAGCCTAGATTAAAACCACGCCTAATTCAATGGAAACCACTTCTTCCAAAAATAATTATAGTTTGTTTTATACCATGGTAGAGTCTGGACAAAATGAGCATTCTTTTGAAATTAATGTCTACTTCCAATTGGTTATGTTTCTTTCAGATAATAATGTCAAACTTTTTTTTAAAAAATTGATGAAACTCAAATCTGTCATTTTACCCTAATTTTTTGAAAAATGTTTTCACTTTCTGAAAAACTGTTCTGTACGTCTAGAAGCATCACTCATCAGTAATCTTCAGCAGCAAAGATATTTGGATTCGTTTGTATACATGGCACTCAAAAATCCAAGGTTAGGTAGCGATTTTCCAGAAATTCTAAAAATGCCCATTATCTCGAAAACGGTGATATTTTAACTGAGGTGAAATTCCGATATACTGAACAGTCATGACCTGGTCTATCACCAGTTTCAATATTGTACAAGCTTTACCGGACACCCTGTATATGTTGTGGATAGCTTTCACTGTTGAAGATGATATCGAATATCAACCTTTGGAACTTCACTATTATTGTACTTGTAAGTCGGGAGCTAGAACTTTAGGTACATGTGCTCATGTGGCCAGTGTTTTACGGTTTTTGGATTATGCCAGATACGAACAGAATGTGAAATATGCATCAACTTATCTCCTGAATGAAATAACTGATGCAGCTGAAAGGATGGTACCAGAAAACATACATCTTAGTCCAGTTACTTTAGAACTTTGAATTCCTTCAGTAAATTCAGTTCGTTTCGACATGTTTATGTTTATTGTTTTTTCCGATTTCAAGATTAGCTTGTATTTATTTTATTTCTTATTATGTGTATGTCGATCATGGTATAACATAAACAACATCGAAAATACCGATATACATAAATGAAGAAAATAATGATGGGCTTGTCATCATATTGTCGGGGTAGAAAAACTGATCATAGCAAGTTGACAAAACATCTACATCTGACCAACAAACTCAAAGTAAGGGTAATATGAAAGTATCACAGAAATTCACAAAAGACATGTTTAATTACCGGGAGATTTCCAAAAAAATCTATTCTCGGATTTTCTTCCATTTATATCTTTCGAATAGCCCTGTATATCATATATAAATTATATATATTTCAAAATGACTTAATCTCACCTACTAACATGCAGTACAGAGAATATAAAATTTCATTAAATATAGGATACAGGGGCGATCAAATGTCTGAATCCCCCGTAAAAAATGTTTGCATATCTCATTATTATAAACCAATCAGAAGCAAATCCAGCTAGATATTGAAATTCCTGAAAGTTGAATTATATTTCAAGTCAACGTTCCGTTTTATTTAATTTTTGAGTACCCCTGTAGCAAATGAAACTTTATCTCATGAAGAACTGATATTTAGTGTCATTAGAACACAGAACGCAGACAGAATTTTTTTTTGATACATTGAAGAAAATAAGAAATACATTCTTTTAAAAAATGGCTATTTTCCAACTTCAACACCCTGTATCTCTGAAACTAGTCATAGGATTGAGTTGGGCCCTTGGACACTATTTTTCAGAAAGTCATCAACTATAATATACTAACAATTCATGAAATTTCACGAGACCAATTTCTCAATAAGCCGGCTGCTTCGTCCTTTGTGAGTCGTGATTCCAATTATGAAAGGGGACTGATGGATAAAGATAACTGAAGTAAAATGTTGGTGGGTTGCCCGCTTTTAAAAACAGTAATACAACAGTAGAGGCTACGTTTTTCTTTATAAGAGGATGACCATTTTATTTGACAAACTGATGATATTTTCGCATATTTGCATATACGGAGTGCGTGAACTATGAAAAAAAAGTGTATGTCCCTAAAATTCGAAAAATGTCATTTCCAGTAAAACTAGAAATAACATGAACTTGAATTGGTTGTGAAAAAATGCAGTTTTATGTCGTATACAGATCCTCCAAATTTCATTCCATTTTCTTCAAAAAAAAGTTAAATAGGCAACCCACCTTTCGTGGACTCCCTGTAGACCTCGTATCTAGCCGATGCCATCACTTTCCATGTAATAACATTTACAAAAAATTGGAAAGTTACGATAACAATTTCAAATTGAAAAGAAGCCGGATACCGTTTAACTCTGGAAATGATGTTTCTTTATTTATATGCAGGTACCTGCTTGATTTTTCCTACAACAGGAAAACTATTTATGGCACTTGAATAACAGCGAGCCACGCAAAAACACTTGCAGATAAACAACTTTTTGAAATTCTACCAATAGACAGAGCTCTGAAACGGTGTGGGGATTTCCATAAACAGCAATAGTGAAATATATACCAATTGTGTCCTGACGGCAGTGAAAAGGATATTTCCCGACGAGCTGGATCGATACGTATGGATGTGACACTAGCTTTCTGAAAATTTGTGTACGAGAGACAGTTCGTTTCAGCTGAAATACCTTTTTCGGGTTTCTACAGTGTGTCGTACCTATTTCGAATCAAATCAAAATCAAATATATTTCTTCTATCTGACATTGTACAGTCCACATCATGAAATTAGTTTATAATATAATGATATAATTCTTATTTTTTTACACCAGAATTTAAATGATAAAAAATCATTTCGAGCCATTCTCGTACAGTAACTGAATTCATTGAAAGAAGAAAAATATGGAATTTTTGTATATTTTAAAAAACAAAAAATCGTACACATGCATCTATACAATTTCTTGGCTTTTCCAAGTTATTTGACCATTTGCGAACGGGACTACAGTTGAAAAAAACGATATGTTGACATGTTTTTCATGAAAAATCCGATACCAACAATTTTTCCCGGAACATTATTCTTCTTCTTCTCCCAGTAAAGATAATTGCTGTATCGTCAACATAGCAGATCATTTGATCTTCAGAATTATTGATTTTAACAATACTGATCATATATTAGGAACAGTGTATGAGTACCAATACTGTACCTTGTGACACTCCTGTCTGAACTACTGATTCGGTGCTCAGTATATCTCTCTCCTCTTTATTCTCTGTGTACTGGTTTTTAGATAGGTCTCAAAAAGACCTAACGATAACCCTCGAATTCCGTAGTCACTCAAATTTACTAATAATCTGTTATGAGAAACAATGTAAAATGCTTCGGACAAATCCAGAAAGACCGCCAAGCACTTATCTGATTTGTCCAATGCTTTCACTGTTTTCGCAACAAAGCTCATAATGGCATCCTCCGTGTTATAATTTTGAAAAAATCTTTATTGATTGTTAATTATCATCATGATGCTTATCCAGAAACGTAATTGATAGTGTCTTAAAAGCATATTTGAATATTTTTGTTAAGTTACTAATAACTGAGTTGGGCCGATGATTTGTCAATAAATTGCGTTTTCCAGATTTCAAAACCGGTGCTACAACATATTCTCTCCATTGCTTAGGCATTTTGTAATTGAGGAGGCAGATATTTATAATGTGTCGCAGTTGATTCAGAATGTGTTTGAGTAGGTTTTTCAAAATCCATACTAGACACTGGAGAATACAAAGTTTTATATACAAAATGATAATTTTATGATGATTCTTGTCAACCTGTATTGTCTTATTTCAGTAAGATCGGATTCCAATGTAGAGTATACTCTTTCGAAGAGTTACCTGAGCATAAGATGACTGAATCATTAGCATAAGAGATTATGGATGCAATCACAGATTTAATTTTTGTGGTGGTATTTACATAAATGAAAAACGGGACTGGCCCCAAAACTGTTCCTTGAGGAACGCCCATAGCCACTGGATAGTAGCTCACTGCTGATGTGGTCAAGTTTTACTTACTCGGTCTATCGACAGATAATTCCGAATAAAATAATTTGCAGTTCCTCTTATATCCTTATACCTTATACCTTTCTTTTTTTTTTTTTTTTGATTAATGAAGATTTATTTATCAAACACAATAACACAATAATATAAAATTTTACAATAAAAATAGAACTAAATATGATCTCAAAGGTGCGATTTAGTGAATAATAATTTGTCAAGTAGAATATCGGGATTAACAGAAGACTCTTTGTTGGCGAAACGTGCGTCCAGTGTAATTTTGACGTAAAGTTTTTCTTGAACTTAGAAAGACTGTTCATTTCAGAAGTCAGTATCTATTGTGCCTTCTATCCCATTCATAATGATTCTAGTTTTTCATTTTTAATTGCGAATTTCTCCTAATGGAGATTCAATATCAAACCATCGTGTCTAAGACGCATTAATTTATAATGATAATTCACAAGAATAATAAACTTTCAAGACATAATACAAACAATTTCGAGAACATATACAGGGTCCTGCAACTGCTCTCCGGTGGTCCGTAGCTTCTAAACGGCGCAACTTGAAAATTTCTTTGGAATACGAGCATCTTCCCTTCTTGAGAGAGTATCTTTGGAAAGTATACAAGGTTACCCAGAAAAGTGCACCAAACCAAACTTATGTTTTTTGTAATGGAACACCCTATATTTCATCACATGGGTGTATTATTTCAGTCTCTTATGGGTTACGGCACTCTTCTGTGGGGAAATTGTTCTGCTGCAAGTGGCATTTTCATTCAATAGAAAAAAGCGATCAGAATATTAGGAAATGCGAGATATAGAGATTCTTGCCGAACTTTGTTTACAAAATTTAAAATTATGACTCTTCCGTCCCTATCTATGTACAACTCACTGATTGAAATCCACAAGAAATCACCCACTCTCACTCACCATACAAGCTGATATTCATCAATACAACACTAGGAAAGCTGACAACATCAGGATTCCTAGGCATAGGCTTTCAGTTTCTAAAAATAATTCTCTAGACTTCAGCCTCTATAATGTTCTTCCGCAACATATCAAACTGCTGCATATGAATAAGTTCAAACAAGTAATGAAATCGTTTTTCTCAAATAGTAGTTTCTACTCTGTCAATGAATACTTTGAAAAATCTTCACAGCCGTGTTCTGTGTTTGGTAACATACCCACCGAAATTTGAATCAAATTTTATTTATTTATGTTTTATTCATTTATATGTGTTATTTATTTACATGTTTTATTTATTTACAAGTTTGATTTATTTTACATGTATTATTTATTCAATCATTCAAGTTGTTGTCACTCTACTTTGTTGTTTTTATTTTGTGTGTCAGTATTTTAAAAAATCCACAAATGACCTGCTATAAATATGCGATTGAATATAATATAGTCAAATAAACTATCTATCTATCTAATGGAGATTACTTTGACCATTCAAAAAATATAGGGTCGTGTATGTCCATCAACGTTATTTCCGGAGATATATCGAATTACTTCAAAAAACATAAGGTATTCAACACTCTGTAACTCCTCGTGGAAAAATAATTCCAGAAACTTATGGGAGGCGAAATGACTCCAATATGGTCTAGTTTCTGTAACATGACACACAGTTAAAATTTCATTACCTTTTGTGAATCGGATAGATCGAAACGCGAATTGAAATGTATCTTGTTTTTTTCAAATGGAAACCCATATATTCAATTTCAGCTTTGGAAAGTCCATAAAATTTCCTTTCGAATGATATATCACACTTGGTATTTACTTCACCTTGAAAATAACGTAAATTTCCAATTGAAAAAACCAAGAAATCTTTCAATTTGCGTTGTGAAAGGACTGAAATGATTGGTAATGAGTGATATATAGCGTCTATTTGTATTTCATTCAGAGGATAATGATTTTTTTTTTATAAAAATATTGTCAATATTTTATTTTAGAGTCCAGTATAACACGCATAGTTTTATTAAAATATGAAATGAATCCATAACTATTTATTTGTTTCACTCAGATTTCAAATGACATAGTGGATAAACTTCTAAATTTGAATCTACCAACTCGCTTATGTACGAGGATGTATTGATATCTAGTTAGCCTAGACCAGTTCCCTGCATAAACAAAATATTGCGTTACCATAGCAACGAACAATAACTTATTAGAAGTGTCAGTGTATAGTTTGACGTCAAAAAAGTAAACCAGAGTTACGCAATAAATTAAAGGAAAAAATATATCCACCGAAATTGTGAAAATCGAAAAATTGGAGTATTGAGCCATCATCAAGTACTTGTATTTAAAAGGGTTAAGAGGTAAGCATATTTACGAAGATATCCTTAATACACTTGGTGATCAATGTCCTTCGTATGCGACCGTGAAAAATTGGACTGCAAGCTTCAAAAGAGGTAAATTTTCCATTGAAGATGATGACCGATCGGGAAGGCCAGTTTCTGTGTCAGTCCCCGAAAATATCGATTCAGTTCATGACATGATTTTAACAGACCATCAAATTGGGCTAAAACGGATATCTGAAGCACGGAATATTTCATACGAACGCGTTCATCATATAGTTCACGTCAATTTGGACATGAGAAAAATTGCTGCAAAATGGATCCCCAAATGTTTTAATGTTGACCAAAAGCGTGCAAGGGTAGTAGCATCGCGTTCGATCTGTGCTCGATTTGAAAACGACGTAGACTTCTTAAACCGAATTGTTACTATGGATGAGACTTGGGTACATTTCTACGATCCAGAAACAAAGCAACAATCGATGGAATGGCGACACTCCGGTTCTCTAAGACCTAAGAAGTTTCGTGTCCAAAAATCTGCTGGAAAAGTTCTTGCTTCAGTTTTTTGAGATTGCCATGGAGTAATCATGATTGATTTTTTGGATAAGGGTAGAACAATAACTGGAGATTACTATTCGACATTACTGACCACTCTACGGGAAAAAATTAAAGAGAAAAGACGCGGAAAGCTATCCAAAGGAGTTTTGTTTTTGCAGGACAACGCCCCTACACACAAATCTCATGTTGCCATGTAAAAAATTCGTGATTTAGGGTTTGAATTACTAGAGCTCCCCCCTTATTCACCAGATTTGGCTCCGTCCGACTATCATCTCTTTCCTCAACTGAAAAAAAGTTCAAAAGGTCGTATTTTCCAACGAAGAGGTAATAAAGGCTGTGGAGGTCTGGTTTTCAGATCAAGAAGAAACATTTTTTTTAAAAGGTCTAGAGACGTTGCAGGTTTGCTGTAATGAATGTATCCAATTAAGAGGAGAATATGTTGAGTAATAAAATATTTTGACATTGAAATTTTGTTTGGTTCTATAGTAGGCTAAGTAGTTTTCAATATATCCTCGTATTCAAGAGGAAGTCCATATTATCATTTCGAAAAGTTGTAATACTTTTTGGGCATTTTTTACACGTTCATGATTTGAAATTATATTCCGTAGAGCTTATGATTTTGTGCACAATTCTATTAGTGTCAATTAAAATTATTCTATGGGATCATGACCATCTAAGAAAAATCAATATGGCACCCATGATAGAAACAAAAGTTGATGGTGATTACCAGAATACAAAACTTCGGATGGTAAAAACTGAAAATGCCAACGAGTAGATGAAAAAAAAGTGCAATGGAAATGGGTTCTTGATTTTGAAAAAAATAAAACGAAAATTCCAATTTTCAGTTTTTTCAGAATGCTACCGGAAATACTTGGAATGTTCCCAGTTTCAAAACACTATTGCGTTTAAACCATAGAAATATATTATTTTATGGTATAAATATATTTTATCCACAATCACCTTATAATTGAAGTTTTATCCACACTTATGAACCGTATAAAGTACCACTTTATCCACTAGTGGAATAATGAAAAATACAATCTTGAATATCAATCACATTTTACTTATTTATCGCAAGCTCTCGTCAAAAATTCTTCCACGTGTGCTCTCTCCAATACTGCAGCTTTCTTCGACTCACTCTTCAGATAGGCAGTGAGTTTGCTATATTTCCCAATGTCTATGTTTTTATAGACCTTTATAGCGGCCTTCAGCATCGAGTACTTCGACCACATGGATGAAATTGCATACTTCTTCTTTAAATTTAAAAAATACGATAGCATGACTTCCTCACTTATTGCCATTACCCTCCGATTTTCTTTCCATTCATTAAATTCGGAAAATACTTTTTCATAATGTTCCCTGTGTTGCTTCTTCAGCTTCCTCAAGGATTATATCAGGAACAGAATTATTTTCTTGCATTTTTCACCAACTTCACAAATTTTTACAAATGGAGTCGATAAACAATTGAAAATACATAGCAACCATTCAACACCTCCCGATATTTTTGTATGTTATTTCAATGATTTTTGAGGAGGTGACAGCCGCTGTCAGAGCAAAACGTCAAATCATTTTGTGATGAAAAATTTCCGCGATTCTGATTCTAAATGAATGTGATTGTGAATAAAACGTTGTATTGCATGCGTGTTTTAGATACATTTTATTTGCTTAAGAAATTTAAACGCTCGAGCTTCGCTCTCGCGTTTAAACATTCTTGCGCAAATAAAATGATATCTAAAACACTTATACAATAAATAACTATTATTTCTATGGTTTGAACCATCAGTGCAACAAAGACATTTGATCAGCATTATGAGTACTACAGTACATAAAAAAAATTCGAACAAATTTACCGAATGCCAATTTATCATTGATGCGTGGTCCTTCAGAACCCTTCTCATAATTATTAGCAAGACATAAATTGAATCGATTAGCAAACGGCTTTTAGAGGTATTTCCAAGTCCTGTTATAGCGTCATTATGAAGATGTCCACAACGAAGGCATTATGTGAAATTCACAAAAAATGCTTTCCTCGTGACTTCGAGTGATCTCGTAATATTTATGAGTTACAAAAAGGGGGTGTCGACGTCAATTATCGTCAAAAGAATCTTCCACGAATGCGATTTTTTCACTCCGAAGGAAAATTACGGGAATTCCTGAAATGACGTGTGTTGCTTGGAAGGAACTCAGGAGATTTAGCATCAAGCTGATTTTGATTATGTCATTTTTATGTGATGGAACATTTTTTGATGTAATAAAAATATTGATAATAGGTCTTTATTTCTCAATAGAAAGTAAATGATAATAATTATTTCTTTCGTCATGAAATAGACCAGACACCACAATTTTTTGAAAAAATTATGTTTAAATAAGTGATTAAATTGTTTAACCACCGTTAAATATTTGCCCTCCATATTGGTTTTCGTTTTGTCGTTTTTCACTTATTCTCACAATACTTGGGAACATTTTATAAAAAATCATTAATTTCTTAATCGTTTGAATGACCTAATATTGATTTTTATCAGTAAAAACTCCATTTTTGGTAGAATTCACACCCACAAGCAAATTTTCAGGTTGTGATTTTACACACCACAAGTCATATACGAGGATGTATTGATATCTAGTTAGCCAAGACCAGTTCCCTGCATAAACAAAATATTGCGTTACCATAGCAACGAACAATAACTTATTAGAAGTGTCAGTGTAAAGTTTGACGTCAAAAAAGTAAACCAGAGTTACGCAATAAATTAAAAGAAAAAATATGTCCACCGAAATTGTGAAAATCGAAAAATTGGAGTATCGAGCCATCATCAAGTACCTGTATTTAAAAGGGTTAAGTGGTAAGCAGATTTACGAAGATATGCTTAATACCCTTGGTGATCAATGTCCTTCGTATGCGACTGTGAAAAATTGGACTGCAAGCTTCAAAAGAGGTAAATTTTCCTTTGAAGATGATGACCGATCGGGGAGGCCAGTTTCTGTGTCAGTCCCCGAAAATATCGATGCAGTTCATGACATGATTTTAACAGACCGTCGAATTGGGCTAAAACGGATACCTGAAGCACTGAATATTTCATACGAACGCGTTCATCATATAGTTCACGTCAATTTGGACATGAGAAAAATTGCTGCAAAATGGATCCCCAAATGTTTTGATGTTGACCAAAAGCGTGCAAGGGTAGTAGCTTCGCGTTCGATCTGTGCTCGATTTGAAAACGATGTAGACTTTACTATGGATGAGACTTGGGTACATTTCTACGATCCAGAAAAAAAGCAACAATCAATGGAATAGCGACACTCCGGTTCTCCAGGACCTAAGAAGTTTCGAGTCCAAAAATCTGCTGGTAAAAGTTCTTGCTTCAGTTTTTTGGGATTGCCATGGAGTAATCATGATTAATTTTTTGGATAAGGGTAGAACAATAACTGGAGATTACTATTCGACATTACTGACCACTCTACGGGAAAATATTAAAGAGAAAAGACGCGGAAAGCTATCCAAAGATGTTTTGTTTTTGCAGGACAACGCCCCTGCACACAAATCTCATGTTGCCATGCAAAAAATTCGTGATTTACGGTTTGAATTACTAGAACACCCCCCTTATTCACCAAATTTGGCTCCGTCCGACTATCATCTCTTTCCTCAACTGAAAAAAAGTTTGAAGGTCGTAAATTTTCTTCCAGCGAGGAGGTAATAAAAGCTGTGGAGGTCTTTAGGCACAATGCCGTCAATTTTCCGCGGTACAGGTGAGTACACAGGTGAGTTGAAATGTCGTTTGACTATAGTTTTATTGATCATCGCTTGATCATCGCTTTTTTACATTATACATGACGGCACTATTCTCGTTGAAGAGGGCAATAGAAAACGAATGCTCTAAACCCCAGTGCCGTCAAAAAATAGAGGTACCGGAAGTAAGAATTTTTTTTGAAATAGGCGATTTTACTTCTCCTCCCCAGTTAATCGAATACTTGACGGCGTTGACTCAGTTAACTTTGCCCTTCTTTAAAAGACTATAATACATCTATGCCGTGAGAAAAGGGTCGTACATGGTGTCAGAAATCGCGAATCAAAACCCGATTTACCCCTTATGGGGGTGGTCATTCAGAATTTGACGACACCGATTAACAAATGGGTGCAGCACAGAAAAAAATTATTTATCAAAATTAATTAAATCAAAGATAGCCATGACCACATTTTGATAGGCAAGGTATTTTAAGCGCAAATTTGTAAATTTGTTTTTACGAAACTCCCAGGTTTCCGGAGAAAACCCCTCAAAAGCAGAGCTTGTGCAAGCATCGAGGGAGATCCGGGACCTACAGTTTGAATATAAGTGGAATCCGAACCACTTCAGCTCAGTGACACGCGACCGGGGATCGAAGCCAAACGCTCTAACACCACGACCACTTCACTGTCTTCATCTATTTACAAAACTTCATAAAAAATATGTTTCATCCAGTTAACAGATGGGTAAAGTTTGACCTCTCTTTGACTAAAATAAATCAATTCTCAGAGTAGGTATTCTGCTTTATTACTACGAAGATATTTAAAAGGTCATCAGTGCATGTCAAGAAAAAATATAAAATGGCCAGAGAGATGGTCGTCTGGTATCACTTCTTGTAAATTTCGAAATGTCGTCGGAAATGTCACGGACATCGGGAGAAAAATATAACTGCAGATGTCGAATCTTTAAATGTCGTTGGATAACTGAAAATTAAGAGGAAAATTCTTGCCGGTGACTGTGTGAATATCGTTTCCTCTCCGAGAGAATTCAGTTTTAGTAAGGGGCTTTAAAGAGCATGAAGAATTCAATCCTTGAATGTACTAAAATACAGGGTGACAATTTCAAAATGAGCATTGGGGCATAACTGCAGAACAATATACAAGATGTTCCTTAAAGACATGCTAATATTTGAGGGGGTGATTCTTTGACTTATTTTAAGGAAAAAACTTCCTATAAACGTATGTCCTAAAAGTCCTAACTTTTGAGATACAGGGTGATAAAGTTTTGAAAAAAATCAGTTTTTTAATAATAACTGAGATAATATTGTAGACGTTTTTATAAAATTTGGTATATGTCTTCTATGCATCAACTTGCATTTTGTAATACATAAACATTTTCATTTTCTCAACCAGTGGCGTCCGTACGGGTGTTGCATTGAATATTTTTGGAGAAAAAATACTATGCCACTGCTTTTTCCTGAAAACAAAATACGTTTGAGATCCTCATTCATTTTTGAGCAAATTTGATCTCTTTAGTTTTCTTTGTCCGGCGCATGGTTTCCCCTTAAAAAAATAAAAATCGTTTAATTTCAGGATCAATTCTTCAAAAATCTGATGCGGTGTGGAAATGTTTGTGCATCGACTGAAAGCAAATTGAGGGATCAGATTTGTTCCAAAATGAATGAGAATCCAAAAAAATGTGTAATTCTTGTCAGATGCTCGGATCTTGATTACAATAATTAAATTGAAATTGCTTCATATCGCAGTACCTAACATTTTGTTGACAATAAATCGTCCGATAGTAATTTAACTACCTGTTTATAATTGATATTTCTTTTCACCACTTCTTAATCTTTTCATAATAAATGCATCTCTGTCGACAATACCCGAATGGATTTCCGATATTAATTCAGCTACCTGTCTGTAATTAATAGTATATTTTGTTCTTCAAATCACTATAAATATTGTGTTTTCACTGGTTATGAATACCATATTCAATGCAAAACCCGCGAGGACGCCACTGGCAGAGAAAACGAAAAATTTTGTACATCACAAAATGCACCTTGATGCACAGAAGACATGTACCTAATTTTATGAAGATGCGTAGAATATTATCCCAGTTATTATTAAAAAACTGTTTTTTTTTCAAAACTTTATCACCCTGTATCTCAAAAGTTAGGACTTTTAGGACATACGTTTATAGAAAGTTTTTTCCTTAAAATAAGTCAAAGAACCACCCCCTCAAATATTAGCATGTCTTTAAGGAACACCCTGTATATTTAGTATCGCAAAAACTTGTTCTAACAATTTCAAGGATGGGAATGTGTTGATGCCATTTTCAAAGGAGTAAGATCATCCTGCAGAGACCCCATACAAATCTGAAGTAGTACTTAGCTGAAAAATCTATTGTATTACTTACAATTTGCCAATCACTTTTCGAATAAGAGAGCAAGTGTTCCCAAGTTATGAACATTTCTACTTTATTTTTGTTCGATTCGTAACAGCATAAAAAACGATTACTACCAGGACACTTTATTATATCAGTAAATATTCAAAATGGTTTTCTTTTTGTTTTAAACGATAGTATAGTAGATTTTCAAACTGTTGACCTTTCCTTTCCACTTTATTTTTTATACCTAGCTTGTTCCAGTTATTGTTTAATAAAGAATCAAATTCATATCGACTTGTCAAAAACATAGTATCATTATTTTAGTTTCAAACAGCAATTCACCACTACCAATTCGAGTTAGTGGAGTGAAAAAGTTCACAGAATCGTATCAGAAAAAAAAGTAGCGCTACTTACGTAGTTTTATCTTCTGAAGATGAATCCGAAGAATATTCGTGACGCTCTCCAATGTTATTTGAATTTGGCTAAGGATATTTTATATAATCTTTTTTATGTCATTATTGAGATGAGTACAAGATTTTTTACAAAACAAAGCTCTTTCAAAATTTTGTATTTTGAATGGTTTGTTAAACATAAATTTTAGGACATATAAGTATCTGAAGACATAAAAATGATTTTAAAGTATTACTCCCCACCCCAAGCAATTATTCTATAAGACAGAATAAATTCAAAGAAAGAATAATAAAACAAGTAGAAGTTGTAAAGAGAAACATTCTCAATTGAAAATTAATAATTTAATAATAATAATTTATTTACCACAAATACAAATACAAACAATATCATATACAATTTATAAGTGAAGGGTAAATAGAGGAGGTACCTATATCGCAAAAAATAATAACATTATGGAACATGCACAAATGGTTTTGTTCATACATATACATACACTTATTTACATATGATCATATATTGAGAGTTGAAGAAGTACTAATAATATGAAAATCAGGGATCAATGAGATTATAAAAAACATTTCTGTTCATAGACAAAATCCAAGCTTTTATCTTTTTTTTGTAAAGATATTTTGAGTTTATGGTTTTTAGTGAACCAGGTAGTAGATTTTTCAACCCAATTTTTCCTTTAGCAATTATTATACTTGGCACCTTCCAACACGTACCAAAAATCGAAGAAAAAATTAAGTAACCTCAAGACTAACTATTAAATTTTATCATCTGATCAAATAAAGTCGGGTCTGAAAGGGTTAATAAAAAATAGGAAATTTTCTGGGTGAAGTTAACAAAAAACATCATACATTCTGAATCTCATATATTTTCGTTTACATTCAATGTTTAACAGCAACCAGGGCGAAACACCTCGGAGACACCACATCATCAGTCACTTTTTCCACCCGGCAATAAAACCCCCTTTCCCTCAAGAATTCCACCCTATCCAACAAAATGACGTTCTCGCATATGCTTTGTATCGATGCTTGGAGTCCCGCTAACACTTCCACTAGGTAACAATTGCCTTTGTGCTCATTCCATTTTTCACGCATTTTCCTCAGAAACGTTTCGTCATTAACTTCGAGCTGCTTTCCTTGCCCTGCGCCCTCTAATTGGTGGCTGTTTTTCAGGCTGTTCAAATAGGTCTCGAAGTCCTCATCGGGATCAGATGTGTGGGATTTGCTGGATTTTCGTTTCAATCTCTTTACTCGGCAATTTTCTGGAAAATAGAGTACGATTGATTAGTGGGGATTTTTTTCTGCCGGTCAGAGAGAAACAGATTTTCGGATATAATTGCATGAAAATTACTGATAATTTTGCACGAAAGTACGATGGCATATCTGGAAATTTCCAGTTACCATCTCTAAATGTCCAGTTACTATCTGGAAATTTCCAAGTTATATCTGGAGTTTACAGATGATTTGGGGGGTGTTCTGAATTTTGGCAAACATATTATGAAAAACACACACTAGATACAAACTTAAAAGTACCTTATATGTTGCAGATATTCGACTGGAATCAATAGCAAAAGTTTTATTACAAGAATTTCAGTGCTTTGGCTACATTTCCAAAAACAAAGAACTGATTCAAAATTATCTGAGATTCATCTCAGATTCAGAATCTGATCTCGTTGAACAAGTAATTCAGCATGTGTATATGGTGGTGGAAGAAGTTTATCAATATGAAAAGATACTGAAAATGTCCGTATAATAATTGTAAATTTCCAGATAGTAAATGGAAATTTCCAAATAGTAATAGGAACTTTTCAGATGGTTACTGGAAATTTCCAGATAGTAACTGTAAATTTCCAGAACTGGAAATTTCCAGATAATAACTGGTAATTTCCAGATAGTAACTGAAATTTCCAGATAATTATTTGGAAATTAACGGAAATTTTAAAATTACATTGGCCCTTCAGTGCCGTCGTATGAAAGCGTGTTATCTGAAAATTGCACGATTTTAATTTCATATTTTGGCGAAAGGGCCCGAGTCCCAAGGAGAAGGGCTCTATTACAAATTTTGAAAAACACCGAGTGCAATTTTTACAAGATAACACGCTGAAATGTAAAACTATCTGGTAATTTCTATGCACTAGTGTAATTCATAAGAAACATTTCACGAATAAATATTGTTTTTTATTCTGAGAAATATCATAGTACCTACTGATAAGACTATAAATAAAATTGTGCTAGACACGCGACATTTTTTCACTTTTTGAAGTTTATCTGATTTTTCAGTAGTGCAATTATCGTAGGTAATATCACAAGTGTATCGGTGATTATCGAAATAGCAATTCCTTTGAATTTGAGAATCAAATTATGTTGCCTAAAGCAACAGAATTTGATTCGAAACCGAGAAGGAATTAACGATAATCGCCGATAACACGAGTTGTATTTGTTAAGATTATTTCATGAATAAAATCGAAAACATTTTTATTTATTTACTATTCAATTCCACTAGGAACATTAATCCCGCATTTAGTTCTGTAATTATGCAACTAACAAAACATTTACTTGATATTTCAAACATCCCTCTATTTCAGTTACCAATGACAGAGCGCGTCATTCGTAGTTTCGTCATTGCATGTCTAGTCTACTGCTTCTCGCTCGAGGTTATGTTTTGATAACATTTTGATTTAGTGATTTGATTAATCAACGAGTATGCAAAATTTGTCGAAAATTGCGAAGTTGATATGAATAAATAGTGAGTGCTTATTTAGTTTTGGTCAAAGTTTGGTGTTGTGTCATTATAGCAGCTTGCTAGTGGTAAGTTTGTGTTTTTATAATAACCAATCAGGAATCGAACTACAAAATCGAAAACACATCATATCCAGTAGCCAATCAAGAGCCGAACTACAAAATCGAAAACATGATGTTTTCATTTATCAACACAAAAATTTCAACCAATCATAACACGCTATTTTAGCATAAGTGAAATAATCTTCAATATTCATTATTTAGATTGGAAAATTATGTGTCAAAACTTTTACGGCGCACATAAAATCTAAATCCGTAGATGTCTGGTTGCCATGCAACGCGCAAAATCATGCATTTACAGAGAAATCGATCATTAATGATAAATTGAGCATTAATAGGGGTAGGGGTCATTAATGGTCGATTTCGCTTGCATTGAAGCATATTAAACAGACATGTTAATACGAGGTCGACGGAAAAATCGTTTTTTTTTCCATTTTGACTGTTAATTTGGGGTTATGTCGGAAAGTGTCGAATACAAATGTTTTCGATTGTTTTGCTATCTACAACTTTTCCATTAAACATTTTCCGCTAAGAGGTCACGTTTCGCCGCAAATCGCAAAAAAAACGTTTTCAACCCGTAAACTACATCCCCATTTCACCATTTTGAGTGTTTTCGATATTTTTTTTTTTTTCATCAAAGTTGGAACCCCAACAATATGTTAAACCTGGTCCTTGCCCATTATTCTTTTTCTTATTTCAAGCACCAGCCTGAATATGGTATTCGTATATCTAACAACGTCCAAAATAATATAAGGAAAAAATTATATGTCCGTAAAAACGGTTCATTTGTCATGAGTTGCTTTTTTTGGGGAAAGAAGGGGGCAAATGTGGGTGTTGAAATAAAAAAAATGTTTTAGTACAATCTAAGCAAGTGACGCATGTGTTTTGAGTAGTTTTTTATGCTGAATCCAATGAAATCAAAACCATGACATATTGTCTTTCTTGAATCCTAGAAAAAGTTATATCTACTTTTTAAAGAAAAAAATGTCATCTCACAACTATCAATCAAACCAGTAGAGGAACTCGAAATAATAAATATTATCAAAGACTTGAAGAGTGAAGCCACAGGATTGAATGATTTGTAAACAACTATGTGTGCCCTTCGCTTTGCCTTATTTAACGAATGTTATTAACTTTTGTTTACAACATTCTGTCTTCCCTGCGATTTGGAAAAAAGCCAAAATACCCAATCCATCTTCCCATAATAATATAAGACAAACAACATTTTACCAATAATCTTCCCTATGCTGTATCACTTCCGTTATGTTTAGCGGTCAGACGTTATCCCAATTTAATGGCATTAAGTTGGGAATGTTAAAAATCCCTGAAAAAACAATGGAAATTCAACTTCGCAAACACTTATTCGAAAACAAAATACCAAACCAATCAGGATTGAAAAAGATCATAGTTGCTGTACTACACTGATGAAAATTACAGATCAGGGAGAATGATTAGGAAAAACTAACGCTATTGGTTTTGCTAGATTACTCTAAAATATTCGACACTGTGAATCATCAAATAATTGAGGTTATAATGAAATTTTGTGGATTATCATTGAGTGCCACTAACCATTTGAGTAACAGAATACGTGAGTTATAACAAGTATTTAATCAATAGCATTGGTGTTCCACAAGGCTCAATACTTGGACCGTTACTATTCTCCTTATACATCTCCAATTTCACTAATATTCTTATCATGCAATCATTATTTTTAATCAGATGATACTCATTTCAGAGGGCCCGAAGACACGTTTGTTGTTTAATTTTTAACGTATTTTATGGTAGATTTTTTCTGAACTCCCTTCAATGAATATTTTCTGATAAATCGGCCTAATGAATCCTACCAAAAATTGTTTTCAATCTGACCTAGCCTGTCTCAGGCGCGTATTTGAGGGGGGAAGAGAGGGTAATTACCCCCCAGAGCCTCCTCAATCCTCAAAAAATATTCCCAAAAAATAACAAAAAGTTGTGGTTATCCCTGTCTTGTATACAGGGTGTGAACTAAATGATGTCATTAATTTCGGATGGTGACTCCTTGTCATATTTTATGAAAAAAAGTTCATATAAACGTACGTCTTCTTCCTTTTTTTTTTCAAGTGACGGAGTGTCAAAGTTTCAATAAAAATTCGGTTATTTATTAATTACTCAAAAGACTTTTGCCGATTTTCATGAAACCTAGTGTGTTTATTAGCAATTACGATGGGCTTGTTTTCATGAGGTTAGATTTCAAATTATAAGTAGGGAAGGGTCACCTGATTGATGATTATGGTGAAAATCATTGTACACCACAGTTTTTCTCTAAGTTTCAACCCAGAAATTATCACCAAAAATGAAGTATTCAACCTCCCGGGAATTTCCGATAACTTTGCAATACTTTGCATTATAAAATTTCCAGAGCTGAAACCGGAAACCCGCTCATAACTTACAGAGGCTACAAAAATTTTCTACTACCACCATTCCTTGCTGACTTGTAAAAAGTTTCACCTGCCACTTATGATTTGAAAAATAATTTCATGAGAACAAGCCCCTTGTAACTGCTAATAAACACCCCAGGTTTCATGGAAATAGGCGAAAACACTTTTTTAATAAATAACCGAATTTTTATTAAAACTTTGACACTCCGTCACTTGAAAAAGAAGCAAGTTAGGACATACGGTAATATGAACTTTTTTTCATAATATGACAAGGAGTCACCACCTGAAATTAATGACATCATTTAGTTTATACCCTGTATATTGATCACTCTGCTGTTTCACAGTTCCTGTTACAGTGACATAAAAAAATCAATAGAAGAAGTCACTCATCATGAAATTTGGAAACACCTCGTATTATTTGAGCAGACAGAAATAAACTCACATAAAAAACAAACGCATTGTAGTTTATCAGTGAGAAATTCGCATTCAAATTCTGTCCGAACGCGCTGGTTATTTATATAACTTCATTTGCAAATATAAACACCAGACTACATCACTCATACGAAATAGCAAAAATAATCGAATTCAGTATTGAATGATTAGGTTATGTAGCGTTACATTTTTTGTTGTGTTCGTCGGTAAGTCACTTTTTTAGATAATTATTTTCAAGTGTATTGCACAGCAATAACAACAATTTTCGGTGATAATCAAATCAAAAGCTATGCTAGGGAGAATAATAATAATCGTCGTTATTAGTGACGGATTCAATTGATTCTACAACTCATGAAATAGCGACTACGAATTTTACGTTTCCACCACGTATGATAAGCATATTTGACGATAAACAGAGCAATTTTTCTCATAAAAGTTCAACTTAATTTGCACCGCCGATTTCTTTTTTGCAATTCGGTCGTCACGGAGGATTGAATAATTAGCAATAAAGTTATCACCCCCTGGGGGGGTGCACCCCCCCCAAAATCGTAAAAACTTTTTTCTGGGAGGTATTTTCTTGACATTTCAGCTCTGGGCAGTAAATATGAGTGAAAATAGGTATTAATAATGGGGCGAATTATTTTCAACAATTAAACCCCCTCCTGGTGCATCAACCCCTTTCCAAAATCGTGTTTTTAAGGGGTATTTTCTAAGAATATGTAAAATTATCAGACTTGAGTAATGAAACTGAGCGAAAATTTGTAAAAATGATGGGTATAAATTATTAGAAACGTTTTCCCGCCCCCGCATTCGGGGCATATCCCCCGCATCGCGGAAACATTGGAGGGAAGGGGGAGAATATTTGAAAAAACTCTCAAAATCCTACTCTTGGATATAAATGTGGGTAAATAATCGTTGAGAACTGTCGTTATTGAGATTTACAAGTATTGTTTTGAAAATTATTCGCAAATTCGAGAGAAGATCAACTTATCGTATAAATCAAACGCGGACCGGAGGTAACGAAATATGAGAGTGTTTTTCAATGATATCGAGAAAGGGTATGGAGAAATGAATCCACAAGTAATCACAATCAAGAAATGTATAGGAAAATATATTTATTCACTCATACAACTCATCATCTACTTCATCTTCAGTCTCCTCGTATTCATCTTCACAATCCGGAACAATCATTTTCTACAGATATTTGTGGTACATGGTAAAATACCAATGAAGAAACAGTCAGGTTGGTTGGTTGGTTGGTATTTTACGTGTCTTTCTCATATTGTAGCATCCCTGATGATGATAATAAAGATTATCGAAAGCTTGGAATCTGTGTAATAGAGTACTCTTATTGGCCTGCTGCATATCTCAAATATTTAGCAAACTCATTTCCCAACTAGTTAGCAAACAAGACTACCTTTTTCTTTAAATTCATTCATATACAATCATTTCCACAACATTATTTGAATAGTTTCATTCCATATTTATTAGGATTTTGTAAGAGATATTGCTTCATAATTAACAGTCTAAATGGAACTAACGATTCATCGATACTTACATATTGTTCCTCCAGTGATGAATATCATATTTCGCAAACTACCAGTAATATGAAAAATTACACATTCTCAAGATCAATTGAAATTTTGTCATACTTTCTAAAAAGAACATATCGGTTGACCAATAATTAGCAACATGTATCAAATGATCCAAACCTATATTTCCTGTTAGTCTAATAAATCCCAGAATTTGGCGAAAAACTCGAGAAGGTTGGTTTTTTCCAGTTAACGCAACCAAATATTTTTCAGTTATTGCAACTTCTTTCATTTTGGAACTGCCAACATTATTTTCATTATCAGCATCTTCATTTCCAGATTAGTCCGTTATTTCATTTTGTAAATTTTCCGATTCATTATTCAAGGCTACACTTTTTGTCTATCTTTTCGTATAACCAGAACCTTCACAGTTTCATTATGTTAATTGACTTTTTGTGGATATTTTATTGGAAAAGTCTTCCCAAAAATCTTCAGATTCCGTCGAATCACTACTTTTTCCTAAGGTGAATGACACATATCTCACCAAACTGTTTCATTTGCCCTTCTACATACTTTTGTAACGACTCCCTTGATTTTCTAGTTTTTCAGAATGTGGAAGGTTTCAGTCCAACAAAACTCATGTCAAGAATAGCTATTTGTATTACTAGGGAGGAAAGTGCCACTTTTCCTCCCGCAGGATGTAGTTTACTGCCCGACGCGACGCGGAGGGCAGTAAACATCCAAGGGAGGAAAAGGCACTTTACTCCCATGTAATATATATGATTTTTCCTCCTACC
Source organism: Chrysolina oricalcia (assembly GCA_944452925.2). Taxonomy (NCBI): domain Eukaryota; kingdom Metazoa; phylum Arthropoda; class Insecta; order Coleoptera; family Chrysomelidae; genus Chrysolina; species Chrysolina oricalcia. The sequence continues at coordinate 61,883,274 of OX101818.2, read as the reverse complement.
CACTCAATAAAACCTTTTATTTTGATACAACCGCTTATATTACCAAAATATCCTTTTTCTACAACCGCTTACCAAAGTAGCTTTTGACGCTTTCAGATCTCAACGCAAAGTTAACGTTTCCCGTGAAATGTCATTTTGTGACTTTGTTTGCAAATAGACCTATTCTTACTTGATGGAAAGTATAGACGATACAGTCATGTGTATCTGAGAATATGCGGTGGTGCAATAGCTAGCGTCTTGGGCTTGTAAACCGAAGGTCCCGGGTTCATCTCCTGGCAATTACAACTTTTTTTCTCAAGAACGTTATTTAACTTTTTTCTTGTTAGTGATTTGAATTATTGGACATTCAGATAGCTTATACATTTCGGATTGCTATTGCTATCATAAGTAATGTTATGTGCCTATTTGATTGAAGTGTCGATCATTTTTTTTCTAAGAGCTGCGCTTGTAGATATTTGGTTGTAGAAAAAATAATGTGTGTATTTCGAGCACAAAGTGTCATTGTCGTTCTCCAAAGATTAATTTCTTTGTCGAGCAAAAATCAATCACTTTGCGCTCTAAATACAAAAATAGCTATTAAAGCACTAGAGTAGAAGTAACATTCATGTTTGATTTTTACCAGAATACAGGATATATAAGATGTTCTAGAAATTACGGAAACAATTTGATTATAATAGATTCACAAGTTTCATCATTTACAACTTACTTGAAATGAGGGAGAGAAAAAGTACTTTCCTCCCTAGGGAGGAAAAGTATGAGTTTCCTCCCTGGTTTGAGGGAGGAAAGTGTGTACTTTCTATGAGGTAGGAGGAAAACTAATTTCCTCCATAAAAACAAACTCTCAATCAATACATGTATCAATATTCTTCCGTAAGTGTTCATGATGCTTGTCAATTCGTCAATTGAATTGACTAGAATTCATTATTTTGTCATCCAGAATCAGTGACAACTTACTTATCTATTAGTGATTTATTTACTTACTGAATTGTATTATTTGTGTGAACCATTAATTTTTTTATATTTGGCAGTAAATGCTTATTGTTATTATTATTTTCATTATTTTGGGCATATGTACTTCGATACATTGGAATTGTTCGATTTGAATATTAATCTTTTTCGATGTCAGCTCTAGCTACTGGATGAATATTACCGACAGGATCCCAATCGCAAAGTGATAGCACCACTGGAAAAGGTTAGTCTGATAGCCATGTACCTACTTCTTTGTCTAGTTTTTCATCAAAGACATCGCTCAGCAAGGTGACGACTCAAGTAACTTCTAGTATATTGCCTATCAACGAAGGTGTTCCCTAGGGTTTTGTACAGGTTCCCACGTAGTTCCTGCTAGATTAAATTATATTTCACAATCATCGGAGACGATCCATCACATACAGTGGAAGTGAAATAAAACTGGGAAGGTGAACAAACTTTCAGTCTAATTCCACCAAAAATAATCTTTATGGAAGATACTGTGTAGTCCGAAGACTAA